>CM062296.1:39916254-40302275 GCA_031216915.1 Pictodentalium vernedei
TAAACCCCTTCCAAAACAAGTTCATTGTTCAAAGAAAAACTTTCAATGCAAACTGCAGTGCGAATTTTTCAATGGAAAAGAGTGAAAACGTAAGCAGGTTCGACTTTTTTATGGATGAACGGTCTCCTACACATTTTTTTGTTTGTTTTGAAACGGTGGTTAATTTGGATAAATTCTAATTAACACAATGTGTGTCTTGTGTGATTCGTTGTTTAAATAGCCATTTTGTGCTGGTTGCTATCAGTTGGGGCGAATTGTCCGAACGACTACACCATTACAACTCTTTTCAGAAATATAAAGTTGGGCTAGTTTGGGCTATTTTCAGAGCCGTGTGATGGAATTTTAACAGCAGCCGTGTTTACTTTGTTGTGAATGCGGAAGCATTTTTTTGAGAAATAAAACATTAAATGAAAGTGTCAATGACACTGTAGCTCAACTTGTTAAGACATGTACATGTATAGTATATGACACAGCAATGACAAACATCTAGGTATGACCTGATAACAAAGGTACATATAAAGTAGTGTAATGGTCTGTACATAAATACTGACCGTAGCCTGTAACAAATGTATAGGTAAAGTATTGTAAAGGTGGGTGACAGTCAGATGCTAAACTAGAAAAGAAATCTTTGAGACCCAGAGTGGGTCTGACTGAAACACCTAAATATTTGTTCTCATAGCACAGTGATAACAAAGGCACCCCAAAACACACTCATTCCTGTCCCAAGGTGAAAACAAAGGTCCCAGGAAGTTTTGTGAAGATCAGTTCATAAATACAAGCTGTATAGAAAGTTGTGACAAAAAACTGATTGGACCTTTTCGCTACAAAATGGCCACTGTCAGCAATCTTGAATTTTGGACTGCACCCAGAAACACTTGTTCAAATCAGAACTTTCAAACAGAAGTTCTGTACAAAAGACTGATTGCACTAATTTTGGTACCAAATGGCTGCTGGTGGCCATCTTGAATTCGGACCACACCTCAAAACACTCATTCTCATCCCACGGTGATAACAAAGGTACCCAAAAAGTTTCGTAAAGATCGGTTCATAAATACGGCCGTCCTAGTCTGAGCCGTATTGGCTATTTGCACTGTACAGTGCTGAAAGTAACACTAAATACATCAAAGTTAGTCTAATTTGCATAATTTACGCATAAGAAAAAACCTGTATTATATGTGATGTTTCCCATGGTACTAAACATTCATACAAAAAATTATTCAAATCAGCGCTTCATATGGACCGTTCTGCGCAAAAATCTGATTGCACCTAAGTTTGTACAAAATGGCTGCCAGCGGCAACTTGGAATTTCAGATCGGGCCCCAAACACTTGTTCTCATCCCACGGCCATAACAAAGGTACCCAAGAAGTTTCGTAAAGATCGGTTCATAAATACGGGCCTCTAGCCCGAGCCGTATTGAATTGTTGATGGACAGATGGACAGACTGGCCATGGCATAAGCTCAAAATTGGCTTTGCCAAAGTTGAGCTAAAAATGCATAAAACTGCCAGGTCTCCCAAGGAAGTTTTGGAGGGCGACTTGAATTTCACCCCAAATGTAAGCCAAGGTGACTTGAGGAATGAGAAGGTGACTTCTTTGCCCCATTCGCCCATTCGGCTGACCCCTGAATGAGTTAATAAAAAAAATGACTTCAAAAATGAAGTAAATTAACCCTTTACCTAACAAATTGGAGCATCCCCCAGCACACACCCCTCCTCCACCCCCTCCCCATGTAATATACAAATTGTGCATTTGAAAAAATATTATTTTTCCAAAAATTCAACAAAACCATATCATGTGACTCCTCATTGGAACAGAAGTCATCCCAATGAGGGGTTTCACATGATACAATTTTGTTTAAAAAAAATTATTAAATTAAAAAAAATATTTAAATAAATTTTAATATTGTTTGCATTGGGTAAAGGGTTAATTAAATTCTACTTGACAAGGCAACCACCAGGCGTGGGCTATGTCCCCCGACAGCAAGTTCTCACATTGGACATATTGAAGAATGAAGGCTAAAATAACAAATTTTCAAAGTTGAAAAAATGGATAAAGTGCCATAACTCAGACAAAATTGGTCGGACCATACCCAAATTCGCACTTGACCAGCGTGTTCTTGTTCTTGGGACAAACTCATATACCAAAATTGGTTTCGATTCAATCATCCAAACTTAAGTCATCATCCGGACAACAAATTTTTTGAAGCTGAAAAAATGGAAAAAGGGCCATAACTCTGCCAAAATTGGTCAGACCAAGCCCAAATTCGCACTTAACCATCGTATTCTTGAGAGAAACCTAAATACAAACTTTCTTTTGTTTCGATAACTCAAACTAAAGTTATCATCTGGACAACAAATTTCCACAGTGACGAAAAGGGCTGAAAAAGGGGCAAAACTCCAACAAAAACTATTGGATTGAACCCAGATTTGAAATTCACCATCTCATTGGGGCAGAGGAAGTATATATATCAAATTTGATTTAATGACCCAAGCTATCGTTATCACTCCGGACAGATGCACAAACACACGAATGGATGCATGGACGGATTGCAATAGACCTCCAACAAAAGTAGGGGACAAATTTTGTCAGAGGACAAAAAACAAATCACAATGTTACGACATCACAATGACTTCGTGTTGCAGAGAATATTTCAATAATAAGCTACAGTTAAAACTGGAAGTCCTGTCACGAATAGTGCGCTTATCTAGGCTTAATTGCGTGTTGGAATTGCGCGCAGTTGCCATATCGAATGGCATCCAAAGCACGACAGGCACTCTTGGTTACTCATAGCAAAACACATACAATGTTTCTGCCAATGGACCTCCGGGTTACCCGGAGGTCCATTGGCTGAAATATTGCTTGTGCACAGGCCATATGTACAGAATTTGATAGCTTTTACTTGGGCCATAACGCGTACATTAATGCGCATACCGGTATCAACATGCTATTTGAGCGCATTTCATGACAGGACTTCTAGTTTTAACTATATTTGATAGTGATTATGTAAGAAAAAGCAAACTTACTAATACCATTTTCTTTAATGCCATTGCTGCTGGCACTGCTACATGTTACCGTGCTATCTTCTATGGTAATATGTTCTGCTAGTTCTGAGAGACTTTCATCAATGGCACGACTTCCAAGTAGTGTCAGAGACAAACGCCTTTTCAATTTTTTTCATCATTTTGGCATTTGCACAGTCATTTGATGTCTCTGTTAGAAAATAAATCCATTAGGTATGGTGATTATTCCTGAAGAAAAAAATACAAAAAGTTAAACTCCTTGCTGTATCCTTTATGGAAGAAACTCTGAATGAAAAATCGCAAAACATAAATTATCTTCTTGCAAGCTGCTGACGGATAAGTTAACCCTTTACCTAACGAATCACCCCACGTAATATGCAAAGCCGTTGAAAAAATTAAATTTTTCAAAATATTTCAACAAAACCATATAATGTGACCCCTCATTGGAACGAGCTCACTGAGCACATTCCAATGAGGGGTCACATATTGTTTTGTTGAAATTTTTTGAAAAAATTAAAAATGAAAGTGTCAATGACACTGTAGCTCAACTTGTCAAGACATGTACATGTATAGTATGTGACACTGCAATGACAAACATCTAGGTAATGACCTGATAACAAAGGTACATATAAAGTATTGTAACAGTCTGTACATAAATACTGACCGTTTCCTGTAACAAATGTATAGGTAAAGTATTGTAAAGGTGGGTGACAGTCAGATGCTAAACTAGAAAAGAAATCTTTGAGTCCCAGAGTGGGTCTGACTGAACCCCAAAATATTTGTTCTCACAGCACAGTGATAACAAAGGCACCCCAAAACACACTCGTTCCTGTCCCAAGGTGAAAACAAAGGGACCCAAGAAGTTTCGTGAAGATCAGTTCCTAAATACAAGCTTTATAGAAGTTGTGACAAAAACTGATTGGACCTAATTTCAGTACAAAATGGCCACTGGCAGCCATCTTGAATTTTGGACCACACTCAGAAACACTCGTTCTCGTCCCAAGGTAATAACAAAGGTACCCAAGAAGTTTTGTGAAGATCAGTTCATAAATACAGCCTCTAGCCCGAGCCGTATTGACATGTGCACTTACAGTGTATAAGCAGCACTGAATAAATCAAAGTTCATTTAATTTGCATAATTTCTGCACAAGAAAAAAACCTGTACTATATGTGATGTATTCCATGTTACTAAACATTCATACAAAAATTTATTCAAATCAGAACTTTCATACAGAAGTTCTGTACAAAAGACTGATTGCACTAATTTTGGAACAAAATGGCTGTTGGTGGCCATCTTGAATTTTGGACCACACCCAAAAACACTCGGTCTCATCCCACGGTGATAACAAAGGTACCCAAGAAGTTTCATAAAGATTGGTTCATAAATACGGCCTCTAGCCTGAGCCGTATAGAAGTTGTGTACAAAAAACTGATTGGACCCAATTTCGGTACAAAATGGCCACTGGCAGCCATCTTGAATTTTAGACCGCAACCATGAAACACTCATTCTCATCCCAAGGTGATAACCCAAGACGTTTCGTGAAGATCGGTTCATAAATACAGACTCTAGCCCGAGACGTATTGACATGTGTACTTACTGTGTGTAAGTAGCACTGAAAAAATCAAAGTTCATCTAATTTGCATAATTTCTGCACGAGAAAAAAAACAGTATTATATGTGATGTATCCCATGGTACTAAACATTCACACAAAAAATTATTCAAATCAGTGCTTTCATATGGAAGTTCTGTGCAAAAATCTGATTGCACCAAATTTTGTACAAAATGGCTGCCTATCGGCTATCTTGAATTTTGGACCGGACCCAAAAACACTCGTTCTCGTCCCACGGTGATACCAAAGGTACCCAAGAAGTTTCGTGAAGATCGGTTTATAAAAATACGGCCTCTAGCCCGAGCCGTATTGGCATTTGCACTTATTGTGCTGAAAGTAACACCAAAAAACATCAAAGTTAGTCTAATTTGCATAATTTACGCACGAGAAAAAGACCTGTATCATATGTGATGTATCCCATGGTACTAAACATTCATACAAAAAATTATTCAAATCAGAGCTTTCATATGGAAGTTCTGTACAAAAAACAGATTTCTGCATCGTTGGTACAAAATGGCGGCTGGCAGCCATCTTGAATTTTGGACCGCACCCAAAAAAACTCGTTCTCGTCCCACGATCATAACAAAGGTACCCAAGAAGTTTTGTAAAGATCGGTTCATAAATGCGGCCTCTAGCCCAAGCCGTATCCAATTGTTGACGGACAGACGGACGACGGGCCATGACAAAAGCTCAAATTTGGCTTCGCCAAAGTTGAGCTAAATATGATATTTAAAATATTAAATTTTGATATCGTCTGCGTTGGGTAAAGGGTTAAGGCCCCCACAAAGTAGATCTTCTGTTTCTTTGGCCATTTTTTGAAAATTGCATGTGGGCGGGCGTGTTTTTATTTTATATTTTATTTTTATAATTATTTCATGTTTATATGTTATGTATCCATGAGTGGAACAAATAACGATAAAGTATTATTATCACCGAAAAGATAAAGGGAGAGAATTGAACAAATGCCTAAATAGCGATTGGGTGTAAGATATTACAGATGAATATATGTTAATGCTTGTAATTTATAAGGCCTTACAAAGTAGAACTTATATTTCTCTGGCCATTTTTTGTGAAATTGCATGTGGGCGGGCATTTTTTGATTTTATTTTTTATTTTTGTAATTATTTCTTTGCCAGCAAAAGTTCATGTTCTTGGTTTGTTTTATGTTTTAGGCCTCATAATCTACAGAATAGCATAGGTGGTGGTGTATTTCATCCCTTGAGTGCAAGAAGGCTTTGTAATGCTTAAAGCTTTGTTGCACTCAAGGGACAAATTTATCTTTTATTAACCTGGGTCAAATGTCAGAAATAAACGATTTAATTTTTATTTTTTTAAGTTTGCATCAATCAGCCCTGTTAATTTGGGGCAAATTGCCTAGGCTAAAAATAGCCTATGCTAAATAACTCGCCTCAGCTAAAAGCAGAATGCATCACCCATGGGGCATAGCACTGAGCAGGGCTTGCATTTTCACCAGGCCTTTCAGCCCAGGCCTGGTAATCAGCCTCAAAACATTTCTCACCAGGCTGATCAGTGAACCTGGTCGCCAATCTATCAAGCCGGCAAATGCATCTGCCACAGTTTATGTAATCTGCAAAATCAGCTCTGAACAGTACAAATCAGGCCTGGTGGCCGTTTTTACCTGGCCTATTCATCAGCCTGGCCACGGTTCTAAAATGAAAGCCCTGGGGGAGGGGATGGGTATGAAAGGTGGTAATTCCCTCTAGTTGGTTGGGGTACCTCCCAGGAAATTTTTTAGATTTTGAGTACAAAAGGCTTCCCGTAGCATTATACTGTTCAACTAACTATCAGTTTTACACAATGCATAGTGCAGTTTATTTTATGTGTCACTGAAGACCAGCAGTATGCCAGTAGTCCAGTATTTCTTTTCTCAGAAAATGAATCAACAGCTCAGCCTAGTGTTGAAACTTGCAAAACTAGACTGAGCTGTTGATTCATTTTCTGAGAAATGGAATATACAGAAACGGCTCCTGACTTTTCGAGTCGACTAGTCATTGGCCGAAAATCGAGTCGAAGTTGACTGATTGGCAACACACCACGCAATTATAACGAAAAACATTGAAAACAGAAAACAAGAAACAGGTGACTGAAGAAGTGTACTCTGATGACGTGATTGTTCCATGACCTGCATAACTTAATCAACCTCCAGTGAAAAGTTAGACAAACTATAAACAATAGCCTCAGTGAATAGCAAATGAATCACATGACCACATTGTGTCATTTGTTTGGTCTGTATGTGCACTATGTAATGTGAGTTGTAAAACTTCATTCAGTACAGTTAAAACTAGAAGTCCTGTCACGAATAGTGCGCTTATCTAGGCTTAATTGCGCGTTGGAATTGCGCGCAATTGCCATATCGAATGGCATCCAAAGCACGGCAGATTCTCCTGGTTACTCATAGCAAACACATGCAATGTTTCTGCCAATGGACCTCCGGGTTACCCGGAGGTCCATTGGCTGAAACATTGCTTGTGCACAGGCCATATGTACAGAATTTGATAGCTTTACTTGGGCCATAACGCGCACATTAACGCGCATATCAACGTGCTACTTGTGCGCATTTCATGACAGGACTTCTAGTTTTAACTGTAGTAAAGATCATTATGTGATGTATTGTTTTCTGACCTATCTTACAGTTAAAACCAAAAGTCCTGTCCTGAAATGTGCACAAATAGCACGTCGATTTGCACGTTAATCTATGCATTATGACGATGGTAAGGCTATCAAATTCTGCACATACGGCCTGTGCACAAGCAAAGTTTCAGCCAATGTACCTCCGGGTAACCCGGAGGTCCACTGGCAGGAACATTGCTTGTGTTTGCTATGGGTAACAAGGAGAACCTGCCATGCTTTGTGCACCATTCGATATGGCAATTGCGCGCAATTCCTACGCGCAATTAAGCCTAGATAAGCGCACAGTTCGTGACAGGACTTCTAGTTTTAACTGTATTATTGCAACATTTACAACCCAAAACAAGAACAGGTATCGTGGAAGGATAAACTTCAAGGCCTGTGGCCTCTCGTTTTATCCTTCAACACTGGCACTCGTGCCACATCGATTGACACATTCACACATGCATGTCGTTCTGTGTATTTATTGCTGTTTAAGGTCACATATTTCTGCACAATGGCTAATCGTGACCACAACATGGAGATAATGTCAAGTCCAGCCAATCATTTGTACCCATGTTGCCCATTTTAGAGGACTTCCACCCCAGGCATCGGTGACTGTGTCCCAATTTACCAGTTAAACAGAGCTTATTTACCACAATAAACAAGCATTGATTCACTTGCCAGGTTCTCATGGGAAATGGACCTGAAGATAACAAAATTATTAATAGTTTTGTCACCTGCTGGTACATTTGTATTTGTTTGGTTAACTTTTGTTTTGTTAACTATTTCGACAAACAGGAACAGGTATCTTATCAATGATAAATTAAGGATATGGAATGAGTGTTTTTCTCATATAATATTTATGAAACGAGTCTAAGAATTTTCCGTTTTGGCGAGCCCAAATGGAAAATTCGGACGAGTTTCATAAATATTATATGAGAGAAACACTCATTTCATATTCTATTTATCATATGACACACACACGCACAAAATAGCCACTTAGTAGGACTTTTTAACCCATCACCTAACTTGAGTTGCAGATGCCACTTGGAAAAAACGTCCTCGTATAACTAAAAATTTTCAATTTTTGCTTCCAAAACATAGGTTATGACCCCTCATTGGAACGAGCTTGTTGAGCTCGTTCCAATGAGGGGTCATAACCTATGTTTTGGAGCAAACAGTGAAAATAATGAATGGCGTTTTTCTTGTAGGTAAAAGATTAACTGGTTGGGTGCTAGAAGCCACTATCAGGGCTTTCAAAAAATGAGGATACCAGAGCAAAAGTAAACTCTTTTCTTGCTTATATTTCATATTCAGTCAAATACAAATAATATTTTGTTTATTTAAATTTGTTTTATTACAAATTATTGGAGAGTGCCTTTGGGCACTCTCCTATAATTTGTAATAAAACAAGTTTTGAATAACAAATTCAGACCACCAAAAATAATCTAGCCCTCAACCAGTTAATACAATATAACACACCCTAAATAGGACAGATAACGTAAATTCTCCTACTGAAATTATGCAAATGTCACCCAGTTGTATTTTGTTTAGCCAATCAAATTGTCCAGTTTTGAAATAGACGAATGAAAGCTCCCAACTCTAATTATGCAAATTATGAAAATGTGGTCCAGTTTTATTTTGTTTAGCCAATCAAATTGTCTAGTTTTGAAATTGACCAATGAATTTGATGGAAGGCTTTATTTATCACTGATTAATAAGAAAACAAAATATCAAATGTTTTAAAATGAACAAAACGGACGAGTCATATGATAATTCTTCATATCAGACATTTAAAGTATTTATTGCATCCGTTGATTTTATGAGAATGAAAATACTTGGCAGGTTAAGAGTTAAGTTTATGTATTAAAATAATCTCTTCGTAAATTTGTTCACACCAAAAGTCATCAGCTTATATCTAAAAAAGTTGTCATATTTTCTGATAGAGATCATACCAGTTAATTAATTTGTCAATATAGTGTGTGTGACATGATTGACTGATATGGAATCAGCATGTCGCGTAATACATCATGTATTATACATGTAAACATGCATTTACTTATTTTATATAAGATATTAAGAATTTTCCCCACAAACGGATTTTTAATATCCTTCAAAGCACTACAGTTAAAACTAGAAGTCCTGTCACAAATTCTGCGCTTATCCTGTCATGAAATGCCCACAAATAGCACGTTGATATGCGCGTTAATGTGTGCGTTATGGCCCAATTAAAGCTATCATATTCTGTACATATGGCCAGTGCACAGGCCATGTTTCAGCCAATGTACCTCCGGGTAACCCGGAGGTCCATTGGCAGAAACATTGCATGTGTTTGCTATGAGTAACCAGGAGAACCTGCCGTGCTTTGGATGCCATTCGATATGGCAATTGCGCGCAATTCCAATGCGCAATTACAGTTAAAACTAGAAGTCCTGTCACGAATAGTGCACTTATCTATGCTTAATTGCGCGTTGGAATTGCGCGCAATTGCCATGTCGAATGGCATCCAATGCACGGCAGGTTCTCCTGGTTACTCATAGCAAACACATGCAATGTTTCTGCCAATGGACCTCTGGGTTACCCGGAGGTCCATTGGCTGAAACATTGCCTGTGCACAGGCCATATGTACAAAATATGATAGCTTTAATTGGGTCATAACGCGCACATTAACGCGCATATCAACGTGCTATTTGTGCGCATTTCATGACAGGACTTCTAGTTTTAACTGTAAGCCTAGATAAGCGCACTATTCGTGACAGGACTTCTAGTTTTAACTGTATCTCTGTATTATGTGCCATACCCATTTATGTTGTGGTTGCGCAATAAAATTTATCTTATCGGGCCTCCATTAATTATTACGGTACTTTATGTCAATTAACCCTTTGACATCAGCCACATCCGCCCATGTAATATGCAAATTCAGTAGTTGAAAAAATATTGTTTTTTAAAAAATTTCAACAAAACGATATCATGTGACTCCTTGTTAGAACGAGCTCGTCAAGCTCGTTCCAACGAGGGGTCACATGATATGGTTTTGTTGAAATTTTTTGGAAAAATTTGAAAAAATGATATTTAAAAAAATAAATTTTGATATCGTCTGCTTTGGGTGAAGGGTTAAGTGCATTTATTGCAGAAATTAAAAAATAGTGAGTTTTAAATAATTTGGGGCCATGAAGCCCTCTTGATCAAAACAGTATTCATTACGTCCTACAGTTAAAACTAGAAGTCCTGTCACGAATAGTGCACTTATCTAGGCTTAATTGCGCGTTGGAATTGCACGCAATTGCCATATCGAATGGCATCCAAAGCACGGAAGGTTCTCCTGGTTACTCATGGCAAAATCATGCAATGTTTCTGCCAATGGACTACCCGGAGGTCCATTGGCTGAAACATTGCCTGTGCACAGGCCATATGTACAGAATATGATAGCTTTAATTGGGCCATAACGTGCACATTAACGTGCATATCAACGTGTTATTTGTGCGCATTTCATGACAGGACTTCTAGTTTTAACTGTAACCTCACCTGTTTGAGTATTTTCAAGATATTTTTCATCAAATATTGTCATGGCTGCTATGAAGCAGCCATGACAAAATTTTCTGAAAAATTTATCTAAATTTAACTCAAGGGATCATTGGGGAAAAGAACATTCAATTTACAAGAGGAAAATTGGATGAAAAATGCCTAAATAATACTTATTTCAAAGGCAAGCAAAATTCTGTCCTGGGCAGGAATATCCACCAGCGGCATGCAAGGAGTTAAACTGACACCATGATCAATAGTCGTTGGTGTAAATCGGTTACGGTGTGTAATAACAATAATGGTAACAGATAGAAATCTGACAATCAACAACAATAACTCCAATTTAACTATTCTGAAATTTAATAAAAGAAAATAATATGAAAAGAAAATGATACAATATCTTTTACACTGTATGGTTTGCAGAAAAATAAACAGAAATACTTATCAGTTAGTCCAAAATAAAGTTCAATAGAATCCAGTAATCCAGTGATGAAGAAACTTTCTAGCTGGTATTGTAACGTCCAAGAATGTGTCTGCAGAAACAGTATCCAATAAATTGCAATGAAATGTTCACTCAAACATTCAGCAGTCTCCAATAAATTCCTAAAAAGCACTCAGCAAAATTCAAATGGAATTAATATCCAATAAGTATTTGCACCTCAGGTAGTTTGAAAATAATCCAGTTGAATCCTGGGTTTTCACAAGAATAAATCATGGTTCACACAAGAGGAATAAATTCTCTTCAAATTTTGGAAACACTTCTCCACTACAAAAGATGGCCAGATCACAAAATAATATTCCATAGAATATATATTAAACTCAGCTGCTATCTAAAATACTGCAGTGTTCTGTAATAATAATCTCTAATGCTGAATGTATAAACAAGTCAGTCACTTCTTAATGCTGTGTGAGATGAAAGAATGACGCAGTCTCTTGACAAAGGTTATTATACAGTCTTCAAATAGAAAGTTCTAGAATGAGAAACTTCTCCAATGTTCTATTGTTCTATTAATTCCTGATTGGCTGAATTAAGTCACCTTATAAATTTTCTAAATGATTCTGTCAAATTTCAAATAAACAAGTGTGACCCAAATAAACAATTAGTGAGCTAAAAATAGATCCTGTTTCCGAGTATTTGTAAACACATTAAGGGTACATTCAAAGGTCACTCAGTGGAAATAAGTGATCACACAAGCCAGAGTATGTTCATTTGAGCTCGTTCCAATGAGGGGCCATAAACTATGTTTTTAATACAAAAAATGAAAAAAATTAGTTATTCAAGAATTTTGTTTTGCAAGTATCATTTGTATTCGTGTTTGGTAAAGAGTTAAAAAAGAAAAAAACATTTGTGATTGTATCAGCGATAACATAAACAAATCAATATGTTAGGAGGACCAACAACGGATGTGCAGCTGGAGGTATGGTTTAATGAGAAGGTTTAAGTCTTTGAAGCAACTTGCAGTTTATGTCTAAAGGCCTCAATGTGGTTTAACCCTTTGAATTTGTAAGACTGATTTTTCGTACAAGGCATAAGTTAATCCCATTTTTCCTTATTGTAAGAGGTCTATACATGGGGCATTGATAAAATAATAACTGCAGTTTGCAGCCAGACTGTAGTTATTATTTTATCCTCTCTGTATATTGTTTTTGGACTGACCCATCTCACTATAAGTGTACACAAACGGGATACCATTCCAGGAAATGAGGGTTCAAAGGGTTAACCCTTTACCCAACATAATGGCCAAAACAGCCATTGTTCCAGTTAGGGGTCATAAGCTATACTTTTTGAAGCAAAAAGTGAAAAAAATTAGTTATTCAATAATTTTGTTTGCAAGTGTTGTCTGCTTTTCGTGTTAGTTAAAGGGTTAAAAATACATTTTCGTGGTCCACATTTCTAAAATAGAGGATCTTCAACAAGTCCCCAGTTTGAAACAAAATTTACGAAATGAGTTGAGTAAATTAGTTCTAGACCAAGCATTAGCAAGGGGCAGATCTAATTTATTAGACAGGTTTTGTAAATTTGGATATAAACTGGTGAGGAGTTGAAAGATTTTATTCATTATATGAACCAAAAACCATATAAATATAGAGCTTGTTCCAAAGAGGGGTCATAACCTATGTTTTTGAGACATAAAATGAAAAAAATTAGTTATTCAAGAATTTTGTTTGCAAGTGTCATCTGCTTTTCATGTTAGGTAAAGGGTTATAACCCAAAAGTCCAAAGTCAAGTGTGCTCACCTTTGATGTTGTTTGTGAATGAGCATTCAGATGTCTCATCCATCTATCTTCTTTGACCAATCTTAACTGTGCACTCCCTTTCCCTAATACTTTCACTACAGACACTGTGAAATCAAGAACTGACTGGTAGGGTCTGTTAAAATGTATTCCATGGTGTACATTCTAAGGTAATTGACAAAAGTCCATAACGAGAAATGTGATGGACTTTAAGGGGTGATATTCAAACTGGAATTGTTTGTTCATGACACAGGGGAGTGAGAAGTTACAAACAAACAGACCTCCTTGTGGGAAGAACAACCCCTGAAAGGCACTTGACATGTGTTTGCTATGAGTAACCAAGAGAGCCTGCCGTGCTTTGGATGCCATTCGATATGGCAATTGTGCGCAACTGCAATGCGCAATTAAGCCTAGATAAGCGCACTATTCGTGACAGGACTTCTAGTTTTAACTGTAGCTTGTTTGCAAGTGTCATCTGCTTTTCATGTTAGGTAAAGGGTTATAACCCAAAAGTCCAAAGTCAAGTGTGCTCACCTTTGATGTTGTTTGTGAATGAGCATTCAGATGTCTCATCCATCTATCTTCTTTGACCAATCTTAACTGTGCACTCCCTTTCCCTAATACTTTCACTACAGACACTGTGAAATCAAGAACTGACTGGTAGGGTCTGTTAAAATGTATTCCATGGTGTACATTCTAAGGTAATTGACAAAAGTCCATAACGAGAAATGTGATGGACTTTAAGGGGTGATATTCAAACTGGAATTGTTTGTTCATGACACAGGGGAGTGAGAAGTTACAAACAAACAGACCTCCTTGTGGGAAGAACAACCCCTGAAAGGCACTTGACACTCACAACTACTGATATCGCCAGTAATACCAGTATACATTTAAAACTAGAAGTCCTGTCATGAAATGCGCTCAAATAGCACGTTGATATGCGCGTTAATGTACGCATTATGGCCCAAGTAAAGCTATCAAATTCTGTACATATGGCCTGTGCACAAGCAATGTTTCAGCCAATGGACCTCCGGGTAACCCAGAGGTCCATTGGCAGAAACATTGCATGTGTTTGCTATGAGTAACCAAGAGAGCCTGCCGTGCTTTGGATGCCATTCGATATGGCAATTGTGCGCAACTGCAATGCGCAATTAAGCCTAGATAAGCGCACTATTCGTGACAGGACTTCTAGTTTTAACTGTAGCTTCCTCACCTTTTTTATTTGTTCCACCCTTCTTGGGTTAACTAAGCAAACAGATATGCCTCCAAAATTTATGCAAGCTATTTCACTGAATACACAAACAATCCACTTTGATTTTACATCAGTACCTTCCAGAGTTTCATTTTTTTAGACACTCTGAAGTATGTCATCCACATGAAAATTACTTGAGTGCTGTCAAGTACTGTAATAATGAGCCTTAATATTGTATGTGATAATATACTTCTTACACCAGGAAGTTATCTTTCAACAAACCTCAATTGCAGTTGCATAATTGCACACACACAGACACACTAAGTAATTATTCTTGCCATATACAGATCTAACACATCCATCCATCACAGGCTTAGAAATACAGTGGAGCCCACTTAAATGGATATCTCTTAATTCTATATCCCTGTTAACTGAATATAATTTTAAAACACAAAACCATTTACCATACCTTCAGTACAAATTTGATCTGTTAATTGCATACGAGTTGTAGAGTAAACTCCTGTTAATTGTATATAATTTTTTGTAATATGTCGAAAAAATTACTGTG
This sequence comes from Pictodentalium vernedei, assembly GCA_031216915.1. Classification (NCBI taxonomy): domain Eukaryota; kingdom Metazoa; phylum Mollusca; class Scaphopoda; order Dentaliida; family Dentaliidae; genus Pictodentalium; species Pictodentalium vernedei. Next base: position 39,931,033 of record CM062296.1, read on the forward strand.
ACACGCACCAAATTCCCCTTATTTATTAACCTTTTTGGCCTCACTACATCCAATACAGGCCTTTATTCTATTATATCTTGTTTGACAGAGCTCTATGAGCTCTGTCAAACAAGATATAATAGAATAAATGCTCAGTTTACCTCCAGAACACAGGAAACTGAACAAATTCTTGTTAATTGTATACTCCTGTTAATTGAATAATTTTCACTGGCAAAATGGATATTCAATTAAGAGGATTCTACAGCAATGGGAAAAAAATCCAGTTGCCAGTTGGGCAGGCTTTAATTTAAATCTGGTTGTGAGTCGGGTAGGCTCCAATCTAAATCTGGTTGCCAGTCGGGAAGGCATCAATGTAAATCTGATTGTCAGTCAGGCAGGTCTTAATCTAAATCTGGTTTCAAGTCGGAGCGGATTTAAGCTAATTTAATTATTTATTTTTTGGGATTTAATGACACTTTCAACAGCCCACTTTGTGTTGGACAGTTTTATGGGTGGAGGACAACAGAGTACCTGGAGAGAACCACTGAGCATTGGCAAGCAAAAATCAGACAATTAGTGTACCATGGACGTGTAGTATGCCTTAGTCAGGGTTCTTACAGTCAAGGACCAAAAAAATTAAAGGACTTTTCAAGGACATATCAGCATTTTCCAAGGATGTTTTTTTAAAATGTACTTTTGGAATATCTTTTTTAGAAGCCTTTCCTACCTTAAAAATGTCTTCTACCTCATCCTTCTAAATTCCAGAAAAATGGTGCTTCTAACATGCACTGTAACAAATCATGGTGCTTATAGAATGACACCCAGTTAAATAATGCCTGAACTTTAATTCCTCATTTTTGGTAAACATCGATTATTCGTTATTTATGCTCGTTTTTTTTTTTCATTTTTCAACAAAAAAAGGTGCAAAAGCGATGTTTCAATTGCCCACTATTACACAGGTAATAAAAGTGTCAATGACACTGTAGCTCAACTTGTGTAAGACATGTACATGTATAGTATGTGACACAGCAATGACACACATCTTGGTAATGTCCTGATAACAAAGGTACATGTAAAGTATCTAATATACAGCTAAAACTAGAAGTCCTGTCATGAAATGCGCACATATAACACGTTGATATGCGCGTTAATGTACGCGTTATGGCCTAAATAAAGCTATCAAATTATGTACATATGGCCTGTGCACAGGCAATGTTTCAGCCAATGGACCTCCGGGTAACCCGGAGGTCCATTGGCAGAAACATTGCATGTGTTGGCTATGAGTAACCAGGAGAACCTGCCGTGCTTTGGATGCCATTCGATATGGCAATTGCACGCAATTCCAACGCACAATTAAGTCTAGATAAGCGCACTATTTGTGACAGGACTTCTAGTTTTAACTGTAATGAAAGTGTCAATGACACTGTAGCTCAACTTGTGTAAGACATGTACATGTATAGTATGTGATACAGCAATGACACACATCTTGGTAATGTCCTGATAACAAAGGTACATGTAAAGTATCTAATATATGGATGTATTACATATTACTAAATATTCGTACAAACAACTGTCAGCTCCCCAACTCTGCACCGCGGCACAGGCAGGGTTAGATTGGTTGAAGACATGCGCACCTTTGACGTTCAGTATGCCTTAGTACACAGTGTAATCGTGCCCCCATGTAGGCAATCAGGGTTAAGTGCCTTGCCCAAGGACACAACGTGGCAGCGCGAATCAGTCGCTGAAATGGTCACCCATCCAACTACTAACCGCGCTCGACATTGCTTAACTTCAGTGATCTGACGAGAACTGGTTACCATGACACCACCACGCCCCCAGCCTAGGGATTAAGTTAACTCTTTTGGCGCGACAAGCGACTAAAGTTGACAGACGGTAAACCGCGGAAAGGTACTGCAGTAGACATTTTAGCCAACTGTGTGTGTCATTTCCAAGTGCTTTTAACCCTTACCCAACGCAAACGATATCAAAATTTATTATTTTAAATATCATTTTTTCAAAAACTTTCAACAAAACCTTATCAAGTGACCCCTCATTGGAACAAGCTTGACGAGCTCGTTCCAACGAAGGGTCACATGATATGGTTTTGTTGAAAATTTTTGAAAAATAATATTTTTTCAACTGCTGAAGTTGCATATTATGCGGGGGGATGCAACCGATTCGTTGGGTAAAGGGTTGAACAAACATTCGTATTCCTATGTTTCATGCACCATTTACAGTTTTACAGATAAAACTAGAGAAGTCCTGTCACGAATAATGCGCTTATCTAGGCTTAATTGCGCGTTGGAATTGTGCGCAATTGCCATATCGAATGGCATCCAAAGCACGGCAGTTTCTCTGGTTTACTCATAGCAATCACATGCAATGTTTCTGCCAATGGACCTCCGGGTTACCCGGAGGTCCATTGGCTGAAACATTGCTTGTGCACAGGCCATATGTACAGAATTTGATAGCTTTACTTGGGCCATAACTCGTACATTAACGCGCATATCAACGTGCTATTTGTGCGCATTTCATGACAGGACTTCTAGTTTTAACTGTATGTCCTATCCATGAACAACGATATCGTCCCTTGAAAGTATAAAGGTGCCATTTAAATATATACAAGAAATCATTTGACAAACTGTCAATGAGATAGATCATTAAAACATCTTTTAAAATAATAATGCTCTAAATCTAACAACCTATACTTTTTGCAAAATTCCTGATGAATATTAGACGCTAAAAGTTCTGTTTCTCAGATTATTCCAGGCTAAAAGAGGTAAAGAGTTCAAAACAGTTTAGTATTTTTGTTACTTTCAGGCATTCAAGTGGAAAGAATATATAATACACAACATCTATCTGAGCCAGTCTATCTGGGAAGTATCCACCTGGGAACCTGTCTATCTGGGAAGTATCCATCTAGGACATGTCTATCTGGGAAATATCCATCTGGGAACCTGTCTATCTGGGAAGTATTCATCTAGGATATGTCTATCTGGGAATAATAATCCATCTGGGAACCTGTCTCTCTCTGGGAAGTACCCATCTGGGAACCTGTCTATCTGGGAAGTATCCATCTGGGACCTGTCTATCTGGGAAGTATCCATCTAGGACATGTCTACCTGGGAAGTATCCATCTGGGAACCTGTCTATCTGGGAAGTATCCATCTGGGAACCTGTGTATCTGGGAAGTATCCATCTGGGACCTGTCTATCTGGGAAGTATCAATCTGGGACCTGTCTATCTGGGAAGCATCCATCTGGGACATTTCTATCTGACAAGCACCCATCTGTCTGTGTGGGAAGCATCCACGTGGGACTTGTCTGTCTGTGAACTGTCCATCTGAGACCATCTTACTGAGAAGCACGGCAACTGGATTGCATCTAACTGGGGCGATGGCATAAATTCCAGTGTCAGAGTTTGTTGATTGTTTTGATTGTGTGGCATAATCCAGGGGTCATAAATCTGGAGGAGGGGAGGGGGGAGGTGTTACTTCAGACCCCCCACGTTTTTGACCAACAATGCTCAAAATATTTGAAATGAGCTTAATTGCTTGTTATTCTGCTTCAGTAACCTTATATCACAGTTCACACAAACATACACACACTTCCCACTGAAAAAAGGAAGAAAAATTGAGGAAGAAAAATTAGTAATACTGACATGACTTTATGAAAATATGATGTGACAAATTTTGCAACAAACCTGTTTTTTAGTAAAATTATTGCACCCTCTTTGTTCATCCACATGGAATTTTTGTCTGTTTATTGAGATTTAATGATACAGTTAAAACTAGAAGTCCTGTCATGAAATGCGCACAGATAGCACGTTGATATGCACGTTAATGTATGTGTTTGCTATGAGTGACCAAGAGAACCTGCCGTGCTTTGGATGCCATTCGATATGGCAATTGCACGCAATTCCAACGCGCAATTAAGCCTAGATAAGCGCACTATTCGTGACAGGACTTCTAGTTTTAACTGTACTTTCATCATAAGGATCACATTGTGTCAGACAATAGGTGTACGATGCCAGAATACCCAGAGGAAACCATTGAGCAGCAGTAATTAACTATTCCACTCATTAGCTCTGCACAAGCAGAGGTAGCAGGTTGTAACCTGTGCTTCAATAATTAAATTTTTGATGATTATTCCTATAATTGGAGTTGAAAATCTATTATTGCATCCGTGGGAATATTGCCAACCCATGGAAAGTGACCAGTCCACAGCAGCTACACTGTAATGTTAACTAAGGTTCAAAATTTTGTTAGTTCAGAATGGGCAGTAAGGTGGTCAGGATGTACCACACTGATATATTCACTTACATGTAGTGCCTTATCATCAGAATTTATACTAAACATATTACACAGTACAATGGAACCCACTTAATTGGATATCTCTTAACTGAATAACCCTGTTAACTGAATATAATTTCCCAACACAAAACCATTTACCATACGGTTAAAACTAGAAGTCCTGTCACAAACTGTGCGCTTATCTATGCTTAATTGCGTGTAGGAATTGCACGCAATTGCCATATCGAATGACACCCAACGCATGGCAGGTTCTCCTTGTTACCCATAGCAAACACAAGCAATGTTCCTGCCAATGGACCTCTGGGTTACCCGGAGGTCCATTGGCTGAAACTTTGCTTGTGCACAGGTCGTATTTGCAGAATTTGATGGCCTTACCATCGTCATAACGCGTAGATTAACGCGCAAATCGACGTGCTATTTGTGCGCATTTCAGGACAGGACTTCTAGTTTTAACTGTACCTCCAGTACAAATTTGACCGGTTAATTGAATATAAGTTACAAAGTAAACTCCTGTTAATTGAATAAAAAAAATCTTGTAACCTGTCAAGAAATTACCCTGACTCTCCCCAGTTTTCCTTTGTTTATAGATCTATTTGGCCTCAGTAAATCCAATACAGACATTTAATCTATTATATCTTGTTTGACAGAGCTCCTGGAGCTCTGTCAAACAAGATATAATAGAGCAAATGTTAAGTTTATCTGTAAAATACAGGAAGTGACATATTCCCTGTTAATTGAATACTCCTGTTATCCCTTTACCCAACATAACAGCCAAAACCGGCCAGCGCTATTCACAAAAATCTCAAATTAATTTTCGTTATTTTTTGTCTCAAAAACATTGGTTATGGCCCCTCTTTGGAACAAGTCCGTCAAGCTTGTTCCAATGAGGGGGCCATAACCTATGTTTTTGAGACAAAAAATGAAAAAATTAGTTATTCAAGAATTTTGTTTGTGTCTCCTGATTTTCATGTTAGGTAAAGGGTTAATTGAACAATTTTCATTGGTAAAGTGTCTTTCAGTTAACAGGGTTCCACTGTACTCTGATCACAAAAGCGGGCAGAGAATTTTGACCAGATCACGACTGATTCAGTGGCACTTCACAATCCGGTCGAAATTATTTTTCCGCTTTCCTGCCAACAACACTGTACAATTCCACCCATCAGAAAAGAAAAGCAAAAACATTACATTTGAGATGCTTTTTAACATTTTTCCTCCCAACATCACTGTAGAATCTCATCTGTCAAAAAAAGAAATGCATCGACAATGAATCAGAGATGCGGTTTTCGTTCGTTTTCGTCACGCTGTCTAGATTGCATAGTAATTTATTTACAAAATCTCAATCCATTGGAGTACAGTTAAAACTAGAAGTCCTGTCATGAAATGCGCACAAATAGCACGTTGATATGCGTGTTAATGTGTGCATTATGGCCCAATTAAAGCTATCATATTCTGTACATATGGCCTGTGCACAGGCAATGTTTCAGCCAATGGACCTCCGGGTAACCCGGAGGTCCATTGGCAGAAACATTGCATGTGTTTGCTATGAGTAACCAAGAAAACCTGCCGTGCTTTGGATGCCATTCGATGTGGCAATTGCACACAATTCCAACGCGCAATTAAGCCTAGATAAGCACACTACTCGTGACAGGACTTCTAGTTTTAACTGTATGTATGTCACGAACAGATCATGATCTGATCACGAATAGACCACCTTTGTTTATTGGGGTTTAGTGACACTTTCACCAGCCAGGGTCACATCATGTTGGACAGTATTATGGGTAGGGAGAACTATCGAGAAGTGGCAAGCATCTGTCAGGCTCTCCAACTTACTCACTCTTAACCCTTTACCCATCGCAGACGATATCAAAATTTATTATTTTAAATATCATTTTGTTTAAATTTTTCAAAAAATTTCAATAAAACCATATCATGTGACCACTCATTGGAACGAGCTGAATAAGCTCGTTCCAATGAGGGCTAACATGATATGGTTTTGTTGAAATATTTTGAAAAATTTAATTTCAACTGCTCAATTTGCATATTACGCGGGCGGATGCGGGCAATTCGTTAGGTAAAGGGTTAACTTATCCTTCAGCAGCGTGGAAGAAGATAATTCATGTTTCGCAATTTTTAGCTCAACTTTGGCGAAGCCAAATTTGAGCTTTTGTCATGGCCCATTGTCCGTCTGTCCGTACGTCAACAATTGGATACGGCTCGTGCTAGAGGCCGCATTTATGAACCGATCTTTACGAAACTTCTTGGGTACCTTTGTTATGACCGAGGGACGAGAACGAGTGTTTTTGGGTGTGGTCCAAAATTCAAGATGGCTGCCAGCTGCTATTTTGTACCGATGATGCAGAAATGGGTTAATGGAGGATTTTCTGAACTAGTTGCTTCCAATTAGCTTGTCATACAAGCCAAATGTTCCCTTTGTTACTCTGAGACTTGTCTGTTGTTTTCGTTTATTAAATTAGCTTGTTCCAATGAGGGGTCACATAATATGGTTTTGTTGAAATATTCTGAAAAATTTTTTCAACTGCTCAATTTGCATATTAAGCGAGCGAATGCAGGCAATTCGTTAGGTAAAGTGTTAACAAGCAGATTCAGCCATGGTTGAAGACAAGTGTACAGTCGATGTGCAGTAAGCCTTAGTACACAGGGCCACAATGCCACCAGGTACAGTTAAAACTAGAAGTCCTGTCACGAATAGTGCGCTTATCTAGGCTTAATTGCGCGTTGGAATTGCGCACAATTGCCATATCGAATGACATCCAAAGCACGGCAGATTCTCCTGGTTACTCATAGCAAACACATGCAATGTTTCTGCCAATGGACCTCCGGGTTACCCGGAGGTCCATTGGCTGAAACATTGCTTGTGCACAGGCCATATGTACAGAATTTGATAGCTTTACTTGGGCCATAACGCGTACATTAACGCGCATATCAACGTGCTATTTGTGCGCAGTTCATGACAGGACTTCTAGTTTTAACTGTAGGCATTCAGGATTGAGGGTGTGTCTTGATCGGAATACTTTATTTCGAATATCCAAATACTAACAGATTTTACAGATTTTCATACTCAGTGAGGAATGGGTGGAATTCCACTCCACAGATATTATCTTGCTACATATTTCAACCACGACTGTATGTGTACATAAAATCTTGAGTAAAATTTGATGTGGCAACATGTCAATATTCTACGTTATGTTTTCCCAATAATTCATTATCCAATATAACATAATTATTTTTGTTTGAGTTGCTTCCTTTTTTGAAAAGCTAATAAATCATAAGAATTACTTAATCATATTTATAGATTCAGAGAGAATATTGTTATTTGATCATCATAAATGCAGGTACAGCATTTGTCAATATCAGCTTTCACTGAATTGTATGAACAGGCACGAGACTTTACAGTACGACGACTTCCATGGACTGGTCACTTTCCACAGGTGGACAATATTTCCATGGATGCAATAATATTAGATTCCAAACACCAATTATAGAAGTAATCATCAAAAATTTAATTAATGAAGCACCGATGATGATTTTTATTACTTGGTACAGTTAAAACTAAAAGTCCTGTCACGAACTGTGTGCTTATCTAGGCTTAATTGCACGTAGGAATTGTGCGCAATTGCCATATCGAATGGCACCCAAAGCATAGCAGGTTCTCCTGGATACTCATAACAAACACAAGTAATGTTCCTGCCAATGGACCTCCGGGTTACATTGAAACATTGGCTGAAACATTGCTTGTGCACAGGCCATATGTACAGAATTTGATAGCCTCACTATGGTCATAACGCGCAGATTAACGCGCAGATTAACGTGCAGATCGACGTGCTATTTGTGTGCATTTCATGACAGGACTTCTAGTTTTAACTGTAAATGAATGCATTCATGGACATCACTGCCCACCTGTGAATTATGATCAGTCCACGGTGGCAGTACTCTACGTCTTTCAAAAAGAAATTCATAAGGCCTAAAAAAGTTAGAAATCTGTTTCTCAGGACCCCTGAATGCTCCCTTTGGTTGCTGCATGCTCTCTTTTTATAACCAATACAAACTTAAAAAGTAAAAATTAAATTGTTTATGTCTGACATTTTACCCAAGTTAATAAAATTGATAAATTTGTTCTTTGAGCGCATCAAGGCTTTGCAATGCTTCTTGTGCTCAAGGGATGAAATACACCACCACCCATGCTATGTAGATTACCAGGTCTAAAACATAAAACTAATCAAGAATATATAGTTTTGATGGCAAAGAAATAATGACAAAAATAATAAAAGGCCACCCGGCCATACATCCTCCGAAAAAAGTGAGCAATTTAAAATTTGAAAAAAATTGAATTTTTCGAAGTCGAAAAAGAGATTTTGCCAACTATAACTGCAGTTATCATCAGGAAACCAAAAAATGAATATTCTAAGTCGAAATAGGGGCATAACTCAGGCAAACCTTGTCGGACCACACCCTTATTCAAACCGGACCTGTATTTTATGTTGATACACCTACATACTAATTTTCATTTGATTTGGCCAACTATAACTGAAGTTATCAGGAAACCAATCAAAATGAATTTTTGAAGTCGAAAAAGGGACATAACTCTGGCAAAAATTGTCAGACCACACCCCAATTCGAACTTGACCTGTATTTTATGTTGATACACCTACATATGAAATTTCATTTGATTTGGCCAGCTATAACTAAAGTTATCATCGGGAAACCAAAGTGGGATGGACACACGCACGGATGCATGGACAGACACCGGCTATTTTAATAATCCCCCAAAATATTTATGGGGGGACAAAAAAACACTTGCCTGTATGCAATTTTATAAAAATTGGCTTGCGAAACAAAAGATCTACTTAGTGGGGCCTAACAAACTAAAATTGCATCCAAACGGCTGTTAGAGTGCTGGAAGACCATATTTGGGCTTTCTTCTGAAATGCGGGTACCTTAACTTAAACGCTTCATATACTTGTAGGCACTTTAGTAAAACGGTAACAAGGCAAAGACATATGAAGAAATTTTGCCAACAATATATCACTTGAGTTAAAAGATATCCTGCTCAAATAAAGCAAATATTGGCAGGATGATTCCCACTCGAGGTACAATTTATTTATTTACAGTAGAACCTTTCTTGAGAGAACGCCCTTTGGGCCACACAAAAGTGGTCTCTCAAGACAGGTGGTCTCTCATAACAGGTTTCAGGTTTTCTCAAGTCAGTGAATAACCAACCACAAAATTCAAAAATGGAGAAGAATGGACTTCTGTAATCACTTTGTAGTTGTTCTTTTTTATGAAGTTTTTGCAACAAATTGAAATGGACTGTTATAAAAATTATAAAAAAATAAATTAGTGTTGAAAATCTTCAATGAAGATTTTCAAAATTAATTTATTTTAATAATTTTTATAACAGTCCATTTCAATTTGTTACAAAAAGATTTTCAACACAAATTTATTTTTATTCCTATCTGTCACATTTCAGGTATGTATGAAATTGTTTATTCAGCAATAAACCTAATCTTTTCACAGGGGTCTTACAAGAACATCTCAATCTTTCATGAGTTTGCAATTGAAACCCAATTAAGAGCTTTTAATACTTTTAATTATGTTAGTATAACCACAATGGATTTTCCAATTCCTGAACAGGTAAAAAGTTTTTGTCATGGTTTCTGTCTTCAAAGGGGCAGTCTCTCAAGACAGGTCTATTGCGGCATAAAAATACAAGTTGGTACCAGGTCACAGTGGTCTCTCAAGACAGGTGGTCTCTCAAAACAGTGATCTCTCAAGACAGGTTTTACTGTATGTACTGAAGGTTAAGGTCAAACATTTCTGCACAATGGCTAATCATGACGGAAACATGGATATAAAGTGAAGTCCAGCCAATCAATTTATACCCATGATGTCCATTTAAAGGACTTCCACCCAGTGCATTGCCATTTTAGAGGACTTCAACCCTGTGCCCTCACTCCCCTCTTCCTTCACTACCGGAAAGCCCAGGAGCGGAAGTAGCAACAGAACAGCCACGACAATCTCCTAACACCATCGTGCAAAACGCACTAAGAGTAATAGAGATGGCAAAAGAAGAATCCGCCAAAACTAACAAGTACTTAAAGAAATCAAAAGAATTATCCAGAATAGCATTAGAAGAATATCATGCGCGTATATCAACACGACCACCAGCCTCATCACCATGCCAACCTCCACCAAAGAAAAAGAGCCGCAAAAAGCCCAGAAGGGGGTAAACCTTTTCCCTCTTTCCTTTTCCTCCTCTACCACGCCTCGACATTATTCAAAAACAAACAGCCAACGAGGGTCGAAAGGGGCTTGTTTCTAATACTGTCTCATTTCATTTCGTGCATTTTACCAGGTCTTATTTTACCAAGGTAGGAATGACATCCAACAATGAACATCATGTCAAAAGACTGTTGTTTGCAAGCCTGAAAATAATTTTTATTGCGCTTCCAGACAAAATGTCAGACACCAAATGAATCATGCCTGTCATTTAAGAATGATATCTGACATATTACAAAAATGGAGTTTGAGTGTTCAATACAATGTGTTTTGGGTGTGCATGTACCTTCATCTTAAAACTGCTCAGAATTCATCCAACCATACCTTGTCTGGCAGGACTCAATGAGCCCTGCCAAACAAGGTATAATTGGTTTCATTCTGAATTGGAACCGAATTACCCATCAGATATAATTTAGATACATGTATGGCTACATCAAATCATATTCCTTCACTTGATGTTAATACTGATGAGCTGTACAGTGACTTTCTTTACACTTCCCAACTTGCCAGGACCAGAAATCACAATAATCATTAATTTTAGGCTTACTAGTTATGTACATGATTTCCAGCATGCATGATGTTCTGATCACTGAACTTCATTGATAATTTTTGCATGAGACATTTTGACGGATGATTTTAAACTTCAGTCAGACATTGGCCTTTTTGTACCTGACATTGTCCTTGCCTGACCACTTGTTTTCTGGTATGGTTGTTTGTATCATATTTGTTGATGTCTGTATACAGAAAAGGGTTGGTACTGTGAAATATATGAAATTATGCCTCTTCAAGCCAATCTAAAAAAAACCCCAAAAATTTCTTCCATAATGCAACGACAAATTCACCCAATTCAGTGTTTTGTCCAGTGAGGTCTGTTGAACATGACTGAATTGGTTCAATTCCTAGCTGCATTATGAGAAATTATTTCCCTTGTGGGAACCCCATAAAGGAAAACAGTGCTTGTTTACTGCGATAAACAAGTCCTGTTTTGCTGGTAACATAGGACCCAGTCACCAATACTTGGGGTGGAGGTGGAAGTCCTCTAAAATGTGGAACATGGGTATAAACGATTGACTGAACTTGACTTTATCTCCATGTTGTGGTCACGATTAGCCATTGTGTAGAGCTATGTGACCTAAAAATAAATAAATGTGAAATTTTTGCAGCTTAAAACTCTGTTATTTCGACATCAGTGTGCTGAGGGTTAACAGATATAATTCTGTTGCAACAGTACAGCCACCGTGAACTGGACGTAATCCACTTGTGGGCAGTGAGGTCCACCTAAGCGTTTACGAGGTAATAAAAATAATCAGCAGCAAAATTATAATTAATGAAGCACCGGGTTGTACCCGATGCTTCATTAATTAAATTTTTGATGAATATTCCTAAAAATTTATTTACTGGTGTTTAAGGCCACATACTTATACACAATGGCTAATCATGACCATGACAGTTTTACGGGTGGAGCAAGCCGGAGTACCCGGAGAGAACCACCAGAGCAACGACGAACAACTGTCAGCTCCTCCACATTCTAACTCTGTTCAAGCACCGCTCAAGCAGGGTTACAGCGGTTGAAGACATGTGCACCATCGACGTGCAGTACGCCTTAGTACTTGGCGTCATCGTGCCCCCATGTAGGCAACCGGGATAAAGTGCCTTGCCCAAGGACACAACGCGGGTCGTCCCGGACGGGGATCGAACTCGGGACCTCTAGCATGGAAGTCCAACAGTCTACCACTGTGTCACCGCACTCCTATATTCCTATAATTAGTGTTTGGAATGTAAGATTATTGCCTCCCTGGAAATATTACCCACCCGTGGAAAGTGATGGCGGCTGTACTGTGAGCAGTGTCAATTTAATTTACAATATTGCTGTTTGTTTCATTCATTCTTGAGCCTTCAAAGGCCCAAATTTAGAACAAGTGCCTCAACATAGCTTTGAAAATCCACGCAAAGAATCGATTCAATTCAAATCACGGTGATTCATAAATGTTTCTTATGGTTAAGATGTTCACAAAATCCTGCCAAGTACGTGTCTTCTCTTATTTCCCAAAGTCTCCTGTGCAGGAGACCTGATGACAGAAGAGTTCAAGGACGTTTGTAGCTGTATGAGGACGTAAGTTTTAACTTGCACAGTGATAAACAAAGGCAATAGAATGAAGGACTGATAATCTTGTGTGTGAATGCATGCAACCACTGAGTGTAGCTGTGTCCAAATCAAACATCATACAATGACAGTCAATCAAATAGTTCCAAAGGTGCAAAGTTCGTGCTGCAATTCAATGAACAAATTCAGGCCTGGTCTTTTGAGGAGAGCTATAGCTCCCACCCTCCATGGCTCCTGCAAAATCAATTTAAGGAGAGCCATAATTGCTCTCTTTGAGAGCTGTAATAGCTCTCCTTAGACCTTTAATTCCCTTATTAATAACAGACCAAAGTACAGAATAGCTCTACTGGCACAGGTTTAGGGGAGCTGTAGTAGCTCCCCTAGATTTTTCAAAAGGCCAGGCCTGCAAATTCCCTGCCCTGGTGCACAAATCTGGATGACCTGATTGTTTACCCTTCACCCAATGAATCGACCGCATCCGCCCACGTAATATGCAAATTCAGCAGCTGAAAAAATATTATTTTTCGAAAAATTTCAACAAAACCATATCATGTGACCCCTCTTTGGAACGAGCTCATTCCAAAGAGGGGTCACATGATATGGTTTTGTTGAAATTTTTGGAAACAATTTAAACAAGAGGGATGTAACATCCCAACGCTCACCTACATTCGCGCTTGATAATGTCGTTCCAATGTAACATGCCTAATATTTAGTTAATATAAATCATTAACTAGGCATCAAATGATTAATGTGGTTTATGTGATGGCTTTGGAAAGTCTATATTTCTGCACTTATTATATATCAATTCAACATAAAATCATTGGATATAAAAGCATTTTTTTCTTTTAGAAATGTTTATGATTAAGAATATGAATCGTGAGGCCAGATATTAAATCATAAATAAGAATTAGGAAAGGCTTTCATAAATCACTGAAATTGTAAGTACATTCATTGGTTAAAGAGGAGTTGCGGAAAAACATTCATTCAAGGCTTTCATAAATCACTGAAATTGTAAGTACATTCATTGGTTAAAGAGGAGTTGCGGAAAAACATTCATTCAAGAAAGTGACTATAAGTCCCAACAAAAATACATCACATCAACAACTAAAATAAGCCTTAATGTTACTAGTAACAAGTATGAGAAAGTATTAAAAAAAAAAAGTTAAAAAAATTTTTTTTAAAGAAAGTGAATATAAGTCCCAAAAATCCCCCTCACCTTAACACAAACTTTTAGAACTTAAAATTGAGTAAGTCAGACAAAAACGTGAACATTGTGACTGAAAAAAGAAAAGAAATCAGTTAAATTTCTGCATACAGTAGGGTTAATACCTACAGTTGTTACTGAAATGAGAAAATAAACAGTAATGAGAGATGAAGGCACCACAATCTGCACAAAAGCTGACTTTAACACAAATTCTTACAACACCTAAACGCTAATTCTTACAACAAGTTTTGGCAGAAAATCAGCCTCAAATTCCTCAAATATGCATGTAATGAGGGTTAAATATTACTGCAATGGAGTTCAGTAACCCAAGCGTAGAATATTAATCGCCTGGAAACAAACATAGAAACACAACTCACCTAAACATAAAGTTTACAAAGTTTTACAACTTAAAATTTACTAAGTCCAAGAAAAACATGAAAATTTTGACTGAAAAAAAAGAAAATTTCCATTAAATTTCTGCATACAGTAGGGTTAATACCTACAGTTGTTAATGAAATATGAAAATCAACAGTAATGAGAAATTAAAGTAGCACAAGCTGCACAAAAGCTGACTTTAACGCAAATTCTTACAACACCTAAACGCAAATTCTTACAACAACTTTTGGCAGAAAATTTTAGGTGAAATTTGGAAAAAAGTTGTAGTATCAGGGTTAAATACTGTTCTGATAGTCCCCTACAACCTACATATGCAATATCAAAGGCCTGAGCCCACTGATCTTTGAGAACTCAGCTTAACACCTCACCTTAACACAAACTTTTAGAACTTAAAATTTACTAAGTCCGAGAAAAACATGAAAATTTTGACTGAAAAAAAAAAAAAATTCAGTTAAATTTCTGCATACAGTCAGGTTAATACCTACAGTTGTTATTGAAATATGAAAATCAACAGTAATGAGAAGTTAAAGCACCACAATTTGCACAAAAGCTGACTTTAACGCAAATTCTTACAACACCTAAATGCTAATTCTTACAAGTTTTGGCAGAAAATCAGCCTCAAATTCCTCAAATATGCATGTAATGAGGGTTAAATATTACTGCAATGGAGTTCAGTAACCCAAGTGTAGAATATTAATCACCTGGAAAGACACATAGAAACACAACTCACTTAAACACAAAGTTTTACAACTTAAAATTTACTAAGTCCGAGAAAAACATGAAAATTTTGAGTGAAAAAAAAGAAAATTTTCGTTAAATTTCTGCATACAGTAGGGTTAATACCTACAGTTGTTATTGAAATATGAAAATCAACAGTAATGAGAAGTTAAACCAGCACAATCTGCACAAAAGCTGACTTTAACACAAATTCTTACAACACCTAAACGCAAATTCTTACAACAACTTTTGGCAGAAAATTTTAGCTGAAATTTGGAAAAAAGTCGTAGTTTCAGGGTTAAATACTGTTCTAATAGTCCCCTAGAACCTACATATGCAATATCAAAGGCCTGGGCCCACTGATGCTTGAGAAATTCACCTTAACATTAACTCTTACAATATTGGACACGCCGGACGCCGACGCCGACGCTGAAGCCCGAGGTTATCACAATAGCTCACCACATCTTACAGATGTAGGTGAGCTAAAAATGATATTTAAAATAATAAATTTTAAAATCGTCTGCATTGGGTAAAGGGTTAATCAGGCATTTATTCATCAACTGTTCAACTTACATGTATACAATTGTATGCCAACCATGGATTTCCATCACTGCTGTACTTCTGTTTAACTCTCTCTTGATGTCGGAAAAACTGTTTCAGCAGCAAATATTTCCCATAATACAACAGAATTTAATCACCTATAATTTGCTTGACAGAACAGTGAGATCTGTCAAGAAATAATTGGTTAATTTTCAGTACTAGATGTACAATATGGAACCATCGAAAAGATTTCTATTAAATTACAGCATGCTATGGTTTAAATATGAAGTTATGGATCATGCCTGCAGCAAGTTTGGTGTGAAGGTTAAATTTTCAAACAATTAATGAGAGATTAATAATTCCGATACCTTGAGCCAATGTCACGTCAACTTTAACAATCACGCATACTCCCTAATCTCAATTCCACACAGACAAATAATGCCAACAGCAAGGGAATAATCAATTGAGACAATCTCCTTCATAAGAAATAGCTTTGAAAACAAATATAATTTGGATTAGAAACCTAATAATCTGCTGTGAAATCAATCAATTGAATACACACATTATACTTTCAATAATTTCAGTTGAGATATTGTCTGCCATATTAAATATGGTCCAGTTCTTTCAATCTTTGACACAGCAGATCTTGACTGTATATTTACAGTTAAAACTAGAAGTCCTGTCACGAATAGTGCGCTTATCTAAGCTTAATTGCGCGTTGGAATTGCACGCAATTGCCATATCGAATGGCATCCAAAGCACGGCAGGTTCTCCTGGTTACTCATAGCAAACACATGCAATGTTTCTGCCAATGGACCTCCGGGTTACCCGGAGGTCCATTGGCTGAAACATTGCTTGTGTGCAGGCCATATGTACAGAATTTGATAGCTTTACTTGGGCCATAACGCGTACATTAACGTGCATATCAACGTGCTATTTGTGTGCATTTCATGACAGGACTTCTAGTTTTAACTGTAAGGCTGAAAAACACTACTTGCCAATGATGGCCCACCACCTCATCAAGATCAGCCTTCAAAGTAGCAGACATTACTTGCCCGAAAATAACACCACAGCACTCTCGGAGAGAGGGAGCACCTTTGTGAGAGGCCTCCACACACCCCCCCCCCCTCCTTCTCGCTCTGGTTCTCACCTGAGGGTTCAGTCAACGGCCAACACAGACAAACCAACACTCTTCTTGACCATCTTAGCCTGGGACACCTGCTGAGTACCCGATCCTTTTCCTCCTTCAACTCGCCTAGACATGTAGCTACAAGATCTTAAACAGTCACAGTGGGTCGAAAGGGGCTTGCCCCAGTGCCCCAGTGCCCCAGCACACCTTCGGTATGCAAAACCAATTCTTCTGAAAAACTCTTTGAATTTACATTACGTGTACTGGTAGAGCTGCATGATATTCTAAACTGAATACCTGTATGGGTACATGTAATAAAAAAAAAAATACAGCGGTATACTGGTATATCGAAAGACTATACATGTACATGTATCTGAACATACAGTTAAAACTAGAAGTCCTGTCATGAAATGCGCACATAGCACGTCGATCTGCACGTTAATCCACAAGTTATGACCATAGTACAGGTAAATCTAGAAGTCCTGTCATGAAATGCGCACAAATAGCACGTTGATATGTGGGTTAATGTGTACATTATGGCCCAAGTAAAGCTATCAAATTCTGTACATATGGCCTATGCACAAGCAATGTTTCAGTCAATGGACCTCCAGGTAACCCGGAGGTCCATTGGCAGAAACATTGCATGTGTTTGCTATGAGTAACCAGGAGAACCTGCCGTGCTTTGGATGCCATTCGATATGGCAATTGCGTGCAATTCCAACGCGCAATTAAGCCTACATAAGCGCACTATTCATGACAGGACTTCTAGTTTTAACTGTGAGGCTATCAAATTTTGTACATATGGCCTGTGCCCAAGCAATGTTTCAGCCAATGGACCTCTGGGTAACCCAGAGGTCCATTGGCAGAAACATTGCCTGTGTTTGCTATGAATAACCAGGAGAACCTGCCATGCTTTGGATTCCATTCGATATGGCAATTGCGTGCATTTCCTACTAGCAATTAAGCCTAGATAAGCACACAGTTCGTGACAGGACTTCTAGTTTTAACTGTATGTACCACAATCGGGACTTGAGCCATCACAGTCAGCATGTCTTGATGATGCAGTTTGAATAACAATTTAACCAATGCAGACGACAGGCCTGAAAATAAGCAGTCTGACATTTGCAGAATAAGGCCCCAAGAGGGTGAATTTGATGATGCTATCTCATACAGTGGGCCAATTTATCCTCTGGATACCTCTCTCTGTTTAGTTTTGAGCTCCTGATTCAGTTTGAGGTTCACAGAGGGTAAATTTAGTGATGTTACCCTGATTTGCAGGGTAGCATCACTACATTCACCCTCTGGGACCTCATTTTGCAGATGTCAGTCTGCTTATTTTCTGGCATAGCAGATGATATCAAAATTTCTTATCTTTTAAAAATAGTTGTTTATCAAACTTTTCCAAAAATTTCAACACAACAATATCATGTGACTCCCTCATTGGAAAGGGCACGACAGGATCGTTCCAATGAGGGGTTACATGATATGGCTTCAATGTTTTGAAAATATTTTTTCAACTGCTGAATTTGTATATTATGCGGGCGGATGTGGCCAATTCATTGGGTAAAGGGATAATATTATTCAATCAGGACTACAGTTAAAACTCACGACATCTCGAAAATTAAACTATGGGTAAATAAATAACGACGATAAACCAATATTTTGTAATTACACCAGTATTCAATCGATACTGGTTTGAATATCGGTATGTAACAGTTTATTGATATACCGTGCGGCCCTAGTTACATGGGGGTTACATCAATTGCAAAGTAACAAACTACAGGTTATGACAAAATAATACAACATAAATTAACCCTTTACAAATTACCTAACACGAAAAGCAGACGACACTTGCAAACAAAATTCTTGAATAACTAATTTTTTTCATTTTTTGTCTATAAAAATTAGGTTATGACCCCCGCATTGGAACGAGTATGTCAAGCTCGTTCCAATGAGGGGTCATAACCTATGTTTTGGAAACAAAAACTGAAAAAAATAATGAAAATTAATTGTTGATTTTTGTGAATAGCGCTGGCTGGTTTTGGCCATTATGTTGGGTAAAGGGTCAAAATCCTCAACTCTCTTGTTTACCAGTCATACTTGACAATCTTTTGGTACTCATAAGTTACACCCTGGATCCTCCACATATAAGAAGGTGGAATGCTGTTCACATCTTAATACAATTTCCATTTTAGCAAAAATGTCAAAGCGTCATCACCCGAAAGTTTCTGCTATTTATTTTGGTGAAAATTCTGTTAACTGGCCCTTAAGGGCTAATTCCAACTTCAATCACTTTTACTGCGACACAACAGGTGCCCAAACAAGCAGTATCAGGGTTAACTCACATACTACATTCTAAGTACCCTGGAAGTTGTTTTTAGACAAGCCTTGGCTGCCTATATAGGCAGCCAAGACTTGCCTAAAAACAACTACAAAGCCGCAGGATGCAGATTGTCAAAGTGTAGCAAAAATATAATATGAAAATCTCCAGTCCTTTAAGGGTTAAATGAACATACCATGGCTGGCACTGTAAAAATAGACGGGACAAAAAAGCATCTTATCGCTCTCTTCCTATAGGTTTTCACCATGTTACAGTACAGACACCGTGGGCTGGTCAATCCATGTGTGGACAGTGATGTCCGTACATACGTTTACCAGGTAATACAAATCATCATCAGCAAAATTTTAATTAATGAAGCTCCGGGTTGTACCCGGGGCTTCATTAATTAAATTTTTTATGATTATTCCTATAATTAATGTTTAGAATCTAATATCTATTATTATTGCACACCTATAATATTATTTATTTATTTATTGGTGTTTAAGGTCACATGCACAATGGCTAATCATGACCGTGACAGTTTTACGGGTGGAGGAAGCCGGTGTACCCGGAGAGAACCACCGAGCAACGACGAGCAGCTGCCAGCTCCCCAACATTGTAACTCCGCACTGCAGCACAGGCAGGGTTAGATGCGCACCATCAACGTGCAGTACGCCTTAGTGCATGGCGTCATCGTACCCCCATGTGGACAATGGGGGTTAAGTGTCTTGCCCAAGGACACAGCACGGGAGTCTGAATAGATCACTCAGACAGTCACCCATCCGAGGATTAACCGGGCTCAATGTTGCTTAACTTCGATGATCTAACGAGAACCGGTTACCGCAACATCACCGCACCCCCACCTGTGGAAAGTGACCAGTCCATGGCGACCATAATGCATATAGCTCTATCACCTGGAGGTGAATAAACTGAAAAAAATAAGTGTATTGTGGGGCTAACCCCATAAGTTTCCAGGAAATACCATTTAGCAGGGATGGAAGTAACTGTTGATGAAAAACTTGAACTTTGTTGATCTGACAGCTTTTCAACTTAAAAGTGGACAATTTTCACCAGACGTAAACCTTGAAAACTGATAATTTTCTCATCAAAAAATCTTGATTTCAGGGAAAACACTGAAAACTTACATCCCTGCAATTAATTCAGCACTGTACTTAGAAATACCACTACAATGCACCTCCAAGAGTGAGTGGGTGGGTTTTGGATGGATGGATGGATGGATGGATGGATGGATGGATGGATGGATGGATGGATGGATGCTACGATTTCTATCAGTTGGGGGACAAAAATGAAAATTTTTGCTCATTAAGCAAAAAATATTTCAAGTGTTGTTTCCTTCTCATGCTTGATGGTAGATAGCAGGAAAAATCTGTAAAAATCAAACTTGTTCAGAAAATGAAAGTGAAAATTGTCTGTTGATTGACACTCATTTCACTGTGATAAATTAATATGAAAATAGTTTGAAACTTAACTGGTTGAGTGCTAGAAGCCACTATCAGGGCTTTCAAAAAATGAGGATACTAGAGCAAAAGCCAACACTTCCCTTGCTTATATTTCATATTCAGTCAAACACAAATAATATTTTGTTTATATAAATTTGTTGAAATAGGCACTCTCCAATAATTTGTAATAAACAAGTTTTGAATAACAAATTCAGACCACCAAAAATAATCAAGCCCTCAACCAGTTAACAAGAAATATACTTTTAAATTTCAGATAATGAACTGGTTAAGATCACTTATCGTTGGAAATCTATCATTGCTGATTACTGGGAAAGGATAAAAAAAATTCCTTTCAGTTAGTCGGTAACATATTTTGACATACACTGTACCAAAAACAGTCAAAGCACCAATTCCAAAAGGCAAAAATTGTAAAAGATAGGTGGGTTTGCACTGCAGTCGATGTTTACATTCAAATATTTTCGTTATTGAGTTGAATAGAATAAAAACTATAATTAGGTGTATTAGGATGTCTGCCACATTATGTTGCATCTCTGATGTAACAGATGTATAAATCCTTTGATATGATTGAATCCCAAGTGTGCCCAATTAGTATAATGAGTAGTAATTAATCCAGTTATGATAATACTAACATGACCGTTAATCCCACATGTTCCTCTGAAGTCAAAATAATAAACAATCTTACGAACATGTACCAATACAGATGAGATGTTTCATTTCCCAAATGATTGGAGTGGGCGAATTTAAAATTTCCACATCAAGTTTGCATGGTGGCCAGGGTCATCACAAAAATGACTGATTGGGAGGGGGAGAAGGGGTGGAGGTGGAGAAGAATGGGTGTGGCTTTAAACCTGATTTGTCCTGACTTTGATGACTCAAGTCCTGAATGACTACTTTTCCAACATCATCAATGCCTAGATGATGTAGTTGGAATATTAGCAGCCCTGGTAATTCATCCTTATTTCCTCAGCAAAAAAATTGCTGTGGAAAACTGATGCTTCTACGGCAATTGCTATGAAGCCTGTTTGATTGTGTAAAAATCATCAGGGGGCAGGGCATATAGTCTCAATTGCCATATATATGTAGTGTGTGGTGAAGTGAAAACTTTCAAGTAACTTTAACATGTGAAAGTAGTTCGAGATACATGTGTATATAATCACAATCAATGTGCAGAATCTTTCACTCAATTAGATCATGCCAATATCATGAACCGTGTGAATACCGAGAAAAAATCCTGGAAGTAAGCATGCGACTTGCTCAATATGTATAGTATGAGTGAAAATATGATGCAGTATAAACAAAAGCCAATTATCTCACTGTTTTGATGTTGATAATACCATAATCTGAGATCAGTTTCTGGAAAGCTCTATAAGAGCTTTCCAGAAACTGATGTCAGATTCTGGTGATATCAACATAGAAGAAGCTGAACACATAGTTTCTAATGGTTATGCTGAACTTGTTCTGTAAATTGTAAGATTAGCAATACAGCATAGTGCAACACACATGATTTGATTTTTTGTGTTAGCTGGAAGTTGTGTAGTTTCTGCCACTGCAAGGCTTTCTGAAGAAGCTATCCTCGGCAGTATTTTTGCTGTGGATATTTTTCATTTCCTCGGCATTTTCCTCGGCACAGCTGATTGCTGAGGGTGAATTACCAGGGCTGTATTAGTAAGTCAGAATTCTAGTTAACCCTTTGAACCCCAGCAGCCACTTTTCCGGCCAGGAACATGATACATCAGAACGTCATTATACAGGATGGCTGCTCGGGGTAAATATTGTGTGGTAAACCAATCAGTATTTTCAACTTGCATCCCGAGGCTGCACATTGAAAATACTGATTAGTCTACCCCAAATAATGAATATGGACTGTTCTAATTGCTGCCTTTGCACTGGCATGGAAGGTACATGTACCACTAGTGTTCAAAGGGTTAAAAGACGCAAATAATGTAGCCACATTACACCAGAACACAGTTAACTTACATTTCTGCAGTAACTGGTTCTTGTAAGATTACCGAAGTTATGCAATGCCGAGCCCGGTTAATCATTGACCGCCTGAGCGATCAATTCAGACTCCTGCGTTGTGTCCTTGGGCAAGGCACTTAACCCTGATTGTTCACATGGGGGCACGATGACACCGTGTACTAAGGCGAACTGTGCGTCAATGGTACGCATGTCTTCAACCAATCTAACCCTGCCAGTGCTGCAGTGCGGAGTTACGATGTTGGGGAGCTGGTCGTTCCTCGGTGGTTCTCTCCGGGTACTCCGGCTTCCTCCACATGTAAAACTGTCATGGTCATGATTCGCCACTGTGCATGTATATGACCTTAAACACCAATAAATAAATAAATATAACTTACATTTCTAAAAGTGTAAGTGGGTTCATTTTTAAAATATCTTCCCTTACTTTCCCCAAGTTTTCCCACGGGAACAATTGTTCTCTGGTATTATTTTTGATGAAGGGATGGTGTGTACACCCACCTGAAATTGAATTACACTGGAGGCCTCTTAATTGGATATCTTTTAATTGAATAACCATGTTAATTGAATATAACTTCCAAACACACAACCATTTACCAAAACTTCAGTACAAATTTGACTGTTCAATTACATAAATTGTATGTTGTAGCGCAAACTCCAGTTAATTGAATAAAAACTGTTGGAGTACATGTATGTCGAAGAAATTATTCTGACCCTGGCCAAATTTCCCTTGTTTGTAGGCCTACTAAAAGGGCCCTGTACATCTAATACAGGCATTTAATCTATTATATCTTGCTTGACAGAGCTCCATGAACAAGATATCATAGTGTAAATGCTCGGTGTATTGCTAGAATAAGGGAAAGTGACCACATCCCCATTCATTGAAATATTCCTGGTAATCTATTTATTTATTTAGTGATGTTTAAGGTCACATATTTATGCACAATGGCTAATCATGACCATGACAGTTTTACGGGTGGAGGAAGCCGGAGTACCCGGAGAGAACCACCGAGCAACGACGAGCAGCTGCCAGCTCCCCAACATCGTAACTCGCGTTAGATTGGTTGGAGACATGCGCACCATCGACGTGCAGTACGCCGAGTACACAGCGTCATCGTGCCCCACGCGGGCAATGGAGATGAAGTGTCTTGCCCAAGGACACAACGCGGTTGCCGCAGGTGGGATTCGAACCGAGGACCTCTCGGCTTGCAGCCTGCACCTCTACCTACTGAGCCACAGCGCTCCCTCCTGGTAATCAAATCATTTTCATCGGCAAAGTGGCTATTCAATTACAAGGGTTTCCACATTTCCACTGTATTTATTTATTTATTTATTTTATTGGGGTTTAACAACAATTTCAACAGCCAGGGCCACCTCATGTTGGACAGTTTTAGGGGTGGAGGAAGCCAGAGTACCCAATGAGAACCACTAAGCGAGCAACTGCCAGACTCCCCAACATACTAACTCCACGCCTTAGTATACACATCACCACCATGCCCCCCACGTGGACAATCAGGATTATGTGTCTTGCCCAAGAACACAACACAGTTACCATTAGCGGGGATCAGGCCTGAAAATTAGCAGTGTGACATTTGCAGAATGAGTTCCCCAGAGGGTGAATGTGATGATGCTATTCCATACAGTGGGCCAATTTATCCTCTGGGTACCTCTTTCTGTTTAGTTTTGAAACCCTAATTCAGATTGAGGTTCACAGGGGGTAAATTTAGTGATGCTACCCTGCTATGCAGGGTAGCAACACTAAATTCACCCTCTGGGGACCTCATTTTGCAGATGACAGTCTGCTTATTTTCTGGCTTGATGCGACAGCCCACATGCACTTTTCTCAATCAATAATCAGTATAGTTTTCAGCAAATATTCAATGAAAGAAGCACAGGCTCGTACATGGTGCTTCGACGCCAACGTGATCTATTAACAGATTTGTGAATCACTTGTTGATTAGTCACCTGAGTGTATCTCTAAAGCCTTGAAGTTTCCACTTTGTGCTTCTTTAAGGAATCAATACCCCTCTGTTCTTATAACTTCTTAACCCTTTACCCAACGAATCGCCCACATCCGCCCACGTAATACTAATAAATAGGGGCGCCGTGGCGTCGCGGTAACCGGTTCTCATCAGGTCACCGAAGTTAAGCAATGCCAAGCACGGATAGTAGTTGGATGGGTGACCATTTCAGCGACCCATTCGTGCTCCCGCGTTGTGTCCTTGGGCAAGGCACTTACAGTTAAAACTAGAAGTCCTGTCATGAAATGCGCACAAATAGCACGTTGATATGCGCGTTAATGTACGCGTTATGGCCCAAGTAAAGCTATCAAATTCTGTACATATGGTCTGTGCACAAGCAATGTTTCAGCCAATGGACCTCCGGGTAACCCGGAGGTCCATTGGCAGAAACATTGCATGTGTTTGCTATGAGTAACCAAGAGAGCCTGCCGTGCTTTGGATGCCATTCGATATGGCAATTGCGCGCAATCCCAACGCGCAATTAAGCCTAGATAAGCGCACTATTCGGGACAGGACTTCTAGTTTTAACTGTAACCCCGATTGTCCGCATGGGGGCACGATGACGCCGTGTACTAAGGCGTACTGCACGTTGATGGTGCGCATGTCTTCAACCAATCTAATCCTGTCTGTGCTGCAGTGTGGAGTTACGATGTTGGGAGCTAGCAGCTGCTGGTCGTTGCTCGGCGGTTCTCTCCGGGTACTTCAGCTTCCTCCACCCGTAAAACTGTCACGGTCATGATTAGCCATTGTGCATAAGTATATGACCTTAAACACCAAATGAAAGAGTCAATGACTCTGTAGCTCAACTTGGATATGACAGGAATTAGTACTTGCTGTGACCAAGACAACTGAATAATGAATATGACAGGAATTAGTATTTGTTTTGGCCCAGTCAACAATAATAAAAGAATTACAAGGTGACTGTAATGGACTACAGATTAAGACCAATCATTGTAGATTATTATTTTTGTGTGGAAATTTTCAGTCCCAAACACAATATTTTCAGACTAAAATTTTTTCTTCTTCTTCTTAAAATTGACCAAAATGCATCAAAACACAAAAAACTAATTTCCAGATTTTGGTCCAAAATTTTCTAAGTCCCACCCGGACCCCTAATTTGCATAATTTATTCACGAGAAAAACTCTGTATTATATGTAATGTATCCCATGGTACTAAACATTCATACAAAAATTTATTCAAATCAGATCTTTCATTTGGAAGTTCTGCGCAAAAATCTGATTGCACTTAATTTTGAACAAAATGGCTGCTAGCGGCCATCTTGAATTTCAGACTGAACCCAAAAACACTCCTTCTCGTCCCACAGTGATAACAAAGGTACCCAAGAAGTTTCGTGAAGATCGGTTCATAAATACGGCCTCTAGCCTGAGCCGTATTGGGATTTGCACTCACAGTGCTGAAAGTAACACTAAATAAATCAAAGTTAGCCTAATTTGCATAATTTACGCACAAGAAAAAAACCTGTAATATATGTAATGTATCCCATGGTACTAAACATTCATACAAAAAATTATTCAAATCAGAGCTTTCATATGGAAGTTCTGTACAAAAAACAGATTTCGGCATCGTCGGTACAAAATGGCTGCTGGCAGCCATCTGGAATTTGGAACTGCACCCAAAAACACTCGTTCTCGTCTCACGGTCATAACAAAGGTACCCAAGAAGTTTCGTAAAGATTGGTTCATAAATACGGCCTCTAGCCTGAGCCATAGCAGATTGGCACTTACAGCTCTGAAAGTAACACTAAATAAATCAAAGTTAGTCTAATTTGCATAATTTACGCACGAGAAAAAAACCCGTATTATATGTGATGTATCCCATTGTACTATACATTTATACAAAACTTTATTCAAATCAGAACTTTCATACAGAAGTTCTGTACAAAAAACTGATTTTTGCATCATCGGTACAAAATGGCCACTGGCAGCCATCTTGAATTTCGGACCACACCCAAAAACACTCGTTCCCGTCCCAGGGTCATAACAAAGGTACCCAAGAAGTTTCGTAAAGATTGGTTCATAAATACGGCCTCTAGCCCGAGCCATAGCAGCTTGGCACTTACAGCTCTGAAAGTAACACTAAATAAATCAAAGTCAGTCTAATTTGCATAATTTACGCACGAGAAAAAAACCTGTATTATATGTGATGTACCCCATGGTACTAAACATTTATACAAAACTTTATTCAAATCAGAACTTTCATACAGAAGTTCTGTACAAAAAACTGATTTTTGCATCATCGGTACAAAATGGCCGCTGGCAGCCATCTTGAATTTCGGACCACACCTAAAAACACTCGTTCCCGTCCCAGGGTCATAACAAAGGTACACAAGAAGTTTCGTAAAGATCGGTTCATAAATACGACCTCTAGCCCAAGCCATAGCCAATTGTTGACATACGGACAGACGGACGGAGACGGACGACGGGCCATGACAATAGCTCAAATTTGACTTCGTCAAAGTTGAGCTAAAAATAATAAAAAAAATAAATACGACTTAGTACCCAACGCCATTATGTCCCCACATGGGCAATGGGGATTAAGTGCCTCGCCTAAGGACACAACACGGTTTCCCCTGGTGGGGATCGAACCGTGGACCTTTAGGTTTGAAGTCCAATTTCCGTAACCACTGAACGACCATTTCATTGTTCAAGAACTTTAGATGAACATTTCATATTCATCACATGGACCCTGCAAATCGAACATTTTTGATTTGAATCAAATCTCGAATTGATTCCTTTTGTTATTAAAAATCTAATCAATTCTCAAATCGAATCAGTGGCATCTTGAAGATGACTGATGGAGGTACAGTACAGTCGCCGTGGATTGGTCGTAATCCACACGTGGGCAGTTATGTCCACACATCTGTTTACCAGGTAGTAAAATCATCATTAGCAAAATTTTAATTAATGAAGCACCGGGTTGTACCCGGTGCTTCATTAATTAATTTTGGGATGATTATTCCTGTAATTAGTGTTTGGAATCTACCATTATTGCATCCATGGAAATATTACCCACTCGTGGAAAGTGACCAGTCCACGGCGACTGTACTGTAGGGGTGCTATAAACCTGATTTGTTCCGACTGCGATGGCTCAAGTCCCGACTGATAAAATAATCCAACTACATTATCAAGGCATGCCTTGGCAGAAGGCATGCCTTGATGATGTAGTTGGAATATTACCCTGTAAGGATTAGAGTTCATCGTCGACACTAGTTAGAAACTTTAAATTTGCATTTTACAGTGGTAGGGACTAGTGATACAGTAGAGCCCATTTAATTGTATACCTCTTAACTGAATAACCCTGATAATTGAATATAATTTCCCAACACAAAACCATTTATCATACCTCCAGTACAAATTTGACCTGTTAATTGAATATAGGTTATAGAGTAAACTCCTATTAATTGAATAAAAAATCTTGTAAGCTGTTGCAAAATTACACTGACACTCCCCAGTTTTCCTTTGTTTATAGACCTATTTGACCTCAATACATCCAATACAGGCATTTAATCTATTATATCTCATGCTGCTCTGTCAAACAAGATATAATAGAATAAATGCTAAGTTTATCTCTAGAATACAGGAAAGTGACACAGTCCCTGTTAATTGAATACGTTAATTGAATAATTTTAATTGGCAAATTGGCTATTTAATTAACAGGGTTCCACTGCACTCATCACAAAGCCACTTAATTATTGCATGCTTTGGTTTTTGCAGTATATATAATTTGCAGTGCATTAAATAGAAAGGAAGGGGGGACATATGTTTTAGTGTGCTAAAACAGTTTCTAGTTCTTCTCAGTTTTCCTTTGTTTATAGACCTATTTGGCCTCAGTACATCCAATACAGGCATTTAATCTATTATATCTCATGGAACTCTGTCAAACAAGATATAATGGAATAAATGCTAACTTTATGTCTAGAATACAGGCAAGTGACACAGTCCCTGTTAATTGAATACACCTGTTAATTGAATACTCCTGTTAACTGAATAATTTCCATTGGCAAAGTGACTATTCAATTAACAGGGTTTCACTGTATTTGACAATGTCTGCATGGTGTAAGAGGACCTGGTACTTAACACATGGTGTGAAAGTCTTTTAAAAGGTGTGGCATTGTTATGAACTAAACTCAGTTGGGTACAAAATTAACCCAATTCAGCTTGGGCGAGTGAATATGAACCCAATTTTCATTGGTAAAGTGGATATTCAATTAACAGGGTTCCACTGTATTGAAATTAGCATGGATAGTGGCACGAGGGCAGATGTTATTAAATGTTAATGTAGCTGAAGTCACACTTAAGTCTTTTATTTCAACATTATTTGTGTACGATTTCCATCCGAGCAATATGTTTTGTGAGACGATGAAGCTGACTGACACCAAGCTACAGTTAAAACTAGAAGTCCTGTCCTGAAATGCGCACAAATAGCACGTCAATTTGCGTGTTAATCTACGCGGTATGACCATGATAAGGCTATCAAATTCTGCACATACCACCTGTGCACATGCAAAGTTTCAGCCAATGGACCTCCAGGTAACCCGGAGGTCCATTGGCAGGAACATTGCTTGCGTTTGCTATGGGTAATGAGGAGAACCTGCCATGCTTTGGATGCCATTCGATATGACAATTGCGCGCAATTCCTACGCGCAATTAAGCCTAGATAAGCGCACAGTTTGTGACAGGACTTCTAGTTTTAACTGTATATTGCTATGAAAAAGATTCGATAGGAAACGAATTGGGTAGCCAATTTCAAATCTAAGCGAATATCAACTTAACAGGGTTCTTTTCATCACTTTTATTTTTTAACACAATTATTGACTTGAATACAGGAAATATTTTGAACATGAAATAAGCATATCTTATTAATCATACAAATCAATAAATTGGTAATAGTGGACTTGGCACTTCAGATGATGCCGTTTTTGTTCTTTTTTTATACTTTCTTCAATATACTGTTAGCTGAGCATACAGTTAAAACTAGAAGTCCTGTCACGAATAGTGCGCTTATCAAGGCTTAATTGCGCGTTGGAATTGCGCGCAATTGCCATATCGAATGGCATCCAAAGCACAGCAGGTTCTCCTGGTTACTCAAAGCAAACACATGCAATGTTTCAGCCAATGGACCTCCGGGTTACCCGGAGGTCCATTGGCTGAAACATTGCCTGTGCACAGGCCATACGGTTAAAACTAGAAGTCCTGTCACGAGTAGTGCGCTTATCTAGGCTTAATTGCGCGTTGGAATTGCGCGCAATTGCCATATCGAATGGCATCCAAAGCACAGCAGGTTCTCCTGGTTACTCATAGCAAACACATGCAATGTTTCAGCCAATGGACCTCCGGGTTACCCGGAGGTCCATTGGCTGAAACATTGCCTGTGCACAGGCCATACGGTTAAAACTAGAAGTCCTGTCACGAGTAGTGCACTTATCTAGGCTTAATTGCGCGTTGGAATTGCGCGCAATTGCCATATCGAATGGCATCCAAAGCACGGCAGGTGTTCTTGGTTACTCATAGCAAACACATGCACTGTTTCTGCCAATGGACCTCCGGGTTACCCAGAGGTCCATTGGCTGAAACATTGCTTGTGCACAGGCCATATGTACAGAATTTGATAGCTTTACTTGGGCCATAACGCGTACATTAACGCGCATATCAACGTGCTATTTGTGCACATTTCATGACAGGACTTCCAGTTTTAACTGTATGTACAGAATATGATAGCTTTAACTGGGCCATAACGCGCACATTAACGTGAATATCAACGTGCTATTTGTGTGCATTTCATGACAGGACTTCTAGTTTTAACTGTAAGCATCCAAGCTACACCCTATGATGGTGCATGATGATTCCTATGATTTTTTCCCAAAATATGAAATTATTTGTTTGTTGAGTTTAATAGGGCTGCAATGATATGTTTTCTCATGATAAGATTCGTATCATGATACTATCCCCACAATATGATATGATACACTACCACTAATCAAGTGTCACCACCACAATCACTAAAACTTCACAAAAAGTGATTTGCTTCTTGCCACTGTGTGGTCGGATCTTTCTATTACTTATTCTTGCTAGTCCAGTTGAAATGTGAGTTCTCCAGAAGCAATTCTGTTGTTATGGACCATCAGGTAAATCGGTGGTCCATAACAGCAGATTGCTTCTTCTGTCCAATGTAAATTCAAACTTCTATATAGCTGATTTCAAAAGGAAACTTCATATACTATTTCAAAAAAGTAGGGGATATCCAAACTGATGTTAATATTTTTGGAAAATGGTACATTATTGGATAGGCATGACTGGACACATCAATATGTTACCAACTTTAGTGTGGATCATGAATGTCACCGGCCCATGAAAACTTTGTGCAGGTTTTTCGCACGAATGCCACGTTAATGTCTGTGGGGTACGTTTTGAAATTTTCATTTGTACTGGACAGGCTTTTTCGGAGGTCTCATCGTTCTTTTCTTGGTTTAAACTCATTCATCAATAGTTTCTGGGCAAAACATAACTTTTGGGGTATGAGAAGCATGTGACGAATGTTTACGTGCCGCTGACATGTTGGAAGCTGGCAATAGACATATTACAGTGGCTCAAATTCTCAACGTTACTCAATCAATGATTAGCAGGTTGTGGTCACGCTACCTTCAGACAGGCAATGTTGAGGATAGATGTCGGTCAGGTCCTCCAAGGGCGACAACTGCTAACCAGGATGGTTTCATCTGAACCACAGCGTTACGTAACTGCCATCAAAGTGCCTCAGAAATTGGACAGCAGCGGCCCCGAGCAACAGATGTGTGAATCAGTGGTCAGACTATCCAAAATCGTCTACACAGCTGGAATGTGTACGCTCGACGACCTTGAATAATTTCACGTTTGACTTGCAGCAAGGTGTAATTGGTGTGGAGCACGACAGCACTGGGACAATCGTTGGTGGAGCAATGTCATGTTTTCCAATGAATCGAGGTTAACTTTCGACTTCAACGAATGATACCATGACGTAACCGTTAGGCAGCACGATCATTTTGGTGGTGAATGGTGTGGGGAGGCATAACCATGACAAGCAGAACAGCATTACATGTCATCCAAGGGCATGTCACAGGGCAGTGCTACCATGACAACATGTTAGCAGCTCATGTGGTGCGATGTGCCCGATGTCACGACAGTCGATTCATTTTTCAAGATGACAATGCAAGAGCACACAGGGGCCGTGTCGCTACAGAGTTCCTCCAGGAGCAGAACATCACCACACTGCCTTGGCCAGCATTAAGTCCAGATATTTCACTAATCGGGCATGTCTGGGATATGCTTGGCAGTGGCCTACGACAATGCCAACAGCCAGTTACCAATGTCCTGGAACTTGCCGCTGCACTGCAGGAAGAATGGAATAACATCAGCGAAGCTGATATTGGACATTTAGTGAGGAGTATGCAATGTCGGATCGTGCTTGTCTTGCGAACTGAAGAGGATTTACAAGGTATTGAGGTCTTGGACTGAATGTGGTAAATTCTCTGACAGACAGTCCATGTCTTCTACCGCACAGCATGTGTAATATGTGCTTGTCAGACACTCAACTATCGCTGAAATCATTCACAAGATGTCACTGTGCATTGCCTCAACTGTATTTTTGATGAAAATATAAATATATTTCTTCTTAAATCTCACTTTTATCAAATATCCCCTACTTTTTTTTTAATAGATGCCAGTAGTCATTGATGTTACCATTTTAGAATTGTCCAAAACAAAATATTCATGAAATTTTTGGTTCACATGTATCGTGATATAGTGCAAGCATATCATGATATGTATCATCAGAGAATGAATCGTGATGCATGATTAATAATTGCAGCTCTAGAGTTTAATGACACTTTCAACAGCCAGGGTTATATCATGCCAGACAGTTTTATGGGTGGAGGATGCCAGAATACCTGGAGAGAACGACTCATTAATGGTGGGTAACTGTCAGACTCTCCAACTTACTAACTTGGCACAAGAAAGTTCAGAAGTGGTTGAAGTCACAAGTGTTCTGTTATCATGCACCAGTACACATTGTCCCACATCAGTAATAGGAATGAAGAGTCTCGCCCATGGACACAATGCAGATGACCCATGTCAGTATCGAACCATCAACCTTATGATTAGAGATGGGCAATGCACCAAAAAAATGAACCAATACCAATATTATGGGGATAACAAATGAAAGTGTCAATGACACTGAAGCTTAACTTGATTGTGTGTTGTGTTTGATGAAAAGAAAAAGATAATGTTCAATGTTTATGAAAGGATTATGAAATATGACAAGAATTGTGATAATTATTAAATGTTAATTTCTGTTCCCTGTATGCTATGCTTTCAATAAAAATAATTTGAGGTGTAGACTGTACTAAAGAAGTGAGGGGGTGGGTTAATGTGGCTCTCACAGTTAATGTATGTCAACCAAAGTTATTAAGTTACAGTGAAATTATTCCAAAATGAGTCATCCTATCAAGTTACAATGAAATCCCTTCATAAATATGGCCTGTAGACAGTGCGAAAGGTTTTTGGGCTTCGGGCCTGTGTAGCCATCGTGGTCGACCCATCCCAACCAAAAGGGACATCCTCATCTAGACATTATACTGAGTCATCCCACAAAGTTACAAAATATCATTAATATGGCTGAATGATCGTGACCAAAAGGAGACGTTCTCATCTAGACATTATCTGGAGTCACCCTACTAAGTTACAATGAAATCCCTTCATAAATACGACCTATAGACTGTGCTAAAGGTTTTTGGGCTTTGAGCCCATGTAGCCATCACAGTTGACCAATCGCGACCAAAAGGGGACGTTCTCATCTAGACATTATTTGGAGTCATCCTACCAAGTTACAATGAAATCCCT
This sequence comes from Pictodentalium vernedei, assembly GCA_031216915.1. NCBI lineage: Eukaryota > Metazoa > Mollusca > Scaphopoda > Dentaliida > Dentaliidae > Pictodentalium > Pictodentalium vernedei. Next base: position 39,964,402 of record CM062296.1, read on the forward strand.
CCATAAATCCGACCTGTAGACTGTGCTAAATGTTTTTCGGTTTTGGGCTCAGGCAGTCATCATGGTTGACAGATCACAACCAAATGGGGAAGTTCTCATCTAGACATCATACGGAGTCATTCTACCAAGTTACAATGAAATCACCCTGTATTAAATATGACCTGTAGAGTGTGCTAAAAGTTTTTGGGTTTCGGGCTTGAGCAGCCATCACGGTTGACAGATCATGACCAACGTTCTCAACTAGATAGTATACAGAGTTATCCTACCAAGTTATCATGAAATCCCTTCATAAATACGACTTGTAGACTGTGCTAAAGGTTTTCGGGTTTTGGGATCGGGTAGCCATCACGTTGAACGATCGAGAACAAAAGGGGAGGTTCTCATCTAGACATGGTCTCAAACCTGCAGATGAAATTTCGTGACATGATCGGACAAGAACATGGGGTGTAGCCTGTGCTAAAGGAAAATGTGAACTCACAGACTAACAGACTTCCACACGTGTGATGGCAATAGCATATCTTGACTTTGTCAAGCTAAGCTAAATGAAAGTGTCAATGACACTGTAGCTTAACTTGTGTGTTGTGTTTTATGAAAAGGATAATGTTCAATGTTTATGAAAGGATTATGAAATAAGACAAGAATTGTGATAATTGGGAATATGTTCATTTCTGTTCCCTGTATATGTTTTTGATAAAAATAATATGAGGTGTACACTTTACTAAAGAGCTAAGGGGTGGGTTAATATTACCTCACAGTTAATGTTTGTGGCCCTCACAGTTAACGTACATCAACAAAAGTTACCAAGGTACAGTGAAATTATTCCAAAACGAGTCATCCTATCAAGTTACATTGAAATCCCTTCATAAATATGGCCTATAGACTGTGCTAAAGGTTTTCGGGCTTAGGCCCCCTGTAGCCGTCAGTTTCCCAATTGCGTCCGAAGGGTATGTTCTCATCTAGACATTATATGAATTCAACCTACCAAGTTACAATAAAATCCATTCATAAATATGACCTGTAGACTGTGCTAAAGGTTTTGGGGCTTTGGGCTCTGGCAGCCATCATGGTTGAATGATCGCAACCAAAAGGGGACATTCTCATCTGGGCATCATCTGGAGAGATCCTACAAAGTTACAATGAAATCCCTTCATAAATATGGCCTGTAGACTGTTGCTCAAGATTTTCGGGCTTCGGGCACATGTAGCCATCACAGTTGACCGACCACGACCAAAAGGGGATGTCATCATCTAGGCATTATATGGAGTCAACTTAACAAGTTACAATGAAATCCTTCCATAAATACAACCTATAGACTATGCTAAAGGTCTTTGGGCTCGGGCAGCCATAAAGGCTGAATGATCGCGACCAAAAGGGGATGTTCTCATCTAGACATTATTTGGAGTCATCCTAATAAGCTACAATGAAATCTCTTCATAATTATGACCTGCAGACTGTTCTAAAGGTTTTCGGGCTTTGGGCCCCTGTAGCCATCACATTTGTCCAATCGTGTCCAAAAGGGGACGTTCTCATCTAGACATTATATGAAGTCAACCTACCAAGTTACAATAAAATCCCTTCATAAATATGACCTGTAGACTGTGCTCAAGGTATTCGGGCTTCGGGCACCTGTAGCCATCACAGTTGACTAATCACGACCAAAAGGGATGTCATCATCTAGACATTATATGGAGTCAACCTAACATGTTACAATGAAATCCTTCTATAAATATGACCTTTTGCCTATGCTAAAGGTTTTTGGGCTCAAGCACCCATCAAGGCTGAACGATCATGACCAAAATGGGACTAGACATTATTTGGAGTCATCCTACCAAGTTACAATGAAATCCCTTCATAAATATGACCTGTAGACTGTGCTAAAGGTTTTTGGGCTTCGGGCACCTTTAGCCGTCACAGTTGCCCAATCATATCCAAAAAGGGACATTCTCATCTAGACATTATATGAAGTCAACCTACCAAGTTACAATGAAATCCCTTCATAAATGTGACCTGTAGACTGTGCTAAAGGTTTTTGGGTTTCGGGCTCGGGCAGCCATCATGGTTGAATGATCGCAAGCAAAGTGGACAATCTCATCTGGGCATCATCTGGAGTGATCGTACAAAGTTACAATGAAATCCCTTCATAAATATGACCTGTAGACTGTGCTCAAGGTTTTCAGGCTTCGGGCACTTGTCGCCATCACAGCTGACCAATCAGGTCCAAAAGGGGATGTCATCATCTAGGCATTATATGGAGTCAACCTAACAGGTTAAAATGCAATCCTTCCATAAATATGACCTTTTGCCTATGCTAAAGGTTTTTGGGCTCGGGCACCCATCAAGGCTGAATGATCGTGATCAAAATGGGAAGTTCTCATCTAGACATTATTTGGAGTCATCCTACCAAGTTACAATAAAATCCCTTCATAAATATGACCTCTAGACTGTGCTCAAGATTTTCGGGCTTTGGGCCCCTGTAGCCGTCACAGTTGCCCAATCACGTCCAAAAGGGGACTTTCTCATCTAGACATTATATGAAGTCAACCCACCAAGTTACAATGAAATTCCTCAATAAATATGACCTGTAGACTTTGCTAAAGGTTTTCAGGTTTTGGGCTCGGGCAGTCGTCACGGTTGGCAGATCATGCCCAAATGGGGAAATTCTCATCTAGACATCATAAGGAGTCATCCTACCAAGTTACAATGAAATCCCTCCACATTAAACATGACCTGCAGTCTGTGCTAAAAGTTTTTGGGTTTCGTGCTTGGGTAGCCATCACGGTTGATAGATCATGCCCAAAAGGGGATGTTCTCATCTAGGCATTATACAGAGGCATTCTACCAAGTTACAATGAAATCCCTTCATAAATACGACCTGTAGACTGTGCTAATGGTTTTCGGGTTTTGGACTCGGGCAGCCATACCGGTTGCCCAATCACAACCAAAAGGGGACGTTCTCATCTAGACATGACCCCAACCTGCATATGAAATTTCGTGACGATCAGACAAGAACAGCGGGATGTAGCCCGTGCCAAAGGAAAATGTGAACAGACTCACAGACTTACAGACTGACTCACAGACTAACAGACTTCCGCATGCGTGATGGCAATAGCTTATCTTGACTATGTCAAGCTAAGCTAAAAATGAACCGTTCCTCATATTGTACTAAGTTACTATTTGGGTCGCCATAGGAAGCCCAAATAATAACTGAAGGACTTGCTTTGAACAAACTCGAATCTAACCCCTGTAAGGATACAGTATACCCAATATCATTAGATTCTGAGAGGTGAATCTGAAGAAGAAGATTTGTAAAGATTATTCCCCATATTGCATTAAGTTAAAATTCAGGATCCCATACTTGAACAAAATTGATACTGACCCCTGTAAAGATTCTGTATACCAAATATCAAAAGCTTCTGGGTTCTGGGGAAGAAGGGTTTCAAAGATTATTCTTCTTCTTGGACTAAGTTAAAATTTGGGCTACAATAGGGAGCCCAAATATTAACTCAGTGACTTGATTTGAACAAACTTGAATCTGACCCTCATAACAGTGATGTATACCTAATATTAAAAGATTCTGAATGGTGGTTCAGAAGAACAAGTTTTTTAAAGATTATACTCCATATTGCCTAAGTTAAAATTCAAGCTCCTGCATTGAGCACAAATATGAAACGAGGGGCTTAATTATAACAAACTTATATCTGACCGCCCCATATGGATGCTGTGTACCAAATATCAAAAGATTCTCATCAGTGGTTCTAGGAAAGAAATTTTTTTCAAATTTTTACATATATGATGATTCAGTATTTTTTCAATGCCCCCTACAGAACACCCTTACACTACCAATGGCAATGTTTTTTGCCACTCCATTCTACTAGTCCTAAGGATGCTTCATACCAAATAACAGTTCTCTGTTCCATGCCGTTTGGGAAATATGAGCATTTGGCAATATTTCTATTTTTTAGCTCCTTGGGTTTTCATGGGGACACAGGATTATTTTTTGTTGTTGCTTAGTCAAGTACTTATGACTCAATACCACATTCCAAATTTGGTTCAAATCAGCTTGGCAGTTCAGAAAATATAAATTTTGGGTGGGGCCAAAACACTTGCCCCTGCCATTACAAAGGCAAATATTGCTCCATGAACTCTGTCTGAAGAAACTTGATTCTATACCTCAAAAGGAAGCTTCAAACCAAATATCAAGTCATTGTACCCACTGGTTCCTGAGATTTTTTTTTTTAATTTTGGAGCATTTTCCTCCACCCCCTCGCTATGGGGCTGTGCAAGTTGATTTGAACAAAAACAAAATGTGATGTCAAAACAAGCAATCACCTCAAATTTAACTGAAATCGGTTCAGCGGTTTCAGAGGGGCAGGTAGAGTGCATGGAAAGTGCATTAGGACTAAAACACCCATGGAGTGGAGGTTTCATCCATCAACTAGATATCACGGAGATGGAATCCATCTCTGCGGGCCCCGCAGCAACTAACCGATGTAAGGTATAAACTGATGTGAACCGTAATACTAAAATATTTCAAGCAATAGGTAAAATCTGATTAAAATCCCTTCCTGGACATGAACTTGTCAGAAAAAAAACCCAAATTCTGAATAATTTGACCTTGAGGTCAAAGTTCAAGGTCAAAGCATGGCAACCTTGGTACGTGACACGTCGTCTTGAGATAATCTACCCACATACCAAATATTAAAACCCTATCTATTAAGGGAAAAAAGTTACAGCCCGGACACGAACTTGTCAGAAAAAAACCCCAAATTCTGAATAATTTGACCTTGAGGTCAAAGCATGGCAACCTTGGTACGCGACACGTCGTCTTGAGATAATCTATCCAAATATCAAAACCCTATCTATTAAGGGTAAAAAGTTACAGCCCGGACACGAACTTGTCAGAAAAGAACCCCAAATTGGGAATAATTTGACCTTGAGGTCAAACTTCAAGGTCAAAGCATGGCAACCTTGGTACGCGACACGTCGTCTTGAGATAATCTATCCAAATATCAAAACCCTATCTATTAAGGGTAAAAAGTTACAGCCCGGACACGAACTTGTCAGAAAAGAACCCCGAATTGGGAATAATTTGACCTTGAGGTCAAAGTTCAAGGTCAAAGCATGGCAACCTTGGTACACGACACATCGCCTTGAGATAATCTACCCACATACCAAATACCAAAACCCTATCTATTAAGGGAAAAAAGTTACAGCCCGGACACGAACTTGTCAGAAAAAAAAAATCTGAATAATTTGACCTTGAGGTCAAACTTCAAGGTCAAAACATGGCGACCTTGGTATGCAACACGTCGCCTTGAGATAATCTATCCACATACCAAATATCAAAACCCTATCTATTAAGGGAAAAAAGTTACAGCCCGGACACGAACTTGTCAGAAAAGAACCCCGAATTCGGAATAATTTGACCTTGAGGTCAAAGTTCAAGGTCAAAGCATGGCAACCGTGGTACGCGTCACATCGTCTTGAGATAATCTACCCACATACCAAATATCAAAACCCTATCTTTTAAGGGAAAAAAGTTACAGCCCGGACACGAACCTGTCAGAAAAGAACCCCGAAAACGGAATAATTTGACCTTGAGGTCAAAGCATGGCAACCTTGGTACGTGACACATCGTCTTGAGATAATATACCCACATGTCAAATATCAAAACCTTATCTATTAAGAGAGAAAGATTACAGCCCGGACGGGCGGACGCACGGATGGATGGACGCACGGACAGAGCGATCACTATAGGGCGTCCGCTTCACGGCGGGGCCCTAATAAGTCTCAATTTGTATTGTATTATAGAGCAGCTCAAGAAAAATTTCAGCTAACTGATGATTGCTGACCTCCAGGATGAACCAAGGAGTTCATCTGCCAAGGTGTCTGATATTTACAAAAATGTGATTGGCAATTTTCATCCCCCCCCCCCCCCCCCCCCCCCTGCGCACCTGAAATGTTTAAGTTAGATTATTTTTTCCCCTTGGAAATGTCATAACGGAATTATATTGTTTCATGCACATCTTCATGTGGAGTTCTTCCATTGTGTAAAGTTTCATGAAAATTCTTCAAACGGTTTAGGAGGAGTTGCGCTTACAAGGATGGACAGACGAACAGATGGACAGACGGACGGACAGGGTGATTCCTATATACCCCCCCCCCCCCCAAACTTTGTTTGCGGGGGGGGGGGGGGGGTATAATAACAGAAAATAATTGGTAATAGAATATTTTAGTCAGGCCTTTCCATTATCCCAATTTCACACCATTTGCAGTTAAAACTAGAAGTCCTGTCATGAAATGCGCACAAATAGCACGTTGATATGCGCGTTAATGTATGCGTTATGGCCCAAGTAAAGCTATCAAATTCTGTACATATGGCCTGTGCACAAGCAATGTTTCAGCCAATGGACCTCCGGGTAACCCGGAGGTCCATTGGCAGAAACATTGCATGTGTTTGAGTAACCAAGAGAACCTGCCGTGCTTTGGATGCCATTCGATATGGCAATTGCGCGCAATTCCAACGCGCAATTAAGCATAGATAAGCGCACTATTCGTGACAGGACTTCTAGTTTTAACTGTACAGATGTGCTCAAATTAGAGAAGGTGTGAAAACATCCAGAAAAATTTATGCATTCTCTGTGCCACTTCTACATTTAAGAATAACAATGAGAATAACATCATAATATGCCCACAGAAACACAAAGAAAAGCATGGCAATAAAACATAAATGGATAAGGCTATTATTTCTGGTTTTAATGTGTCCAAATTAGGCCTAAAAAAGTTCAAAATCTGTTTCTCAAGCCCTCCTGCATGGTCCTTTTGGCTGCCACACTTTCTCTTTTTATAACAAATGCAAACATAAAAATTAAATGTCTTATATTTTACCCAAGTTAATAAAATCGATAAACTTGTCCTTTAAGTGCAACAAGGATTTGGGATGCTTTGCAAAGCCTTCTTGCACTCAAGGGCTGAAATACACCACTCACTACCCGTGCTATTCTGTAGATTATGATGCCTAAAACAAACCAAGAACATGAACTTTTGATGGCAAAGAAATAATTACAACAATAAAAAATAAAATAAAACAAGAGGCCCCAGGGGATCTGAGAGCGCTCACCTGACATGGTAGTCTAAATATCAAACCAGGGACTTGACTTGAATAAGCTGCATAATCCCCTCCTTAGAAAGCATATACCAACTAGATGAAGCGATTGTGCCCACACAATACACAGGATTTTCTTTCTGTTTTCAGTTCCTGCACTTTTATGTCCCAAAATTGAGATAAACACATAAAAAACAGATTTTTTTTTATTTTTGTTCCAAAATTTTCAAAGTCCAAAACAAAATATTTTCAGCCTAAATTTTTTTTTCTTCTCAAAATTGACCAAAACGCATAAAAAAACAAAAAATTAATTTCTGGATTTTGGTCCAAAATTTTCAGTCCCACCCAGCCGCCAAATTTTCAGAGTAAAAAAAAAAAAAATTTTGTCTTAAAATTGACCGAAATGCATAAAAAAAAACTCATTTCCGGATTTTGGCCCAAAATTTTCAGTGTGAAATTTTTTTATTTTTTTTTGGCTTAAAAATTGACCGAAATGCATAAAAAACAAAAAAAATAATTTCCGGATTTTGGTCCAAAATTTTCTAAGTCCCACACGGACCCCAAATTTTCAGTGTAAAAAAAATAAAATTTTTTGTCTTAAAATTGACCAAAACGCATAAAAAACCAAAAAACTAATTTCTGGATTTTGGTCCAAAATTTCTAAGTCCGGACCGGGACCCCAAATTTTCAGCCTAAATATGAACCCAGGATTTGGCTTGAACAAACTTGAATCTCACCTCCCCAAGCATGCTGCATCCAAAATATCAAAAGAATCTGATTGGTAGATCTGAAGAAGAAGATTTTTAAAGAATATTCCTCATACTGCACTAATTTAAACATTTGGGCTCCCATAGAGAGCCCAAATATGGACCCAGGGAATTGATTTCAATAAACATGTGAAACAATCTTCCAAAGATGTTATATGTGAAATTTGAAAGCTTTTGGAGTAAGGTGGAACTCTACTGTGACAGTGTTTTCATGGAAATTCTAACTCTGGCCTGCAGCTGCACTAACTTTCTGTAATTTGAACTGGGTGAGATTTGGCTAACTCTGTTCAATTCAATCAATAACTTGTGTGGATTCTTAACCCTACAGTTAAAACTAGAAGTCCTGTCACAAATAGTACGCTTATCTAGGCTTAATTGCGCGTTGGAAAAGCGCACAATTGCCATATCGAATGGCAACCAAAGCACGGCAGGTTCTCCTGGTTACTCATAGCAAACACATGCAATGTTTCTGCCAATGGACCTCCAGGTTACCCGGAGGTCCATTGGCTGAAACATTGCATGTGCACAGGCCATATGTACAGAATATGATAGCTTTAATTGGGCCATAACGCGCACATTAACGCGCATATCAACGTGCTATTTGTGCTCATTTCATGACAGGACTTCTAGTTTTAACTGTAGGTTTTCACAGGCTAAAAATGGTTGCTCATTGGTTGATTAAGTGACACCTACATGTAACAGAGTGATAGTGATTGGAGTTCTACAACACAATATGTGTAGTATATGAACACTTACTGAAGTGTTTCACAACAGGAGTAATTATCTCTTAAATAGGATTATCATACCTGCATGTGCTAAACCACACCCAACTATCAGTAGTTTTGTTTGATTTATTGTTGCTGTCATTAAACTCGTTGATGACCATTCAAAGAGTGGGGAGACAATAATACTAAGTAATTAATTGGTAGAGTGCTAAATTATTTTTGGTCATCAAAATTTGCTCACATCTTTGCTTTGTTACAGTTTATGAGAGTAGCTACAGTTAAAACTAGAAGTCCTGTCACGAATAGTGCGCTTATCTAGGCTTAATTGCGCGTTGGAATTGCGCGCAATTGCCATATCGAATGGCATCCAAAGCACGGCAGGTTCTCTTGGTTACTCATATAGCAAACACATGCACTGTTTCTGCCAATGGACCTCCGGGTTACCCGGAGGTCCATTGGCTGAAACATTGCTTGTGCACAGGCCATATGTACAGAATTTGATAGCTTTACTTGGGCCATAACGCGTACATTAACGCGCATATCAACGTGCTATTTGTGCGCATTTCATGACAGGACTTCTAGTTTTAACTGTATGGACACTCTCCCATAAAGTGTAACAAGGCAAATCCTTACAAACTAAATACTAAACTTTAAAGATAATATGAAACGCATTTATTGAATATGAAGGTTTTCCATAGCAGTACCTGCACTTCAGACTAAAGCCCAAACATGGGCTTTCAGCACAACACCAGTTAATAATCAACTTCAATCTTAACAGTTGATACAGTGGTGCCCACTTAACTAGATATCTCTTAACTGAATAACCCTGTTAATTGAATATAATTTCCCAACACAAAACCAATTACCATACTTCCAGTACAAATTTGACCTGTTAATTGAATATAGGTTACAGAGTAAACTCCTGTTAATTGAATAAAAAATCTTGTAACCTGTCGAGAAATTACTGACTCTCTCCAGTTTTCCTTTGTTTTTGACCTATTTGGCCTTAGTACATCTAATACAGACATTTAATCTATTATATCTTGTTTGACAGAGCTCAAAATAAATAAATGCATAGAATAAATGCTAACTTTATCTCTAGAATAAAGAAAAATTACACGATCCTTGTTAATTGAATACTCCTGTTAATTGAATAATTTTCATTGGCAAAGTGGCTATTCAATTAACAGGGTTCCACTGTACCTACTGCTGGTTTTATATAACACACATAATATCAAAATTTATTATTTTAATTATTGTTTCCAAACCTTTCAAAAAAGTAAAAATTCAACAAAGCCATTTCACGTGAGACTCATTGGAACGAGCTTGAGAAGCTCGTTCCAAAGAGGCATCATATGATATCGTTTTGTCGAAATGTTTTGAAAAATATTATTTTTTCTGACTGATCAATTTGGAAATTATGAGGCGTACATGTTTGTGGCCAATTCTTTAGGTAACGGGTTAAGCAACATGGAATTTGACCAAATTCATTCTTGTCAAACAAAATTGAATCATTGCACCCTCCCCCACCCCCTCCCAAAATATACTCAATGGACTTTAGGGCAACTTTTTTTCACATTAGGGTTTTTCAGAGAGGATGGAATTGGAGCGATCAACAATTTTTCTGACAGACAAGTAAATATCGGACAGATCAGGCCTGGCATTCAGGAGAGTGATTTATTCGCTCGCCTACGGCTCGCCTAAAAAAAAATTAAGGAGGGCAAAAACTAGCCCTCCTGATCTTAGAAAATAATGATTACATTTAAAACTAGAATTCCTGTCAGGAGGTCCATTGGCTGAAACATTGCTTGTGCGCAGGCCATATGTACAGAATTTAATAGCTTTACTTGGGCCTTAACGTGTACATTAACGCGCATATCAACGTGCTATTTGTGCGCATTTCATGACAGGACTTCTAGTTTTAACTGTAGCCATCTCACCGAGACTACCTTGTTAGCAGCACCAAATAAAATGTACAAAGCCCACTATGCTGCTGAATTTAGTAATGGTAAAACTTCATTTTGCCACTTTTAGCTTCTGTAAGCTTGAGGAGAGATAATTGCTCCACCAGGTCCCAGGCCCCAGGCCATGCAAGGAAAGGGATTTTTAGCCCTCCTGCATTTTTAAGAATGCCAGGTCTGACAAATGGCGTGAGGAGGGGGGGGGGGGCAGTACTGTTGATTTGAGGGGCGCTTTTGCATTCGCACTTCTAAATTGGAAACAAGAAGCTCTCTTTTTCACACTTCACAAATTTTCAGGAAAATTGATAATTAAATTACTGGGCAAAGATTCAAGATACGATTACAGTGATTAAAACACACAAATAAAGTGTGAACAGTATACCTGTAAATTGTTGTGGCATTTTAATTAACGCTGACAGCTGAAGAACATCTACAGAAGTTTGTGGTTTTTCGACACATTTTTGTTTTGAGTAAATGTTGCAGTAATAAGATTGGTTAGAAAACAAAACATCACATAATGATATTTACTACTGAATGAAGTTCTACAACTCACATTACATAGTGTACATACAGACCAAACAAACTGCACCGTTTGGTCAAGCGATGCATTTAATATTCAATGAGGCTATTGTTTATAGTTTGTCTTGCTTTTCATCGTGGGGGGTGAATTAAGTTATGCAGGCCATGGAACAATCGCGTTATCAGAGTACGTTCCACTCTTCCAATCATCCGTTTTTTGGTTTCAAAATTAGTTTTTTTAGAACAGTAACAAAGGGAACATATTTCTTATTAGACCACAATATACAGGTTATGAGGTTACGGTCAAGAGAATTTTCGGAGAAAGTTTGATTCTGCTTTATTTCTATTTGATAAATACTTTTCTGTAATGACAATTCACAACTTTGAACACCACTGCCATATGCAATTTCATCAAGTACAGTTATGCTGTCTTTTATTACAAAACCTTTCTTATTATGAGAACAAGTTGGTTAGCTTTCTAAAGTGAAGGAATACATGCTCTGCATTGGGCTGGTTTGGGATTCCAGCAATTTTAACCCTTTACATAACATGAAAAGCAGACAACACTTGCAAAAAAAAATTCTTGAATAACTAATTTTGTTCATTTTTTGTCTCAAAAACATAGGTTATGACCCCTCATTGAAATGAGGGGTCATAACCTATGTTTTTGAGACAAAAAATGAAAAAATAATGAAAATTAATTGCGGATTTTTATGAATAGTGCTGGCCGGTTTTGGCTGTTATGTTGGGTAAAGAAAAAGAATCCCACCAATCTTGAATTTCTTCTTACCTTAAATCTGAGTAAAGACTATCATAATCAAACATCTTCGACGCCGCTATTCCAATTTCCGAGGGAGACGCATATTTTTTGTCTTGGCTTAGTATAAAGTCATCAATCAGAATATTGATGAATTTCTTCTAGACACTTCAGTAAGGTAAATTCTAATCAAAAAGATTTTGAAAAATATTTTCACTCTTCTTAAAAAATTAAGACTGAGTGCAATCACTCTTCCTGCGATTTTTAGAAGTGTTGTTTTTATCTCTCCTTGTATTTTCAAATCAATAGCAATGGAGGGGGGGGGGGGGGGTGAGGGGGATCCCACCCTGGTTACCCCCACTAGTTTTAGACATGTCTATATGCTTTGAACGAATGAAATAACCGATTACTGGAACCCTGTTAATTGCATAGCCACTTTGCCAATAAAAATTATCCAACTAACAGGAGAATTCAATTAACAGGGATAATGTCACTTTCCTGTATTCTAGAGATAAACTTAACATTTATTCTATTATATCTTGTTTGACAGAGCTCCATGAGTTCTGTCAAACAAGGTTTTATAGATTAAATGCTTGAATTGGATGTACTGAGGCCAAATAGGTCTATAAACAAAGGAAAACTGGGGAGAGTCAGGGTAATTTCTCGACAGGTTACAAGATTTTTTATTCAATTAACAGGAGTTTACTCTGTAACCTATATTCAATTAACAGGTCAAATTTGTACTGGAGGTATGGTAAATGGTTTTGTGTTTGGAAATTATATTCAATTAACAGGGATATACAATTAAGAGGTATCAATTAAGTGGGCTCCACTGTATTACAACAGTCAGTTGATTTGGAACATACATGTACATGTATGGTTGAGTTGATGGGTATTGATCAAACAAGACACTTTGTTTGATCTGGCTCTTTTTATAAAGAAAAAAGAGAGAACCGGTGTTTGTCAGTAGTGTTCAGTTTTGAGGCACTTGAATTGAGTTTTTATTTCAAGTTTGTAAAATCATCACTTCGAAAATCCACAAATGTCACTGACGTACAGTTAAAACTAGAAGTCCTGTCACAAATAGTGCGCTTATCTAGGCTTAATTGCGCGTTGGAATTGCACGCAACTGCCATATCGAATGGCATCCAAAGCACGGCAGGTTCTCCTGGTTACTCATAGCAAACACATGCAATGTTTCTGCCAATGGACCTCCGGGTTACCCGGAGGTCCATTGGCTGAAACATTGCTTGAGCACAGGCTATATGTACAGAATTTAATAGCTTTACTTGGGCCATAACACGTACATTAACGCGTATATCAACGTGCTATTTGTGCGCACTTCATGACAGGACTTCTAGTTTTAACTGTAAGGAGAGGCTTGATTGAGATTTGATATGGGTGTGGAAAAAGCGAGACTCCTTCCTGTTTTCTGGTGAACCAGAACTGATGAGCAAACTGCTGGCATAATGAGGGGATAAACGTGATATTTATATAATAAAACCATAAATACTGATTTTATTCTGTTGCAACATATACTGGAATGACAGAACAGCAAATAAAATCTATAGAAATATGCAAAAGAATTTGAGGTTTTTTCAGCCACATTGGGTGGAAGGGGTGGCTATTGATTGGGGGTGGAGGCCTGGGCTGATGTCCAGAATTGTCAGTAATAATGACCCTAGGAAAATGTCCAGGTGGCACACCTCTTAATGGATCGATGTCTGTGGGAGAAAATGTCCAGGCAAAATCCAAAATCCCTAGACAGTCCTAGAGGATTTCTAATGAGTGGCGATTTTGTATGAAATCTCTGTATGGAGTTTACGAAAACTGATCTAAGATGAGGTATACCGAGGGCTTTAAGGAGTTTAGTGAACAAGGTTAAGAAATTTCTTTCAAATCTTGATGAATATGAGATTCTAATCCTCCTCACAAAATGTGTAATTTCTCCTTTTAGCTAACATACAGTACAAGTCAAAATAAGTTATAGGATAACCACTGTAAACTATGTACATGCATCCATCTCTTCCTACACTGATAAGACCAGAATTTGACATCATTTTCTGGAAAGCTCTCATTGAGACATTTCCAGAAAATGATGTCAGATTCTGGTATTATTAATGCAGTACATTTAGTTTGTTGTGGTTATGCTACAACTTATTTTGACTTGTACTGTACAGTGTAGCGACTAAAGCTGGCCAGTGCTGTACACAACAATTGCTATCCAAAATATTATTTTATTTTTAAATTTTACTTCAAAAGCATAACTGATGACTTCTCATTGGAATGAGCTCATTGAGATCCTTCCAACAAGGATCATTCATAAGCTATGTGAGTTATTCAGGAAATTTTTTATGCAAATCCTGTCTGCTACTTATATTAGGAAGTCAGTTAATGAAAAATACGAAAACATTAATTCAATTCTACATCTGAAACCAACTCACTCATTTCGTCACGAGTTCAACGTTGTCTTCTGACGTCATTTGTCATTAGATATGTGTTGTGAACAAAATTTTCCGTAATGATCTACTTGATGGGAGATTATGAGATAAATAATTTTATGGTTATCTCACTATTATTTCCATCCAATACTGTAGGTTTGGAATTATCAATGAAAAAGAAAAAAATAGCTCAAATTTTCTCACAGTTACTGACAATACAATCTTACTTACAATTCATTAACGAGGAGTGCTTTGACTGTCTGCATATTACATGATAATGTGAATGAGATACTGAATTTCTCCCACATTCAAGTTCCTCTCTCAAATAATCCATTACAAACACAGTTAATTCCTACTTTTTCACAGAATTAAAAATACCCACATTTTAATTGCAACTCTACACATTCGATAAAAGTTCCATCCACAGGTAGAATGAAATAATTTTGCAGTCAGTATTACTTAATCTTCAACAACATAAGACATTCCTACTACTAAGACTATTCAACTGTAATTGTATATATAGAAATACACATGCTTCAAGTATTGAGGTTTACATGTAGGTATATACATCAAAGAACTCCTATTGATTTATCTATGGGAAAATGTAAACCTGCCCAGTGCATTTTACAAGACTACCATACTTTTGTGGAATAATCATGCTTGAATTAACCCCCCCCCCCATAAGTATGTGACTGGCCATCTGTGATAACAAGATAAAAATTGGAATAAGTGGTCTGTTGTTAGTGCAGTGGGCTGTTCTAGAATGGACACACCATTTTTACAAACAACATGTACAGTTAAAACTAGAAGTCCTGTCACGAATAGTGCACTTATCTAGGCTTAATTGCGCGTTGGAATTGCGCACAATTGCCATATCGAATGACATCCAAAGCACGGCAGGTTCTCCTGGTTACTCATAGCAAACACATGCAATGTTTCTGCCAATGGACCTCCGGGTTACCCGGAGGTCCATTGGCTGAAAAATTGCTTGTGCACAGGCCATATGTACAGAATATGATAGCTTTACTTGGGCCATAATGCGCACATTAACGCGCATATCAACGTGCTATTTGTGCGCATTTCATGACAGGACTTCTAGTTTTAACTGTATGGGCAAAAACATGTGAACAAATATTGATTAACGAAAACAATTATTTATTTATTGATGTTTTAAGATCACATATTTATGCACAATGGCTAATCGTGACGGTGACAGTTTTACGGGTGGAGGAAGTCGGAGTACCCGGAGAGAACCACCGAGCATCGACGAGCAACTGCCAGCTCCTCAACATTCTAACCCTGTTCAAACTCTGCTCAAGCAGGGTTACAGCAGTTAAAGGCATGTGCACCATCGACGTGCAGTACACCCTAGTACAGTTAAAACTAGAAGTCCTGTCACAAACTGAGTGCTTATCTAGGCTCAATTGTGCATAGGAATTGCGTGCAATTGCCATATCGAATGGCATCCAACGCACCGCAGGTTCTCCTGGTTTTTCAATCCAAACACAGGCAATGTTTCTGCCAATGGACCTCCGGGTTATCCGGAGGTCCATTGGCTGAAACACTGCTTGTGCACTTGCCATATATACAGAATTGTATAGCCTTACTATGGTCATAACCCGTAGATTAAAGCGCAGATCGACGTGCTATTTGTGCGCATTTAATGACAGGACTTCTAGTTTTAACTGTACATGGCGTCATCGTGCCCCCATGTAGGCAACCGGGATAAAGTGCCTTGCCCAAGGACACAACGTTGGCCGTCCCGGACGGGGATTGAACTCAGGACCTCTAGCATAGAAGTCCAACAGTCTACCACTGAGCCACCGTGCTCCCAACGAAAACAATTTAGCACTCTACCAGTTAAATTTTTTGAGGATAATAGTACTGTCTGGTTTTGGCCATTAACTCTTTCAACATGACAGGCTGCCTTTCCAGTCCAAGAACACGATATGTCATAATTTCATTACGTGGGATAGTTACTAAGTGAACGTGTGGGGTAGAACAATTAATATTTTCAACGTGCAGCCTTAAGGCTGCACGTTGAAAATATTAATTGTTCTACCCCTTAATAATGAATATGGACTCTTCCAATTTCTGCCATTTAACTGGCATGGAAGATACCACAACTGTTGAAAGGGTTTAGTTGAGAAAAGAGTTGTTGTAGATGAGATTTATGGTTAGACTGTACAGTGCACAGGGTTAGTTACTCCAGTAATAATAAGAATTTTTTACAACAAGAAAGTGTAACTAACCCTGTGTAATTCATAGGGTTAGTCACACATTTTGGTTGTAAAAAACTGGTAACTACCATATCAAATACTACATGAAAATGTACACTCATTTTGGCAGTGCAATGTACAGGGTTGGGGGCGCGCGTTGGCGTTGCGGTAACCGGTTCTCGTCAGATCACCGAAGTTAAGCAACGTCGAGCCCAGTTAGTCCTTGGATGGGTGAACGTCAGAGCGATCGATTCTGACTCTGCATTGTGTCCTTGGGCAAGGCACTTAACCCCGATTGTCCACATAGGGGCATGATGACGCCGTGTACTAAGGCGTACTGCTCGTCAATGGTGCGCATGTCTTCAACCAATAATCATAAGCTATATATTTGAGACAAAAATTGTAACCCTTTACCCAATGCGGGTAGCAGACGATATTTGCAAAATATATTCTTGAATTACTTAAAAATTTTCAATTTTTGTCTCAAACACATAGATTATGACCCCTCATTGGAACGAGCTCAAATGATAATGGGGGAGAGGGGGGTGGGGGGAGGGTGGGCATAAGCTATGTTTTTGAGACAAAAATTGAAAACATAATAAAATTTGAATGGAGATTTGGTCTGACAAGTTTTATCTGTTACTATGGGTAAAGGATTAATGCTGTAAGTTATCAACGATATGACAGTTATACATCTACCTATTAGGGCAAGTAAATAATCGGTTAACCAAGGTTAATTCATGTGATTAATCGATCAAGAAAACCCTTTAACAGTTTCAGCCCCAGGTTTCATGTTACACACTGTGTAGGATTCAATGAACTTACAGAAATACTTCTACTAGATTGTAAAAATTTTTAAAGTGAATTCCAAAAAATAAAAAACATATAGTATCTTCAATCAATACCATATACAAAAGCATTAACCCTTTACCCAACGCAGACGACATCAAAATTTATTATTTTAAATATAATTTTTTCAAATTTTTAAAAACATTTCAACAAAACCATATCATGTGACCCCCTTGTTGGAACGAGCTCGACGAGCTCGTTCCAACAAGAGGTCACATGATATGGTTTTGTTGAAATATTGTGAAAAATAATATTTTTTTGACTGCTGAATTTGCATACTATGCGGGCGGATGCGAATGATTCGTTGGGTAAAGGGTTAACATGTATGTTATCTCTGGCGGGGATCGAACTGTGGGACTTTCGGTTTGAAGTCCAATGCTGTAACCAGAGCTGTAAATCGCAGCTAAAAAAAATCCTTAATAAAGTAACAATGAAATGTAAGCTCTGACTCACAACCAAATCAGATGGGTGCATACCAAGTCTCCTTTTACCCCTTTACCCAACGTAAAGGCCAAAACTGGCCAGCGCTATTCACTAAATTCACCAGTCAATTTTTATTACATTTTATTTTTGTCACAAAAAACATAGGGGTCATAAGCTATGTTTTTGACGCAAAAAATTAGTGCTTCAAGAATTTTATTTGCAAGTGTCGTCTGCTTTTCATGTTAGGTAAAGGGTTAACCCACAAGAGATGGGACAGCTTTCATGACATTTTACATCATCATGTGAGTGTTCATAGATTGTTGGGCCATGTGAAGCTCAACTTGCAGGTTGAAGCGAATCCTGAATCGAATCAGGTGGAGAATTTTTAATCAAATTGAATAAATCAAATCACATCGCTCTTCAAGTTCTTGACAATATGGCACCCTTTTTACAACCATAAATATTGTCAATCTTTGCTCAAGTATTGTATGCAATGGTGACTCATCAATTTAGGCAAATCAATAAATAAACTATATGTGTCTGTTCGACATGTATGCCTAGCAAGGTAGGATGATTAAGCAATCGTTTTAAATGCTTGTGGGTACACATGACAAAGCCATTTCCAGAAATCAGCCGATTATCTGGAAGTACTGTAAAAAAAAAAAAAATCCAGACAACTGATTCTCTGAGTTTTCACATCACAAACTAAGTTCGAGATCAATAACTAGACAAAAAAACATTCGTCTGGGAATAAATCCGAACTTTATTTGTAGGTACTTATGACAAAGCCAAATACCAGAAATCAGCCAATCATCTAAATGTATGGAGTAAAAAATTCTGGAACACTGATTCTCTGAGTTTTCACAATATAATCTAAGGTCAATAACTCCATGAACAATCACCCGGCCGGAACCAAACTCGAACTTGACTTGTAGGTACCCATGATAAAGCCAGATACAAGAAATCAGTCAATTATCTCAATGTATGGTGAAACAGGAAGAATATTACTAAGGTAACACATGCCCCCACCCCACCCACCCTTGTGACTTTCACCTTGCAGATGTGGTGGAAACTATTATACGCGACACACCTTCTGACTGTCCTTAACATTTGTAAAAAGTTTAACAATTGTACTATGATTTGTTTCTGAGTTATGGCTGAGACACGAATATTGACCGATTTTTAGTGTGACCTTGAAATGTGACCTTGACCTTGAAGGTTCGAACCCAGCTATGGTGGTGTGACACATCCTCCCATGGTCCTTTATAATTGTGTGAAGTTTGATGACTGTGGCGCTAACAGTTTTCGAGTTATTGGCTTGGACACACACTCGCTCACACACAGATGGACGGATGGACACACACACACTTTAATCACTATATGCCACCCGACCTAAGTCGGGGGGGGGGGGGGGGGGGGGGGGGGGCAAGGGGTGGGGGGGGGGCATACAAAAAGTCAGGAAAATTGTTATTTCAGAATGACGAAAAGATGGATGGACAAGGGTAATACTACATGTATATACCTCCGGCCATTTCATTGTGGGTGGGCATACAGTTAAAACTAGAAGTCCTGTCATGAAATGCGCACAAATAGCACGTCGATTTGCACATTAATCTACGCATTATGACCATGATAAGGCTATCAAATTCTGTCCATATGGCGGAAACATTGCCTGTGTTTGCTATGAGTAACAAGGAGAACCTGCCGTGGTAGGGATGCCATTGCATATGGCAATTATGCGCAATTCCTATGCGCAATTATGCCTAGATAAGCACGCAGATCGTGACAGGACTTCTAGTTTTAACTGTAAAAGAGTGAAATATTCCAAAGCAGAATCAAAGAAGTTTCAGAAACAAGATTTCTTTGAACCCTTCTTCTATCATCATGTCTCCTGTATACAGTTAGAAGTTAGAGTATCGAGTTCAGGTGGCAATATTTTTAAGGCTGCCACGATTATGAATTTTCCTGATCGATTATTTCATAGAAAAGATCGACTTTTAATCAGTCATTTTGTCTGGTTAATCCCCATCCTTGTGTCAGTTCTGATAGGAACACTGAGCACCACAACAGACGTTTTGTTCTGGGTATAAAGGCTATTAAAGCTCAACCTGATGTTTACGTTTATTGAATAATACAAATGACAGTATGGAACACATTGCTATGTGTTTTTTTGGTAAACGAATACATAACTAAATGTTCCAAACTGTCAACACTCTTGATTGTTTGAGAGGAGGGGGGGGGGGGGGAGATGGGGGGGAGGGGGGGTTTAAAATGCTATCTTGAAAAATCAGCAACATTTTAATTAAAGAAGCACCGGGTACTTCATTAATTAAAATTTTGATGATGCTGAAGAAAATGAGAACAGACTCGCAGACTTCCGCATGTGTGATAGCAACAGAGTATATTGACTTTAAGTTAAGCTAAAAATCATCAGCAACATTTTAATTATAGACGTATCCGGTGGTTCATTAATAAAAATGTTGATAATTATTTCCTATAATTAGTGGTAGTCCTGATGTGTGACAAAGAAATTATTGGATATACATGTATCATGATGTTGATATTTTTATAAGTGAAAGAACAGGTAGGTCTGCGGTTAAGGTGTAATAACACAGAGAATACTAGTAATCTGGATATGCGGTATTGCTGTCCTGAATTGGAAACTACATTTTGTTCCAGTCTTTCATTTAAAAGTAACAGCAGTGTCTACCAGAGCTCAACTACTGCAAACTGTACAATCGATTAACATTCTCCACGGCTTACAAGGGAAGCAGAGGGAATCTAAGGGGAGCAGAGGAATTCTAAGTGGAAAGCACTTGTCGTCCAATACTCGTTTGCCCCATTAATGGCTAATAAAAATACAAGCTTGTAGTTCTGAAAAATCCAGGGTGGCAATAATTCGCTCACCTGGAACCTACTTAGACGAGCAAATTGCTCTCCTGAAATCTTTTTCACTTTTTTGCTTCACAAAGATCTTCTAAAACTTAGTTAACCCCCTGCACAATGATGTCAAAATATCTAAATTTTAGACAGAAAAAATTTCCCATAATCCAACTAGACATTTAACCAATTCAATCTTGTTTGACAGAGCTCATTGACTTAGCAGTGGTGTCTAATGAAGTCCTGGCTGCCTATACAAGCAGCCAAGACTTTACTTGAAACCACTGCCAAAGTACTGTAACATCCATCACAAAAATTACCAAAAGCCTGAATGTTTGAACATGTGCACTTCATGTACCTGTAGGATACGAAACTCACCCAAATTGGAATTTGGCCCTGAAGCGTTAAACTGCGGCAAATTTACAGCTGCTTGGACTGGTGACTTTCCACGCATGGACAATATTTCCACGAATGCAATAATATTAAATTTCAAACAGTAATTATAGAATAATCATCAAAACTTTATTTAATGAAGCACCAGGTACCACCCATTGCTTCATTAATTAAAATTTTACTGCTGATTTTTATATCCTGGTAAACGCTTGTGTGGACATCACTGACCAAGTGTGGAATATGACCAGTCCACAATGATTGAACTGTATGCTATTTTAGTGAATATCGGAAATTATGTCATTCATGTGGACCTGAAAGTATTATTTTTCACTCACTTAGTGCTCAAGAAAGATAATACTTTAAGGTCCACACTAATGAGATAATTTCTGATACAGTAGAACCTGTCTTGAGAGACTGCCCTTTGGGCCACACAAAAGTGGTCTCTCAGACAGGTGGTCTCTCGTAACAGGTTTCAGGTTTTCTCAAATCAGTGAATAACCCACCACAAAATTCAGAAATGGGGAAGAATGGATTTTTGTAATTACTTTGTAGTTGTTCTTTTTTCTGAAGTTTTTGTAACAAATTGAAATGGACTGTTATAAAAATTATAAAAATAAATTAGTGTTGAAAATCTTCAATGAAGATTTTCAACACTAATTTATTTTTATAATTTTTATAACAGTCCATTTCAATTTGTTACAAAAAGATTTTCAACACAAATTTATTTTTATTCCTATATGTCACATTTCAGGTATGTATGAAATTGTTTATTCAGCAATAATCCTAATCTTTTCACAGGGGTCTTATAAGAACATCTCAATCTTGAATGAGTTAGCAATTGAAACCCAATTAAGAGCTTTTTAATACTTTTAATTATGATAGTATAACCACGATGGAGTTTCCAATTCCAGAACAGGTAAAAAGCTTTTGTTATGGTTTCAGTCTTCAAAGGGGCGGTCTCTCAAGACAGGTCCATTATGGCATAAAAATACAAGTTGGTACCAGGTCACAGTGGTCTCTCAAGACAGGTGGTCTCCCATAGCAGGACTATTATAGAGTAAAACCAATCGGTGCCTGGCAGTTGTGGTCTCTCAAGACAGGTTTTACTGTATTCACAAACACAGCGTAGATTTTCTTTTTATAATATGCTGTGACATTTTATGGTGCAATATTCAGCACAGGAGTTTGCGAGAAACAACATTGATACTTGTGAATTGAAATGAATTTTAGGGTCTGTTCTCTCTGGGCTTTCAGTCATCTTCTCAGTGCAAATTAGTGTTTTCCAAAGAGGGCAGAGGTTGTTGTTTCACATCAGTTGCTCCCAAGGTCATAAGAAAGAGGTATGGATCAACAATTTTGCATTTATCTTCGTGACAGACTCTCCTGATTATCAATAGCATGTACAAGCAATGTTTCAGCCAATAGACCTCTGGGATAAACCGGTCACTAAGGGCATATGGGCATAATTTGATAGCCCAACTAAAGTTAAAACTAGAAGTCCTGTCATGAAATGCGCACAAATAGCACGTTGATATGCGCGTTAATGCACGCGTTATGGCCCAAGTAAAGCTATCACATTATGTGCATATGGCCTGTGCACAAGCAATGTTTCAGCCAATGGACCTCCGGGTAACCCGGAGGTCCATTGGCAGAAACATTGCATGTGTTTGCTATGAGTAACCAAGAGGGCCTGCCGTGCTTTGGGTGCCATTTGATATGGCAATTGTGCACAATTCCAACGCGCAATTAAGCCTAGATAAGCGCACTATTCGTGACAGGACTTCTAGTTTTAACTGTATCGTCATAGCATGTAGATCAATGCACAGAGAGACAATGGCCAATGCACAGAATGATGGGTTATTTTCAGGCAATTCATGACAGGACTTCTAATTTTAACTATATATTTATTATTTATTGGTGTTTAAGGTCACATACTTATGCACAATGGCTAATCGTGACCGTGACAGTTTTACGGGTGGAGGAAGCCGGAGTACCCGTAGAGAGAACCACCGAGCAACGACGAGCAGCTGTCAGCTCTCCAACATCGTAACCCTGAACTCTGCACCGCAGCACAGGCAGGGTTAGATTGGTTGAAGACATGCGCACCATCGACGTGCAGTACGCCTCAGTACACAGCGTCATCGTGCCCCCATGTAGGCAATCGGGGTGAAGTGTCTTGCCCAAGGACACAACGCGGTTGCCGCAGGTGGGATTCGAACCGAGGACCTCTCGGCTTGCAGCCTGCACCTCTACCAACTGAGCCACCGCGCCCCCAATTTTAACTATAAGTTTTATTTTTCATTTTTACGTTATGTCAGATCAGCAACTGAGACTATATCATGGCAGTAAATGGTTACGTAGGGGAAAAATATTCCTTCCGAAAGTGAAATACATGTTTAACACTTTACCCAACGTAACGGCCAAAACCGGTCAGCGCTATTCTCAAAAACCGCCAATTAATTTTCATTATTTTTTTCATCTTTTGTCTCAAAAACATAGGTTATGACCCCTTATTGGAACGAGCTCGTTCCAATGAGGGGCCATAACCTCTGTTTTTGAGACAAAAAATGAATAGAATTAGTTATTTAAGAATTTTTTTTCCAAGTATCGTCTGCTTTCCGTGTTAGGTAAAGGGTTAAAAGCATGAAAAATAAACATTATCGAGACAGTGACATAAATTGCAAAGACAGTGGTGAATAATTTCCACAGGGGGTCAATATTTCCACAGACACAATAATATTACATTCCAAACACTAATTATAGGAATAATCCAGGGTTGGGATGAATACAAGGTGTCATCCCAACAAGATGAAACCCAACAAGATGAATTGGTAAAATATCCTAACAAGATGTTCCCAACACGACAATCCCAATAAGAGAAAAAACATTTTCTCATCAAATATGGGGGAAATTTACTTTAAAAAGAATGTGTACATTACAATGTATGCTATTTGAAGTATTTTTGGGTTTTATTTTACGGTTAAAACTAGAAGTCCTTCATGAAATGTGCAGAAATAGCACGTTGATATGCGCATTAATGTGCACGTTATGGCCCAAGTAAAGCTATCATATTCTGTACATATGGCCTGTGCACAGGCAATGTTTCAGCCAATGGACCTCCGGGTAACCAGGAGGTCCATTGGCAGAAACATTGCATGTGTTTGCAATGAATAACCAAGAGAACCTGCCGTGCTTTGGATGCCATTCGATATGGCAAATGCACGCAATTCCAACGCGCTATTAAGCTTAGATAAGCGCACTATTAGTGACAGGACTTCTAGTTTTAACTGTAAGGTATTTCTGTTTTATAACTGAATAATTTCCCCTGGCAAAATGGATATTCAATTAACAGGATTCTACTGTATATATATGTTGAAATTAAATTTATTTTGTTGCATATGAATATGCTGGGTTTTTTTCCAAAAATTTGTAATAAAGCAAGGAATTTGCAAATAATTTTTGCTGTCATAATAATAAAGCAATAATTGGCTTTCCTTGAGGTTGAAAGCCTACGGCCTTGGTGAATATTACTTTTCTCAGGTTAATAATTCCTTGTATCAACCTCAAGGAAATTCAACAAGAGGACCTACAGTTAAAACTAGAGTCCTGTCATGAAATGCGCACTAATAGCACGTCGATCTGCGCGTTAATCTACGGGTTGTGACCATAGTAAGGCTATCAAATTCTGTACATATGGCCCGTGCACAAGCAATGTTTCAGCCAATGGACCGCCGGGTAACCCAGAGGTCCATTGGCAGAAACATTGCATGGGTTTGCTATGAGTAACCAGGCGAACCTGCCGTGCTTTGGATGCCATTCGATATGGCAATTGCGCGCAATTCCAACGCGCAATTAAGCCTAGATAAGCGCACTATTCGTGACAGGACTTCTAGTTTTAACTGTAGGAATAATCCAGGGTTGGGATGAATACAAGGTGTCATCCCAACAAGACGAAACCCAACAAGACGAATTGGTAAAATATCCCAACAAGATGTTCCCAACAAGACAATCCCAATAAGAGAAAAAAAATTTGTTCTCATCAAATATGGGGGAAATTTACTTTAAAAAGAATGTGTACATTACAATGTATGCTATTTGAAGTATTTTTGGGTTTTATTTTACGGTTAAAACTAGAAGTCCTGTCATGAAATGTGCAGAAATAGCACGTTGATATGCACGTTAATGTGCACGTTATGGCCCAAGTAAAGCTATCAAATTCTGTACATATGGCCTGTGCACAAGCAATGTTTCAGCCAATGGACCTCCAGGTAACCCGGAGGTCCATTGGCAGAAACATTGCATGTGTTTGCTATGAGTAACCAAGAGAACCTGCCGTGCTTTGGATGCCATTCAATATGGCAATTGCGTGCAATTCTAACGCGCAATTAAGCCTAGATAAGCGCACTATTCGTGACAGGACTTCTAGTTTTAACTGTATGCATGTGTTTGGGAGTTTTGTTGATAAAAAAGATACAAAAAACTGTAGCAAATAGCATCTTGTAACAACTCTCTTAACTGGTAGCATGGTAAATTTTTGGGGGTTGTCAAAATTTTGTTCACATATTACTGATTTGTTACAATTAATGGGAGAGTGCCTACAGGAACTCTCCCATTAATTATAACAGGGCAAATCCATCCAGACATAATATCACATCAAAAATCAATTGAAGTACATCCAAAGAATATGAAGTCTTTTAGCTCTGGTGCCCATGCTTCAGGATAAAGCCCCAAAATGGGCTTCCTGGCTCCAGCTCTCAACCAGTTAATTGAAAGCTCTTTGTCCAAAAGTAAGCCGTGTTAGCAGTTTATGATGAAAAACCTCAAAATGAAAGTGTCAATGACACTGTAGCTCAACTTGTTTAAGACATGTACATGTATAGTAAGTGACACAGAAATGACAAACATCTAGGTAATGACCTGATAACAAAGGTACATGTAAAGTATTGTAACAGTCTGTACATAAATGTTGACCGTAGCCTTAACAAATGTGTAGGTAAAGTATTGTAAAGGTGGGCGACAGTTAGATGCTAAACTAGAAAAGAAATCTTTGAGTCCCAGAGTGGGTCTGACTGAACCCAAAAATATTTGTGCTCATAGCACAGTAATAACAAAGGCACCCAAAACACTCGTTCCTGTCACAAGGTGATAACAAAGGTACCCCAAAAAGTTTTATGAAGATCAGTTTATAAATACAGATTCTAGCCCGAGCCGTATTGACATGTGCACTTACTGTGTATAAGTAGCACTGTACAAATCAAAGTTCATCTAATTTGCATAATTTCTGCACGAGAAAAAAACCTGTATTATATGTGATGTATCCCATGGTACTAAACATTCACACAAAAAATTATTCAAATCAGCGCTTTCATATGGAAGTTCTGTGCAAAAATCTGATTGCACCTAATTTTGTACAAAATGGCTGCCATGTTACTAAACATTCCTACAAAAATTTATTCAAATCAGAACTTTCATACAGAAGTTCTGTACCAAAAAACTGATTGCACAAATTTTGGTACAAAAAGGTTGCTGGCGGCCATCTTGAATTTTGGACCACACCCAAAAACACTCGTTCTCGTCCCACGGTGATAACAAAGGTACCCAAGAGGTTTCATAAAGATTGGTTCATAAATATGGCCTCTAGCCTGAGCCGTATAGAAGTTGTGTACAAACAAGAGGCCCCAAGGGCCCTGAGGGCGCTCACCTGACATGGTAGCCTAAATATCAACCCAGAGAAAATTGATTTCAACAAGTTGCATCTGCTCCTCCTAAGATAAGCTTATACCAAATATCCAAAGATTCTGACCAGTGGATCTAAAAAAAAAGAAAATTTTTAAAGAATATTCCTCATATTGAATTAAGTTATAATTCGGGCTCCCACAGGGAGCCCATATATGAACCCAGGGACTTGGCTTTAACAAACTTGAATCTCACCCCCATAAGGATGCTGCACACTAAATATCAAAACATTCCGGACTACTGGATCTGAAGAAGAAGATTTTTAAAGAAAATTCCTCATTTTGAACTAAGTTACAATTCAAGCTCCCACAGTGAGTGAGTTGGCTTGAACAAACTTGAATCTCACCCCCTAAGCATGGTGCATATGCAATATCAAAAGATTCTGCCTGCCGGATCTTGAGAAGAAGATTTTTTAAGAAATTTGCCTGAAATGCACTAAGTTCGATTTCGAGCTTCTATAGTGAGCCCAAATATGAATCTAGGGAGCCAATTTGAACAAACTTGAATCAGATCCACCCCACAATGTTGCATACCAAATATCAAAAGATTCTGCCTGCTGGATCTGGAGAAGAAGATTTTTGAAGAAATTTGCCTGAAATGCACTAAGTTCGAATTCAGGCTTCTATAGTGAGACCAAATATGAATCCAGGGGGCCGATTTGAACAAACTTGAATCAGATCCACCCCACAACGTTGCATACCAAATATCAAAAGATTCTGCCTGCCGGATCTTGAGAAGAAGATTTTTGAAGAAATTTGCCTGAAATGCACTAAGTTCGAATTCAGGCTTCTATAGTGATCCACCCCACAATGTTGCATACCAGATATCAAAAGATTCTGCCTGCTGGATCTGGAGAATAAGATTTTTTAATCTTTTTCCCATTTTTTTCCCATTGCCTACAGTGTTAAAAAGTGCTGACTCAGCACTTTTTCAAAGTCCTGAAAAAAGTACCTTGTGATCAAACTGATAGGGATTTTTTTAAACCATTCTATTCTACTGGATAAAAGTAAGCTTTATACAAATTGAAAATAAGAATTCTCTGTGCCGTGTAGTTTTGGAGATATGGCAGTTTTAAGGTTTTTCCTATTTTCAGCTCCCGAGGTTCCCACGGGGCAATGAGAAAATTTTTTTTGCATCAATCAGCTACTTATCACCCATTATCATCTCATATCAAATTTGGTTCAAATCGACCTGACGGTTCTGAAAATAGAACTTTTAGGTGTGGCCAAACATTTTGTCCCTCCCATAACGAAGGCAAATAATGCCCGACAAACTTCTCTTGAACAAACTTGATTCTAAACCTCAAAAGGACTCTGTATACCACATATCAAGTCTCTGCTACTGGTCGTTCATTAAAAGAAGATTTTCAAAAAATTCGGCCATTTTTTTCCAACACCTCTGCTCAATATGAGCCGAAACCTATTTTGGATAAAAATCAAAATGCCCCTATATAACCACTATTTACATGAAATTTAATTAAAATGTGGCCAGTGGTTTAGGAGAAAGAGGCTCAAACACCACCTTCACGCAGGACACCGGACGACGGTCGACAGACAACGGACGACAGACGGCGGACGACAGACAAAGAGTGATAAGAAAAGCTCACCCGACTTTCAGTCAGGTGAGCTAAAAACTGATTGGACCTAATTTCAGTACAAAATGGCCACTGGCAGCCATCTTGAATTTTGGACTGCACCCAGAAACACTCGTTCTCATTCCAAGGTGATAACAAAGGTACCCAAGAAGGTTCGTGAAGATCGGTTGATAAATACAGACTCCAGCCTGAGCCGTATGGACATGCGTACTTACTGTGTGTAAGTAGCACTGAATAAATCGAAGTTCATCTAATTTGCACAATTTTTGCACACGAAAAAAACCTGTATTATATGTGATGTATTCCATGTTACTAAACATTCATACAGAAATTTATTCAAATCAGAACTTTCATACAAAAGTTCTGTACAAAAAACTGATTGCACCAATTTTGGTACAAAATGGCCACCGGCAGCCATCTTGAATTTTGGACTGCACCCAAAAACACTCGTCCTCATCCCAAGGTGATGACAAAGCTGCCCAAGAAGTTTCATAAAGATCGGTTCATAAATACGGCCTCTAGCCCGAGCCATATTGGCAGTTGCAGTTACAGTGCTGAAAGTAACATTAAATAGATGGGGCGTAGTGGTTCAGTTGGTAGAGGTGCAGGCTGCAAGCCGAGAGGTCCTCGGTTCGAATCCCACCTGCGGTAACCACGTTGTGTCCTTGGGCAAGACACTACACCCCATTGCCCATTGCCCATGTGGAGGCACGGTGACGCTGTGTACTAAGGCGTACTGCACGTCGATGGTGCACCTTTCTTCAACCAATGCTAACCCTGCTTGTGTGGAGTTCGTATGTTGGGGAGCTGACAGTTGCTCATCGTTGCTCGGTGGTTCTCTCCGGGTACTCCAGCTTCCTCCACCCATAAAACTGTCATGGTCATGATTAGCCATTGTGCAGAAATATGTGACCTTAAAACACCAATAAATAAACAAATAAATAACATTAAATAGATCAAAGTTAGTCTAATCGGCATAATTTATGCACAAGAAAAAAATCTGTATTACATGTAATGTATCCCATGGTACTAAACATTCACACAGAAAATTATTCAAATCAGCGCTTTCATATGGAAGTTTTGCGCAAAAATCTGATTGCACCTAATTTTGTACAAAATGGCTTCCAGCGGCCATCTTGAATTTCAGACCAGACCCCAAAACACCCGTTCTCGTCCCACGGTGATAACAATTGTACCCAAGAAGTTTCGTAAAGATCAGTTCATAAATACGGCCTTTAGCCCGAGCCGTATTGGCATTTGCACTTACAGTGCTGAAAGTAACACTAAATAAATCAAAGTTAGTCTAATTTGCATAATTTACGCACAAGAAAAAAACCTGTATTATATGTGATGTATCCTGTGGTACTAAACATTCAAACAAAAATATTATTCAAATCGGAGCTTTCATATGGAAGTTTTGCGCAAAAATCTGACTGCACCTAATTTTGGTACAAAATGGCTGCCAGTGGCTGTCTTAAATTTCGGACCAGACCCCAAAACACTTGTTCTTGTCTCACGGTGATAACAAAGGTACCCAAGAAGTTTCGTAAAGATCCATTCATAAATACGGCCTTTAGCCCGAGCCGTGTGTACGGCTTGACAAACGGACAGACGGATGACGGGCCAAGGCAATACCTCAAATTTAGCTTCGCCAAAATTTAGCGAATAAATGGGTTATAAAGTCATTTTAATTAAATTCATCTTGTTGGGATTCGTCTTGTTGGGATGACCATTTTTGACATTCGTCTTGTTGGGAATAAACCGAATACAATGCAAATGTATTGAATACAACAACCAATACTTAGAAATTTTATGAATATGAATACATAAATTCCCAATGTATTTGAATACAAAGACAAAAATATGAATACTTTACACTGTGAATACTTGCAATACTTTTCAAATTATTTCTTCAAAATGGATTATAATCATTAAATCGAAAAACCGTAGAATATGTTGGAACATTGTCAATAAAATCATACAAATTTCAATGTCCGTGGAACCAGCTCTTCAAGCTTTTCAAGCTCGTTCCAATGACATCCATATATGTACATGAAAATAAAAAATAATTTTTGGCTCTTCAGAACACTCTGTTGGATAAAGGGTCAACTACAGTTAAAACTAGAAGTCCTGTCATGAAATGTGCACAAATAGCACGTTGATATGCACGTTAATGTGCGCATTATGGCCCAATTAAAGCTATCATATTCTGTACATATGGCCTGTGCACAGGCAATGTTTCAGCCAATGGACCTCCGGGTAACCTGGAGGTCCATTGGCAGAAACATTGCATGATTTTTCCATGAGTAACCAGGAGAACCTGCCGTGCTTTTGATGCCATTCGATATGGCAATTGCGTGCAATTCCAACACACAATTAAGCCTAGATAAGCGCATTATTCGTGACAGGACTTCTAGTTTTAACTGTAATTTTAATTTAATCAATTATTAAATTACTGTACATGTATTCCTGGAATTAAGTTATAATTTAACCAGAATAATATTTCAGCTTTACCTAAACAGAGCTCGCGGTCCTTCATTGCAACAAGCTCATCAAGCTAATAATATAACAGTAAGTTTGGGGTTCTGAACACTGTATTGGGTAAATCATGCTGGTCATCCGATTACCACCTTTGCGGTGCAGTACTTCATTTGCGGTTTAAAGAAGATGGAAACGGTGGAAGGTAGGTGTCATAAAATATGGTATAACTGCTATTAACTTGCGTATATCACTAAAAAAAATTTAATCTGGAGATCTATGGAATGTTATTGCATTCTTGTACATAATGTTGGTGTGTTTTATGACGGAATTGAGCTCTGTTATTGAAAATACATTAGCGTTCATCCTCATTCTTTCGGAAATTTTCGACAAAATCTGTTATCTCCGTGAATATCAAGGACATAGAAGGTCAGACCTTCGCTCCATTGTTGCTTCGGACTTTTGTCTTTGAGTTTAGGTCAGCTTCTGCTTTCATAAAAGGTCCTGCATTCGCCTTATTTGGCAGCTTCAACGAGAGGTGTTGAACTTTTAGAATACCCGATTTGCGGTGTTGTCTAAACCGCAAAAGGTTATAAGTTATACTCGCCCAAAAAAGAAAGTGTGCATTGCAGAAATTGATCAAACTGCAAAAAAATAATTTCGTAGGTGTAAAGGGTGTTAACCTGATCAAGAATAAGTTATATTGAACACAAAAACAGCTTTCCCCGTTAAAATTGCATTAACGTTAAATGACGTGCTGCATGTTTGTGAAAAGGCATGTTTTGCACGTGGAAAGTCTGAAAATTCATGCAGCAGTGTGAATCCTTGGGTATTTAAACACTAAAGTAAGGCCTTCCTATCGTTCACTTTCAAACTTGCGCTGCTGTTAAAACGACTCCACATTAGCATGCCAAGATTGACAATGAATCAACGACTCCTTGCCCTGGGTATGATTAGAGCTGGCAGAACACACAGAGAGGTTGCCCAGCATTTGAACTGCCACCATAACACTGTAGACAGGCTAGTCCATCGACATGCACAACATGATGACGTTCGAGACCGACCCCGCTCCGGGAGACCCTGAGTTACCACCCCTGCACAAGATCGGTATATCCGTGTCATCCATCTCCGGAACCGGCAACAAACAGCAACGACGACAGCCAGGAACATCCCTGAGACGGATACATCCTCAAACAGTAATCAACCGGCTGAGAGAATATGGCTTACGTCCTCGAAGACCTGCTCGACTGCAGTGGTGAAGAGCAGGGTTGGGGTTAGCATAACCTTACCCTAACCCTAAACCTACCCTCACCCTACCTAACCTAACCCTACATAACCCTAACCTAACCCTACCCTAACCCACTTCCATGCTAACTTGTTCGCTTCCATGAGGCGTAGATGCACAGCAGTAGTCAATGCAGACGGAGGTCATACCAGATATTGAGTGTGTGACTTTTGTGTTGGACCCTTAGTGTCTTTGACTCTCCATGGCACCAAGAGTATTTGTCGCAGCATAATGAAATTTCTCGTGTTGATCACATATTGATTCATCTGTGATTGAATAAAATTTCCATGAATGAAAATGATATATATCATTTTTTAGTGTTGTTTTTTAGCATGCACACTTTCTTTGTTGGGAGAGTATATAATAACTTTACACCGCAAATAAGGTATTCGTAAAAATCAATTACCTCCCTCGATAAATTCTGTTTAAACATGTTTTCACAAAAGGCTCACAAACGTAACTTACACATTTGGCTAAAATAAGACAATTCTCCTCATGGATGCTGCTCCAAGGACTCACAACAGCATATTTTAAATATAATCCGCAGTTCAAACCCAACAACTGGAATTTTTATCTCCATATTTCCACTTTAAAATACTTAAAAAAAAATAGTTTTTTTATTTCTCTCATGAAAATATTTCTTGGATGAAAGTATTGGTGACTAATACCTACCCTGAAAGAGTTTGCAACACAAGTACATGTAGGCTAGTTGAAATGCAAGTACTTACTGCATTGCAAAGGTGGTAATCGGATGACCAATGTGTAAATTAAGGGATAAAAGTTTACATTTAATCGATTATGCAATTACTGTACTGTTGGAATTAAGTTGTAATTTAGCCACAATAATATTCCAGCTCTATCAGTCTCAGGGACCGATCAGGACTATTTAAAATACGCTCTAGCCTCGGAGCCTATTTTTTCAATTCATTTCAATTTACGGAGTCACACTGCTGTTTGTAACACACACTGCAAGTATGTAATAGCTCTCATCATTTTCATTTAGTACACTATAGCAAACATTAATCTTCACTGTGGTTTCTGATCAAGTCTTGGCTGCCTATTTAGGCAGCCAAGACTTGATCAGAAACCACAGTGAAGATTAATGCTTGGTAATTAAGACTTGAAGTATTAACTTAAGCACTCTACAACAATGATAAATGATAATCATATATATAATACATGTAAGAGTGTCTCTCTCGATTATCCATCGAAAGAATATCAAAATATGATCTGAGAAGTTACGCGCCAACTGAGAAGCCTATTTCTGAGATTTAAGAGCCAGGTCCTGATGTTTCATAACCAAATATGCACTGGTGCATGCCCAGGTCGGTCCCTGCAGTCTATGCCTTATTTCTACTAGTAATGTACAAAAAATGAGATTACCGGTAGTGTTAATTGGATATTGTTTTTTTTGTTGAGGATTAAACATCTATACACATTGGTCAGAAATATATTGAAAAAGTAGGCACTTCAAATGTACTAGTTTAATTTTTGACTATTCTCTGATATTGATAATCACAATTTTTATCACAAAATATGCTATATATTATAATATTAGAATGTTTCTTTTCATGTTCTATCGGTCGATAGTACCTGAGTTTGTGTGATTTCTGAAATAAAACCTGAAGCAGTGAAGCTTATTTATTATAAGTTATACTTATTTTATTTCAGAAATCACACAAACTCAGGTACTATCGACCGATAGAACATGAAAAGAATCGTTCTAATTATTTTATTATGCCGAACAAAAAATAACTTTCATTGTTAAGCGTTAACTGCAACATGCCATCAATCTTGTAATAACAATGTAGTCAAATCCAAAAACATGATGTCATTTCAAACGAATGACGTCTCTTCGAAAATGACTTGTCACAAGTGCCGTCATTTTGGGAGTTTCTATATCACCAAATGCCAGTGTTTACAACTGCATCATGCTGTTCATGTTATAATTCATTGTTAATGCTTGTGTGATAAGTGGTATAAATTAATAGAATATAAATTCATGTTTATTTTGAACTTGAGGCGGAGGCTCAGTGAGGTCGAGGAGTACTAAACTTGTGGAAACATAATTGATTGGAGTCATAACTCATATTCAGGATTCACTGACATGGTGAACAACACATGAGTTTTTAATATGTCTGATTCTTTTGAATTCATTGTTTGTAGTTAAAATTGAAAACACACCCACTGAAGATGATATATTTGTTGGTAAGTTTGTGTCTTTCGTTGACGAAAAAAGTTAAGCGGACACAGCGCCATCGTTTGGTGTTGAGAAATTCCAATCAGGCATTTGTAATCGACGCTGATCAATGGAAGTTGAGCTTACAGTTAAAACTAGAAGTCCTGTCATGAAATGCGCACAAATAGCACGTTGATATGCGCGTTAATGTACGCGTTATGGCCCAAGTAAAGCTATCAATTTCTGTACATATAGCCTGTGCACAAGCAATGTTTCAGCCAATGGACCTCCGGGTAACCCGGAGGTCCATTGGCAGAAGCGTTGCATGTGTTTGCTATGAGTAACCAGGAGAACCTGCCGTGCTTTGGATGCCATTCAATATGGCAATTGCGCGCAATTCCAACGCGCAATTAAGCCTAGATAAGCGCACTATTAGTGACAGGACTTCTAGTTTTAACTGTACATTTTCTTTGTTCTTTTGTCTCCAGGGAAGAACATTCCGATAGTACCTGTGTTTTGCCCCAAAACTCCAGTACTATGACTTTTAGAAGGTGTCAAATTAACCAATCACGGCTGATATTACAAATGTGAGGCATAATAATAAAAAAAAATTAGAAAAGTATTAAAAATGTATTCAAAAGTATTTATGAATACACCTCAAATTTGACTGTATTTGAAAATGAATATATTTTAAAATTGCATGAATATTGAATACATCCGAATACTTGAAAAAATGAACTGAATATGACTGAATACTGAATACAAATATGAGTACCCCAACCTTGGAATAATCATCAAAAATTTAATTGATGGAGCACTGGGTACTGTTTCATAAATTAAACTTTTGCTGATGATGATTTTTATTATCTTTTACATAAATGCATACGTCAACATCACTGCCCATGTGTGGATTATGACCAGTCCACTGTGGTTGAAATTAATGGATATCTGGTTGAAATCTGATTATGCCCAATGGTTAGCCAGTTGCAAAAATGGACCAACCGTTTCAGCACTAGTTTTCAACCGGATATTCGTTAATTTCAACCGCTGGTATTATTGTATGCAAAATCAGTAAGGAATGGCGAGAAAACAGTTAAAAACACTGCCACCTGGCTTCCGCAAAAAGTAAACAGGCAAAAACCATCGAGTGCCAACAGAAATCGTCGATGTGCAAATGATCATTAACACATCATAACTGTGGTCACCCTGCAGTGCCTGGTCACAAAACCAGACCTTGCCATTTGAAAGTCACAGGTATGCGAAATGCCACACACCTGAAACAAAGTTTACATGTGCAATTTGTTCCCACATGCGTACATTTGAAGTGAGGGGCGATTGCCATTGATATTACTTCAGCATTTTCCAACCAGTTTGTAAATTGTAGTTAGGCATAGTTAACTGTATTAGCAAAGAGCCTCTTACCTTGAGTGACTTAAATTTGATGGGATCATAGGGTGAATGTGTACAGGTACTCCTAATTTTTTGAGTATCTTTTTCTCTTCGCTGCTAAGACTAATGTCACAAACAGTTACACATTTACATTTACCTAATCGTCTCAATTAAATTCTGGTGGGAATATGTTGCGAGTCATGAAAAAGGCGTGTTAAAAAATTATTATATGTTCGAGAGGGGACGTTTTGTAATAGGCATTTCTTACACGGCAATTTAGAACATTTCGTACACAAACCGTTTAGGACGTTTCATACACAAGCTAGGACGTTTCGTACATGGGGTTATGACTGTCTTGAGCCATGTAAAGATAACAACCCATAAGTAAAAATAAAAAATTTATTGCAGTAACATATTTATATAAATACAAAACATACTGGAATGATATAAATATAAAGTTCTATAAAGATACAGTTACTAGAAGTCCTGTCATGAAATGCGCACAAATAGCACGTTGATATGCGCATTAATGTGCGTGTTATGGCCTAATTAAAGCTACAGTTCGTGGAGAGTGGATTGTAATTAAATCACCCGCAGAGTGGAGTTATCACCCATGCTATAACTTTCATTTTTTTGTACATAGCGATAAAAACACAAGCAATGTTTCAGCCAATGGACCTCCGGGTTTAACCCGGAGGTCCATTGGCTGAAACTTTGCTTCTGCTGGTTATGTTTTGCAACAAATTTGCAATTATTGCTCGGGTGGAATCTTCACTCTGCGGGTGATTTAGTGATAATACACTCTCCATGTACTGTATCATATTCTGTACATATGGCCTGTACGCGGGCAATGTTTCAGCTAATGGACCTCCGGGTAACCCGGAGGTCCATTGGCAGAAACATTGCATATGTTTGCTATGAGTAACCAGGAAAACCTGCCGTGCTTTTGATGCCATTCGATATGGCAATTGCGCGCAATTCCAGCGCGCAATTAAGCCTAGATAAGCACACTATTCGTGACAGGACTTCTAGTTTTAACTGTAAGTCTGACTTTGTGAATATACAAATAGAATATTCTGAAAAATATTTATTATAATTAAAAGTAGTTCTATGCTAAGGATGGGGCTTAGGACTACTTAGCATAGGTAGTGTAATCCCTACATGATGTCTCAGTAAGTTGTTGTACTTAAACTATGGGTAAGGCGGGGTGGGGATCCCTGAATGATGATATACTGGGTATTTAACATCGCAGTAATAAAAAAGTGTTGTACATGTACTGAAAACGAATCATTTTAATGTGTTTATGTGCTAATTATGACTCCAGTGTAATAACAATGCTGTGATTACATATCATAAGAACTGATCAAAGCTGATTAATCATCCATGAGCTCACATCATAATGTTTTGACTTTTCACCAAAGAAAGATGTTTTTACAGTCTGCGGTTCATTTTATTTCGTAACATTATTTTCAAATGTACGACATACTGTGATGGTGTTGGATGTATTAAATTATGTTCCCTGATATTTCAAATGTGGATTTTTTTTATATTGGATTATAATAATAACACTTCGGCTGGCCGCTGATTTGACTACTTACTTTTCTAAGGTATTACTTTTGTATAATACCTTACAAAAGTAAGTGGTCGATTATTTCACATAAAATCCTATCTCCCAGAAGGCTTGATGGATGACTCCCGTTTTTTTTTAAACTAAACTGGAGCTTTCTCCACTCCTTTTTTGTAACCGCTATGGTCATATACCGGGGCCGCTACCAAACCAGCGTTGCTGTTTGGTTTTCTTTTCTCTTCTTCCCTTAAATTTGCCATCGCACAAAATTATATTCTGACTCGCCACCATGGTGGAAATCAAACCTCTACCATCGCCAAGCTGGAACCAAATAAAGCCCCCTCTCTAACAACTTGTATGTAAAAATAACAAAAATACTACAATAACATATTGATATAAATAATGTTATTTGGTTTGAGTCCAGTGTAATAACACTGTGATTACATATCATAAGAACTGATCAAAACTGATCAATCATCAAGGAGCTCACATCATAATGTTTTGGTTTTTCATCAAAGCAAAATGTTTTTTAAGTTTGTAGTTCATTTTATTTCCTAACAATATTTTCAAGTGTATGACATATTGTGGTGATGCTGGACGCATTAAATTCTGTTCTGTGATATTTCAAATATGGATTTTTTTATATTGGATTATAATACCTTACAAAAGTAGTCTATTATTTCATATAAAAAATACTTAAGAACACTATAAAATTTGCCTGTGTACGATTAATTTATTTATTTATTGATGTTTAAGGTCACATATTTATGCACAATGGCTAATCATGACCGTGACAGTTTTACGGGTGGAGAAAGCCGGAGAACCACCGAGCAACGACGAGCAGCTGCCAGCTCCCCAACATCGTAACTCTGCACTGCAGCACAGACAGGGTTAGATTGGTTGGAAACATGCGCACCATCGACATGCAGTACGCCTTAGTACACGGCGTCATCGTGCCCCCACGCGGGCAATGGAGATGAAGTGTCTTGCCCAAGGACACAACGCAGTTGCCACAGGTGGGATTCGAACCGAGGACATCTCGCCTGTGTACGAAACAACATTAATCTGTCCGAGAGCCCCTCGTTGTCTGACAGCGACCAGTGAAAAACAAATTTTAAAATGCAATATTATAAAATAGTTTTTTTTTTATGACATACATTCATACTTTTAAACAGTTCAAAAAATCAAAACATGTTTTTTCTGAAACACGTTGGTAAAGAACCAGTCAATTTATTTTGGAAGCACCATTACTTGCACTGAGGGATTTTTCAGCATTATAATCTGCAATTAACATTACATCATCAAAGAGAAGAATGTCAAATTTGTAAAAGATTATATGTTACATTGAAGGCACATGCTCACTGCTGCCCATGCATAAAACAACCTGCAGTGCACTCGATTGTTGGTAGTTTGTTACAAACATTTATCTGTGACTTGACAGCCCAAGCGACTGAAATAACTGTTCACTGAACGTTCTAACCATAACTCTTTCATGTTACATCGAGTATACATCATTGTAGAGATGGGCGGTATTGGAATTTTGAGTTCGGTATCGGTTTCGGTATTTTTGTGTGGGCATACCGTGGTATCGGTTTGGTATTCGGTATGTGACTTCAGATTCACAGATAGTACCAAAAGGGAATCCATGTCAGAAAAATACAGAATAAGTTGTTCTTATATCATTCTATCACAGTGCTACAGTTGTCATTGTTGATGGGCTCAACATTGTCATTCTTTTGTCTACACAGATCATATCTACAGTAATTTGGTGACTTGTTCTAAATACGCCTTAACTTTTCAATGAAAGCTCCACTTAAGGCGTCTGTAATCATAGAATGTGTGTCCTGAAGATGTCATCTTTAGGTGGGCCTGATGACAGTAGTAAAATTATCTGGTCAGTGATTTCTAGCCAAGTCTTGGCTGCCTGTTAAGGCAGCCAAGACTTGGCTAGAAGTCACTGCTAAGCAACTTGACATGTACAGGTCATAGACTATTGATAATTTAGTACAACTGCTCTGGTCCTTAAGGCTTAACAAAACTGAAAAATAAAATCAGTCACTTCTTTCATGAAAATGAACACTTCAACTGCTATCAGTCCTCATCAAGGCCTTATAAATAGCGAATGCACAGGGAAAATTGAAAATACCGTTGGTTTTGGTATTCAAAGATTGGGTCGGTTCGGTTTTTCGGTGTCCCCATGATATCGGTATCGGTTCGGTTTTTCGGTATATTGCCCATCTCTACATCATTGTAAATCGATAAATGCTTGGCAGCTTTCACAATGCTTGCATCATCAAAAGAATTCAAACATCTTGCGGTCCAATATATTTATTTTCCCCAAAGCTAACCCATAAACTATATAGCTATAGCGGTTATCCGGTTGACAGCCCTTTCACCCGGGTACGCCATTTCAGCACTACTTCATGTTCTTATATGCAATGCTGCCAATAGAAGAGGCACAACTCTATATTTCTAGTGATTGCGTTTTTCTGCTTCGCTGATATTTTTATCATTGGAAGTCATCGCATCTCGTCAACAGAAGAGGCATAACTCTACATTTCCCTCCCAAACCCTTTCCACACAAAAAAGAAAACTAAAGTTATTGCACGAAAACCAAAAATATATTGATAGTAACAGCGACCTTCACCTTTCACATACAGATCCCAAAAGCAATCCCATTACAAGCAGACTATCTGTGAAGTATGGGTACTGGGGGACCAACAGAACAAAAGTTATTGCCCATAAACGAGTGTGGCGGATGGATGAACAGACGGAAGGATGAACAGACAAAGTGGGGATAATTATCTGAGAAAATCTCTTGACAAAATTCTAGGTAATTCAGGCATTCTAAAATGAAAGGGGGCATAACTATGGCAAAAAACGTCTCATCAAAACTATCATCGCAGGTACCCAGGTTCCCATGGTAGTAAACATCCATAACAAGTTTCAAAAGAATCAACCCATAAACATCTCAGAAAATCTCCGGACAAAATTCAGATATTCTAATATGAAAAGGGGCATAATTCTGGCAAACAAATTCCCATCGATACTATAATCGTAGGTGCACAGGTTCTCATGGTAGTAAACACCCATACCAAGTTTCAAAGGAATTGACCCATAAACATCTGAGAAAATCTCCAGACAAAAATCTAGGCCTGTTTTTTCAAGACGAAAAGGGGTATAATTCTGGAAAAAATAATCCGACCGGAACCATAATCGCAGGTTCCCATGGTGGTGAACATTCATACCAAGTTTCGAGCAAATTGGTCCATAAATGTCTGAGAAAATCTCCGGACACAATTATGTCCGTGGAAGGACGGACTGATGAGGTGTAGTGCTGAAACAGATAACCGGTTATCAGCACAACCGGTTGGAAAAGCAGTCAACCGGATAACCGGGGGTATAACAAGTTGTGTAGGCATAGACGCTGGTATCATTTGTCCTGTACCATTCAATAGTATTACAAATAGTTTAAACTTCAAGTGTAGTGTTTGTTGATTGTGCTTATGTAAATAATGTTACAAATAAAAATTTGCCTAGTTAAAATCAGGCCTGAAAATAAGCAGCCGGACATTTCAGTTCGCTCAAAGCTCAGTTGATGTTGGGGAACCCCTTTTTTGCTGCAAAGGGGTTAAATTAAAATTAATAAAATGTCAGCTGCACATACCTGTCATATTTGAATAGAATGAAAGTAAAAATCCAAAATACACTTATACGAGCAAAACGCACATGGCTGGGTTGTTTTTCGAAGTAATGGGAATTCTCAGAATTCAGTGACTCTCTGACAATGATAATTCAATGCAAACTGAAAGGAAGAATGGACATGGAAATCAGGTCAGGTGATGATCTTGTCGGTAATTTGCATAACCTCTTCAGTGCTTTGTAAATGAATGATTCTGGGATTTAGAGTTTGCTCCTTACGGGTACAAATGTCAACTTGTCAAGTTAGTTAGATTGTGAAATGGGTATCTGTTTTACTGAAAGTAAATGGCGTATTCTAAAGTTAGAAACTTCTGCTTGAAATTGGGCAGTTGATTTCTCAAATTCTGACCTGTTTCACTTATTTTGATGTGAATGGAAATGAAAAACGAATCTGACAGGACGGTGGAATCATAAAGTATCTGTTTCAAACGTCATCTTTGTGACAAATTGTTTGAGCCCCCACCCCCTCCTCTCCCCCTCGACAAACACTCCCAATCACGTAACTATGCCCTTGGACTTGAATGACTGTTTACTAAGGCGTATGCAGATTGCAGATATAATTCTTTGTTCATTAAATTTACAGGAAACAATCACAATACAGTTTTACTTCATTTCAAGTTCACTTGTTTGTTATTTAACCCTTTACCCAACGCAGACGATATCAAAATTTATTATTTTAAATATCAGTTTTTTTAAATTTTTCAAAAAATTTCAACAAAACCATATCATGTGACCCCTCATTGGAACGAGCTCCTTCCAAAGAGGGATAACATGATATGTTTTTGTTGAAATGTTTTGAAATATAATATCTTTTCAGCTGCTGAATTTGCATATTACGCGGGAGGATGCGGCCAATTCGTTGGGTAAAGGGTTAACATGTTTTAGTACTATCCTGTCCAAGTTTAATACATAAGATATGGAAAATGTGTATTGTGTTACAAAAACCGAAACTGATTGTTTTCGTCCAAAACAGAACCGAAACCAAAACGAGGGAAAATTTCCAAACCGACCAAGTCTAATATTCATTAATATTCATGACATGTCAACACCAAGGCTGAAGCATAGTAAACTGTTCATCAGTTTATCAAATGCGGTTTCCTCTGATGAACTATAACGTGCCACTTGCTCTTCATTTAGACTGTCCAATATATTTATTTCTGCCTGTAATTTTGAAAGCTTGAACATCAAAATCGGTTTCAAATTCACAGTTAAAATTGGATGGAAATTTAGGGTTACAATGAACTAAATGAGCGACTTTTACTTGATAAAATTTTGAGGAGCGGCATAATTTTTTAGGGTCGGTCAGGTTATCCTAAACAAAGTTTTGGGGTTTTTTTGGCCTGACATTTTACAACATTGCATATGTTACAATTATTTATTCAACTGATACAACCAACAAAAGATGCCTTGTTAGTTGTTTGTGGAAGATGTAATTATAGGGATGATCTGATACAGTTAAAACTAGAAGTCCTGTCACGAATAGTGCACTTATCTTGGCTTAATTGCGCGTTGGAATTGCGCGCAATTGCCATATTGAATGGCATCCAAAACACGGCATGTCCTCTTGGTTACTCATAGCAAACACATGCAATGTTTCTGCCAATGGACCTCCGGGTTACCCGGAGGTCCATTGGCTGAAACAGTGCTTGTGCACAGGCCATATGTACAGAATTTGATAGCTTTACTTGGGCCATAACGCGTACATTAACGCGCATATCAACGTGCTATTTGTGCGCATTTCATGACAGGGCTTCTAGTTTTAACTGTAGGTATATACAGATAGTTTCTATATGCTCATGGACAACTGAAATTGCAACCGCAACCAAGGTTTTTTTATTTAAAAAACCAAAACCGCAAACGCAGTGTAAATCCCACAACCTCCCAGCTCTATTTAGGCATAACTCCGAGTTATTATTTTATAGCTGATACAGGCGAAAAGTAAAATGGACATCAAAACGATTGTTGATGCCTCGCCCATGTTCAAATCTCGATAAAAAAAAGGATAACATATAGTTTGGATCAATTTACTCTGCACAAATGTAAAGAAATATGTGTATTATCGAATGCAGTCGGTGATAAGGGCAAATGCTTAATATATATTCCAGACATGTTAACTCTCCCGGAATGCCCGGGAAAATCCCGGAATTTCAGTGTAGTTCCCGGCCTCCCGGACGGGAATCAGTTTTGGACCCAAAATCCCGGAAAACAACAGCCAAATATTTCGTTCCAGTTGTAACTTTAGAAAAACGTTCGGAGTCAAATCACATGCATTTCAAACTCTGGAAAAAACTCATGAAGCAGTAAAATATGGATTTAAGTTAAATTTATTTAAGAAAAGGCTATTTTATGATATATATTTCAACTGAGTTCATGTTTATTTCTGGGGGTTTTCTTCGGAGATTTGTGATCATCAATGTGCGAGTGTCGAAGTGAAAATAGGTGACTTACTTTCAAAAAATTGAAAACTCCTTCTTCATTTTAATGCAGTTTTTGGAAATTAAAATATATGAAAAGGAATTAAATACTACAGAACTGTTAACTGTTGGCCATCTGTAACCAGAAAATTTTGAATGGAATTAAAAAAAAATGCTTCAATGATGAAAAGAAAAGTTTTGTGTAGGGCACAAGCGTCCCACATGCATGAAGTTTGATAAAGATACTTTCTGAGTACTAATGTTCTTGAAGTAACTGAACATCAGGGCATCTTTTCCTGTTAACATTTCCAGACTTGGGAAATTATTAGCTAAGTAGACTTTGATAAGAGCAAACCACAGGTGGAGGTGCTCTGTGGGTCAGTGTGGGTGGGTGGTGGTTGGGAGAGGGGGGGGGTGGCTCATGAAAAAGAGGATCCTGGGGGGGGGGGGGGACAAATCAACAGTTATTTTATTATTTTTTAACATAGTATAAATGCATCAGCATTGATGACAACTAGTTCTGGATATAACCTGGTGTTAATAGTAGTCCGTGAGCTGAAAATTCACAAGTTTTTTCTTTTATTTTGCCCCTGCGCGAACTTTTCCCTGAAATCCATCCCATTTCCCTGAAAATCACCCTCAGGTTCCCTGAAAAATTATTCTGGAGGTTAACATGTCTGATATATTCCTATTTTTGAGTTCCCAATAAAACTTGTTCGGACATTTTACCACAGATTTGAATGGAAGGAATCAGAATGTAGAGGGGTAGTCACTATGTTCAGATGATCACTGAACTAATTGTATCATGGGTTATTCTTATTAAATTTTCCAGCTTTAACAAGTCCAGTAAATTAAAATAATGTTGCTACAAGGCTGCCACACACTGGACTCAATGTGAGCATCGTGTGTGAATAGGTAATGCCATAAATAATTTTTTTCTTCTCCTAATTAAAATGTTGTTTTTTACTTTACCACAGCATGCACAAACCTTTACATCATGACCAGTGTCTAAAGCAAACCACTGATATTTAATGTATCTGGATTCTCAGATTGACAATGCTCACCCCATCAGACTGCAAACAATTACAATTCTGTTCCACCAAGCCAGTACGAGTCAATTTTGAAAAATCACTTTTTTTAATTTTTTGGTGAATAATTTTTGAAAATATATACTCTTCATGATTATACTTTTCAGCACTAAGAAAAAAGTAGTTGTGTACATTTTTAAAGG
Organism: Pictodentalium vernedei; assembly: GCA_031216915.1. Classification (NCBI taxonomy): domain Eukaryota; kingdom Metazoa; phylum Mollusca; class Scaphopoda; order Dentaliida; family Dentaliidae; genus Pictodentalium; species Pictodentalium vernedei. The sequence continues at coordinate 40,009,016 of CM062296.1, forward strand.
ATCCAAATCACACATTTTCAATTTTTCAATCCAGGTAATACAAACTACACTTTTTAGTGAGGTTTGATAAGAAAATTGCTTCTGAATTCAAAGTGCTATTTTCCTTTATTCGGTATTCATTGGGTAACTTCATGTCAATAAACATGAGAAAATTTAGCGCATTTCATTGTGTATTATGAGTGTTACTAGAGTGAAAAGCCATTTCACCTCGGGAGATTTTGAACCTGGCATAGGCCTTGGTATCCACTTTTTAGTGACCACCAACAATAACTGGCATTGGTATACACAGTCCTGATGTAATCAAATACTATAATAGATGTAACCGAATACTATAAAAAAACGGTGCTAATAAATAACGAAAACAAACGAACATAAACGAAAACAAATAAAATAATCAAAATATAGGCTAATAAAAATTTAAAATGGGTAGAGGGTGTGTGTACAGGTATGCTTTCCTCATGTGTGAAATTTTATCCACTTTTGATGAGTATTTTGGTCATAACGAGGATTTAAAATGTGTTGCGTGACACAGAACTTGTGTTCGTTAATTAGTCGCAATGACCTGCCCGACTCAATAACGAAAATAAGAAACGACTAAATAACGAAAACAAGAAACTACAGTGGATAATTAATTAGCTGTCAATATTGAATCAGATTAGCATAATGGCACTGAAACGAATAGACCTTTTCATCGATGCAGAATCGGTATCTCGATCTCATTCGCGCAGAGGAGGTCATCAAACTCGGTCACATTCGCACAGAGCAGATTATCAAACCCCTTCTGCACAATTGCGATCGAATTTCCGATTCTGCATCGCTGAAATGGTCTATTCGTTTCGGCGCCATTACTGGGTTGTTGTTTTTACTGTTTTATATTTATACAAAAAACATGGCCGATTTCGAAATCTCCGTCGCCGCCTCAGGAGTACTCAAATGATGATAATTAAAGGATAAAACCTAGTTTGGATCAATAAACTTTGCCCAAATGTAAGGCAATACGTGTACTATCGATTGCAGCAGGTAATAAGGGCGAAAGCTTGATATATATTCCTAATTTCGAGTTTCCATAAAAACTTGATGGGAACTTTTTCTATAGGATTGAATGGGAAGAATCTGAACGTAGAGGGGTAGCCACTGCGTTCAGATCGCTGAACTAGCTTCTTGGAAAGCACTCTGGAAGCTTTCCAAGAAATGGTTATCAAGAGGCTGATAATGATACCGGCAAAAAGCAGGTATGAGATCAATTTTCTTGCTGTTATGGTACTTCTAATTTAAATTAATGCGGTGACATGATATGAAGACTGTTGGAACTTAAGAATACAGACCACTAAAGTTAAAATTCCGTTCAGAAACCAGTTGTGTCACCTTTGAAGTTTGAGGAGCATACTGAAGAAGTGAAAAGAAATTTGGTTTGCGGAAGTTAACATTGGGTTACGTATATCAAAATGTTTTCTATGATTATTGCCAAATATACGAGTGAATGTCAAACAGAATAACTTGACTCTTCTGACATGTGTGCAACTACAACATTTTTCATTTTACAAACCTTATCTCAACAGCTGAAACTCCATCTTTCATTGTTGTCTCAATGCAAGGTCGCCCCCGTGATTGAAAAATAATTTGATAAATTTAAATTTTGTCTTTTATACTCTAAGAGAGAGAGAATTTGCATATGTACTAAATCTAGTGATTTTTATACAGATTTAAGATTGCGGATGTACTAATTAAGTTCATAAAAATTTTAATACTTGAAATTTGAAGCAACGTATGCGATTTGAATGCAAGGTGCCCGAAGCGCCATCTAACCACTTTGAACGGTCGTACTAAATACCGATGTTTGTGGAAACGACCTTGTACAAGCCAACAGCTTACTGTCGAATCCACAAACATCTTCATGTTGTATACTGTACTCACTGAGGTTGGAACTAAATATTGTTTAAACTGAACTAAATACCGAGCTACACAGAGCAGAACCGAGTAGTAGAAAAAATTAGGCAAAACAAAGGGGTAAGACTGCTTACCGAGAACAACCGAGAACAAATTAAAATAATAAATAACGGCAACAATAAATTATATGAAATTTAGGCAAACCTAAAAGCCAGCGAAAGTGATGCATTAGGCCTAAAGTGCTATAGACCTACATTGACTGGTAAAGAATAGGTGGCCAATTAATAAATTGTAGTGCCAATTTATTTATTTTTTTTCTTTTGAAAAACTGCGCCTCAAGCAGTGGTTCTTCCCAATATTTGTAAACAGCAGACGACGTATTTTGTCTATTTCGAGATAACTATTTTTATCTGCGTTTTGATTGGAAAATATTATTTTCCAATGCTCTGATTAAAAGATAATTTTATCGGTGTCCAGTGACCTCGACTCATGACGATCTCGTCCCAAAGTGACCTCGACCCGATTTGGTGACTTCGACCCACTTATAGTGATCTCGGCCCAGAGTGACTTCGGCCCACTTTTAGTGATCTCGACCCACTATTTTTCCCGTTCAGAAGTGCGGTACTGGTCAGGGGGTGATCTCGGCCCACTTTGGATACTCATATTAATTATAATATCCAAAGTGGGTCTAGATCACCCCCTGGCCATTACTAATTTGTTAAAACAAATTATGAATATGTTATAAAAGTTTATTAATCTGTTGTTACAGATAAATAACTGGAGACGGGTTGGCACTAATTCGCCACCGTTGAAAACAAATTTCGGCCTCAAGATTTGTGATGTGCAAAACTATTTAGTCAGTGCGCAATACTGCGCATGTCGAGAATAACGTTTATTCCTCCTCGAGAGGTGGATTAACAGAATACATTCCGAATAATATTCCAGAATACTTTTACTTGAACAAAACGACACGAATCACATTCTGCCTTATCTGCGCATGCCCAGAATAACACTAGTATTCTCGAATGGCCCACAGAAACGTACCCTGAGTCAACACAGCGTAAACCAATTAATTAGCGAACACGGCGCCGAGTGAGCTGGTAACAGGAAGAATCGGACCCTGGAAGAATCGGACCCTGGAAGAATCGGACCTTTTGTTGGAAGAATCGGACCCTGGAAGAATCGGACCCTAAGTGATTGGAAGAATCGGACCTTTTTTGGAAGAATCGGACCTCCGGTAATATTTCAGCAGCATGGATTGAGGGGTGATGAATGAAATGAATGAATGAATGAATGAATGGGCGAATGAATTAACAAATGAATGATAGGATAGCACTGACATCTGACATATGTATGTTAAATAAAAAAAGCTGAGGCTAGCCAAGGAAAAGAAGTCGTGCGGTTCGGGTAACCCGACCAACCCTAATTTATTTTTTCTTGCATGTTATCTTTTTGCCTGAAGGTAAGAATGAATCTTTTCCTCTGCATTATACTAATGTATGTATTGTTTATCGATAGAAACTGCCAGCAGAAATATGGTTTCTCCTACCTGATTAAAATGACACAATTTTGTTATATTTCCACAGGGATTGATAGGCAACAGTATCGTGAAGCTGTTCGCACAAGAAGAGAGATATCATATAGCTGTCGCATATGTACAGAAGTAATAGAGAGAACTGGACCTCTGGAAAGCACCAGGAACTCATTAGCTTCATCAATAATGCAAGAAGAAATGGACAATAATAGTCAACATGGACAATTTGATGTTCAATTCAACCTGGATCCAGCATCAACAGACTCAACATTTAACATCACACGACCAGAGCGGTCTATGGTCTCCGAAATAAGAGAAGAGTAAGTTATTATTTGTTTCATTTATTTAAAAATTAATTATTAGTTATTTCCATTTGTTTCATTTATTTAAAAATTATTAGTATTAATATTGAACACCTTATTCAAATATTCCAGTTGTCTTAAGAGAAGTGTTATTATTTCCAGTGGCATAGCGGAAAATCTCGCCCCCCCCCCCCCCCCCCTTCTACCCCCCCACTGCAATGCGGGCCCTGCTGGCCCATCTCCTACGTCACTGATTATTTCCAACTTATAGCTGTTGCTCGAACATAATAGATGTTTGTTTTTACCTTTTTAGGTCTATTCAAGATGAAAGATGAAACAGTTACAAGGGATGATGTTGCAACACTGGAGGCAGAGATAACTTATGATATTGTAACTGATGGTTCAACAGCCAAACAGGATCTATTCATTTCTGCAAGTTCTATTGTGAAAAATGTATCGGCAAGCCAGGATTATGGCAGGCTATATGTTCTGTGTTTGAAGAACCAACAATCAATAGATGTGCATTCCATTTTGGCCAGGCGTTGTGGAGAAAAGTGCAAGATGCTGGACTTAAGGTAATTATATAATTACCTTTCCTTCCTGCTGAAGATATACCACCAGCTTTTGAAAGCTTAAAAGCTAAAGTAGATGATGATGCGACAAATCTCTGCCAATTTGTAAATTACGTCGACACAACATGGATACAACACCCTGTTTGGAAGGTTTCTGTTCATCTCATTTGTAATAGTTTAAACAATATTTATTAAAATAAACCGTAACAACACAAGATACACGAGTATACAAGAAACCAAAGGAATTCGAAATACACTCGGATACATACTATATTGAAATACATTTTTTTTACAAAATGATAACTTTCGTATATAATAATAATAATAATATTTGAATACAATAATACAATAAACGTGTCACAATAATATAATACTCATGTGAGCAAACAGTACAAAATTTCTTTGATTTGTCATTTCAGGTTGATGAGTGGTCGGTATTTGGGCGAAGTGTGAGGACCAATAATGACGTTGAAGGCTGGCACCACAAACTAAACAGGAGAGCAGCGAAGGCCAATTTACCCTTCTATATGATGGTCACGCTACTTTATACAGAAGCCAAGGACATTCCCACTGAGGTAAAGATGGTGAGTGAAGGCAAATTGCATCGCTACCAGAGGAAACAGACACACAACACCCAAGGTCAACTGATGGAGCTCTGGGAGAACTACAGCAAGAATATCATTTCCACCAACAGGTTATTGAAAGAATGTAGTAAGATTTATGCTCCTGTTTGATATGTATACCTGCTTGTAATATATTTATATCATTTATATGTCACTCATTTCCGTGTAACTTATTATTTATTGTTAGTTGAGTTTGTTTCTATATTGCTAAATATTTCCATTCGAGCATTAAAAATAAACAAATTCACCACAAATGTTCTTCTGTTGTCATTTCAGCAATAAATTCCCCAAGGACCGATTCTTCCAGCCACTTAGGGTCCTATTCTTTAAATTCATTCATTCAGTCCATGCTACATACATATTTTACCCGAGGTCCGATTCTTCCAAAAAAGGTCCGATTCTTCCAATCACTTAGTGTCCGATTCTTCCAGTTTCCGATTCTTCCAGGGTCCGATTCTTCCAACAAAAGGTCCGATTCTTCCAGGGTCCGATTCTTCCAGGGTCCGATTCTTCCTGTATTCAGTGAGCTACACTTTTTAGTGTGTTTGAAAGAGAAATGTCTTCTAACATCGTAAAATAACATCGTACAAACCTCTCTTTTGGCATTTTTATTTCGTATCGTCCCTTGAGTATACTTTTCAAATTTCATAGAAAACAACAGATAAATAAAGGAGAAAATGATGATTTAATTCCCAACTACACTTTTTCTCCGACACGGATACGGACTACACTTTTTAGTGTGTCCCGAAGATTATGCCCTTTACTTTATCTATGCCTTATTTTTCGACTGCTCGGTGTAGATCGGTATTTAGTATGACCCACTTTGACGTGGAGAAATTGCAAATGCCAGGTTGGCTGTGGGCTGTTGGCTTCATTTTACTCACTGGCGAGAAAACAATTATTGTTCTTCGAAAATTAGAAGTTTAGTCTATCGCAAAAGAACTCAAAATGCGTCCCGCATACGCCATATTCATGGTTTTCGTGGGATGTGCATCAAATGTCATTTTCCTTGAATTTATTACGAGGTATGATAGACGAAAATTCGACAAAAATATTGGGCACAGTCAGTGGGATGTAGAGAAGTCGGCCCACGAGAGAAGTCGGCCCCGCAAACTACAGGAGAAGTCGGCCCCGGTGTCCAGTGACCTCGACCCATGACGATCTCGTCCCAAAGTGACCTCGACCCGATTTGGTGATTTCGACCCACTTTTGCAGTTTTGGTGATCTCGACCCAGAGTGACTTCGACCCACTTTTAGTGATCTCGACCCACTATTTTTCCCGTTCAGAAGTGCGGTACTGGTTAGGGGGTGATCTCGACCCACTTTGGATACTCGCGGAAATGCCGGGTGGAAGCTGTCCTTTTTTTTTCTAAAATTCAAATAGTCCATGATGTTTATTTAAAAAAATCATTTAAAACAAACATCGGCACTGACATATCCATTGCATGTCAATGAGTTCAATGGGTCTAAAGAAATACCTACTGAGTATCTAATCACGGACTAGTTTAATCATGTTTTGATTTTCGAATTCTATGGTTCATTCATTGGTGAATAAAAACAACAACTGGTACCTAATCGGTTTCACACTTTCAACCTGTAGATCAAAACCAGAGCGGCTTATGTGTTCTTAACTGTTGAACTATACTTATATCGTAAATAAACAAGAGTAGTTTTAGCTAAGGGTATATAAAGATGCTTCCAGAATACCAGTGCTAATTTAATTAATAGTATACTACCATGGTAAATTAGACCTAGTAGGAGTGTAGGAGAGACTAGTGACTATGAATACCTGGGGGTAAATATGAACATCACAGGAAGAGGCATCTACCGAAACCACACAAATAAATTGATTCTGAAAGGGAAGCGAATCCTTAACCAAATGAAACTTATAGGGAGAAACAGTTTCAATAGGGTTTTCGTGGGGAAAACCATTTGGGAAATGGTGGGTCTGCCAAGTATAACATACGGTACGGAAGTTGTACCCCTAAACCAGACAGCTGTTAAGAGCTTGGAAATCCTGCAGGCCGATGCAGGCCGATGGATAACAGGCTCGAGTAATGCCGCAGCACTAGAAGCAATCAGGGGTGAGCTTGGGTGGATGAGGATCAAGGACAGGATAGACCTATTGAAACTCGGTTATCTTAATTATTTGGTAAATCTCCCCGATAGCCGATGGTGTAAAGTAATGTTCCTGAGAACTTTCAACTTAAATATCAAGACGGGGTGGATGGTCCAAGTGAGGGAGCTAGTAGAAAACTACTCAATGGAGATCTCGGACCTTGACGTTGGGGCAAACCAGGGCAAAAAGATCCTCAGAGAAAGGGTCATGGAGGATTGTAATCGTAATTGGCGAGCGGGGGTCAAATCAAAGAGATGTTTGGGTGGCCTGCATGATAATGAGAAGCCTGGTTTTGAAGAGTACCTTGATGGCAACTTTGGGAGGTCACTGTTGTTCAAGCTGAGGTCGCGGTCCCTGGAGCTGAGGGGAAAAACAGTGAAAAGGAGTGTCAGATGTGTAACGTGGGCGCGGTGGAGACCCTGGAACACTTTCTTATAGAATGCCCAAAATACCAGTCTAAAAGAACAAGATTCACGGGGAGTATAATGGAGAAGTGGGATGGGAGAATGAAGGACATGTGGTTAGGGGGCGACTCAAAGGAGAGGGTTAATATACTAATCAGAGAGATTGGGAAGAATGGGGCAAGGGATGTCATCAAGCAGTTCGTCTCCGAGTGTTGGGAGGAGAGAAGAAGCGCGGGAATAGGGAGGCAGTTGGTAGAACATGGGTAACCAAGGCCTTCTCATACGAGAACCGCGACAAATCAGCGGCCGGCCGAAGTGTTATTATTATTATTATTATTACATTGTATACCATGGTAAATTTACTGTGGTAAAATACCATGTCCTACCATTGTTAATGTACCAAGGTATACTTGCCACAGAATTCCAACGAAACTGACTGTTTTGTCTCTTTTTGGTATATAAATACCCAAGCTTGTCGAATAGTTTGCTTTGTCAGCTCCTCTAATTGATGAGACCATTACCGCACTTCTGGACGGGAAAAATAGTGGGTCGAGATCACAAAAGGTGGGTCAAAGTCACTCTGGGCCGAGATCACCAAAAGTGGGTCGAAGTCACCAAATCGGGTCGAGGTCACTTTGGGACGAGATCGTCATGGGTCGAGGTCACTGGCATTCGTCGGCCCCAAACATTTGGGTGAAGTCGGCCCCACAAACTACAGGACTACTTCAAATGGTATTGCCTATTGGGACCTGCTCTCGGCCATTTGATGAAATAAAATGCTGAGAAAAATCTCCCCCCCCCCCCCCTATAAATTATAATAAGAGTAGCGTTTAGTTCAGCATTTTATTTCGTCAAATGACCGAGAGCAGGTGCTGATGGTCTTGTAAGACAGTGGTCGAGTTCACTTTCTGCAGAGGGTGTGTGGGGAGAAGGGGATTAGGATGCTTCGATGGAAGTGGACAAAACATAAGACGGCTTCTTTTGACTGAGCGTAACATTAATTCCTAGAAAGTCCAAAGAGCTTTCTAGGAACTGATGTTACGTACTGGTATATTATCAGTGATAAAAAAACAAGACAGCGTTATCACCTATTATATTACTGAAATTTCAATATATTTCAGTATTATCAGCGTAATGTCGATCCTTAAGTACACCACTGAAATGAATGAAGAAATGTAGTCTTGTTTTTTTAACCCAAATTTTATTCAAAATACCAGTACATAACGTTATACTGTGTAGACGTGAGAGTTTGTGGAAGATTTATGCTTCAATTCAATGTTGGATAAGTTTAGTTTGAAAATGTTGGATAAGTTATTTAATCTCATAAATTTTTTGATTTCTAACATAAAAGTGAGTACAACCTTAATAAAATTTATTCTATAATACTTCTCCCATGGGCCGACTTTGTTTGGGGGCCTACTTCTCCCATGGGCCGACATCTCTTGTGGGCCAACTTTGTTTTGGGCCGACCTCTCTCGTGGGCTGACTTATCCCATGGGCCGGCTTCTCTTGCGGGCCAACTTTGTTTTGTGCCGACTTCTCTTGTGGGCTAACTTCGTTTCGGTCCGACTTCTCCTGTATTCCAGTCAGTCAGGGTATGACTGGGTACCTTTCATATTTACGCTGATTTCGCTGTTCATGACATGAACAAATCTATTGAATCTTACAGTCTGGTATAACTATAAGACTGCAGCATGGACTTCGTAAAATGGAGTTTATTGACTCTCGTAATTAGGTCAATACCGGGTCGCTTATGTCAATAAAGATCACCGGAAATAAACTATCTCTAAGATTAATTGATAAATTCTTTTGACAGTTATGTTTTTTCATTTAGACTTTTATTAAAATTGTTCTGGAAGCTGAGAAAGAATCTGCACTTGGGAATGTGACGTGCATCCCATAATAAAGTGGATAGAAGATATGGGTCTTATGTTGCTCGCACTTCGCTCACGGTGGACTGGTGGCTTCTCAGTTGATCTTCCTGAACAATGAGTGATTCCCAGACAGGGCATTGTTTTACCTTGACAGGTAGTGGAACTCCTCATTGGCCTTCTCTATCCTCTTCTGAAGGTGTTTTGGTTTTTGAGCCTGGACTGGTTGCATTGTTGCCAGCTTTCAAACAAACAAGCCTTTTCAGGGCCACCTTACCTACCACCAGTTTCCGAATGACATTTCGCTAATGTGCGTTTTCTTGGTATGATTTTCCATAGCGGTTAAAGTTGTTGGTGTGGCACCTGGCAGCGAGACCGAAGTCGTTCTTGCTACTCGTTGTCACTGGTTTTGCCAGAACATGGCTGGTGGTTTGCATGGAAACACCACAACAGGGGTGCTTCATTAGAGCGCGCCCCTGTTATGGTGTTTCCCACAAAACCATACACCCTTTCTCACACCAGAAGAAAAAATACCAGTGGTTTCTGTAGATACCTGCTTAAGTAGAAAATAGGTGGGTTAGTATGTAGTTATATTATATTTATAAATAAGTATACTTGTTTTTGGCTCACCAACGATAGTTGTGTGAGCCTATGGCATAGCCCTCATGTCGGCGTCCGAATCCGGATTCATTTTAGAACTTTTGTGTGGAGGTTTTGATTTTTTTTTATTTTGCTTTTTTTTTATGTCGGCATGCTTTTCAGGGATAGCAATATTTTATTCAACCTTTCTATGCTAAGTTACTTGAATTTTGGACCTTTGTGTACAAGTTTTTGACTTTTGTGTGCAGGTTTTTGACTTTTGTGTACAGGTTTTGAAATTTTGTCTTCAAGTGGAGTCTTACCTTACTGGCATATTGCCATGGTGGTTACCTTAACATTTCAGGTTTTTTTTTAAACAAATGTGATGCTTTTTTGACTTTTAATGGCAAGTTTTGAAGTTTGTCTTTTCTTCCAAGTGGATATTTTTCAAGTCGAGTTTCACCTTACTGGCATATTGCCATTGTGGTTACTGTGACATTTGCAGGGTATCTTTCTCAATTTTAACCCTTTGAAACAAATGTGATACTTTTTTGACCTTTATGTGCAGGTTTTGAGGTTTGTCTTTCTTTACTTCCAAGTGGTGACTTATGTAGCATATTGCCATGGTTCCTATTTTATGTTAGGATGCTTCTTGGAGCTAGTGTTATATTATTTAACCCTTTAGCTGCTTATTTACCTTAAATAGCTCACCTGACTGAAAGTCAGGGTGAGCTTTTCTGATCACTTTTCGTCCGTCGTCCATTGTGAAGGTGGTGTTTGGGCCTTTTTCTCCCAAACCACGGGCCGCATATTAATGAAATTTCATGTGAGTAAGGGTTATATAAGGGCATTTTGATTTTTTGTCAAATTAGGTTTCAGCGCGTATTGAGCAGAGGGATGGGGCAAAAATGCTCCAATTCTTAAAAAATCTTCTTCTCAAGAACCAGCAATAGCAGAGACTTGATATTTGGTATGCAGCTTCCTTTTGAGGTGTAGACTCAAGTTTGTTCAAGAGAAGTTCGAGGGGCTATATTTGACGATGTTAAAGGAGGGGCAAACATTTTGGCCCCACCCCAAATTTCTGTTTTCCAAACCGCGAGGCCGATTTGAACCAAGTTTTACGAGGGTGCTTATTGGGTCATAAGTACCTAATTTATGCAGAAATTGTTTTTCCCATAGCCCCGTGGGAACCACAGGAGCTAAAAATAGAAAAAAATTAAAACGCCCATATCTCCAAAACTACACGGCACTGAGAATTCTTATTTGTTGTGAAGCTTCCTTAGGACCAACAGAATGGAATGGTAAAAAAAAATTGCCATCGGTTTTGTCATGGGGTACTTTTTGGGGACTTGGAAAAAGTGCTGAGTCAGCATTTTTTAACACTGTGGGTAATGGGAAAAACATATAGACTACTCTTCTACCAAACCACTGCTCCAAAAGCTTTCAAATTTCACATATAACATCTTTGGAAGATTGTTTCACATGTTTATTGAAATCAATTGCCTGGGTCGATATTTGGGCTCTCTATGGGAGCCCAAATGTTTAAATTAGTGCAGTGTGAGGAGTATTTTTTAAAAATCTTCTTCTTCAGATCTAGCAGTAAGAATCTTTTGATATTTGGTATGCAGCATCCTTAGGGGGGTGAGATTCAAGTTTGTTGAAGCCAAGTCCCTGGGTTCATATTTAGGCTGAAAATTTGGGGTCCCGTTGCGGACTTAGAAATTTTGGACCAAAATCCGGCATTTTTTTTTTTGTTTTTATGCATTTCTGTCAATTTTAAGACAAAAAAATTTTTCCCCTGAAAATTTGGGGTGCGGGTGGGACTTCGAAAATTTTGGACCAAAATCCGGATTTTTTTTTTGTTTTTTATGCGTTTCTGTCAATTTTAAGACAAAAAAATTTTTTCTTTTTTTACACCGAAAATTTGGGGTCTGGGTGGGACGTCGAAAATTTTGGACCAAAATCCGGAAATTTTTGTTTTGGTTTTTTATGCATTTCGGTCAGTTTTAAGATTTACCCTGAATATTTGGACCAAAATCCGCAAATTTCCGGATTTTTTTTTTTGTTTTTTATACATTTCAGTCAATTTTAAGACAAAAAAAAAAAAAATTTTCCCTTAAAATTTAGGGTCTGGGTGGGACTTCGAAAATTTTGGACCAAAATCCAGAATTTTTTTTTTTGTTTTTTATGCGTTTCTGTCAATTTTAAGAAAAAAAATTTTTTCTTTTTTTTACACCGAAAATTTTGGTTCCGGGTGGGACATAAAAAATTTCGGGCCAAAATCCGGAAATTTTTGTTTTGGTTTTTTATGCATTTCGGTCATTTTTAAGACCAAAAAAATTTTTTTTTTACCCTGATTATTTGGGGTGTGGGTGGGACTTCAAAAATTTTGGACCAAAATCCGAAATTTTTGTTTTTTATGTGTTTCTGTCAATTTTAAGACAAAAAATTTTTTTTTTTTACACCGAAAATTTGAGGTCCGGGCGGGATTTCAAAACTTTTGGACCAAAATCCAGAAATTTTTGTTATCCCCGCATTTGAAAAAATGCGGGGCTATATTGGTTGTCTCCGTCTGTCCATCTGTCCGTCTGCCCATCCATCCGTACGTCCAGGAATGGTTTCCGGCGAAAAACTCCTAGGGGTTTCAATTCAAAACATTGAAAGTGTGTTCATGTTCATTCATAGGGTCTGTAGATGTGCATAAAGGTTTTGGATTCGGCCCTCAGGGCGTAAGGGGCACCACTTTTGTCGTTAGAGGAATGGTTTCCGGCGAAAAACTCCTAGGGGTTTCAATTCGAAACATTGAAAGTGTGTTCATGTTCATTCATAGGGTCTGCAGATGTACATAAAGGTTTTGGATTTTTGATTCGTCCCCGAGGGGTGCAAGGAGCACCATTTTTGTCGTTAGAGGAATGGTTTCTGGAGAAAAACTCCTAGGGGTTTCAAATCGAAACACTAAAAGTGTGTTCATGTTAATCAATAGGGTCTGTAGATGTGCATAAAGGTTTTGGATTTTTTATTCGGCCCTCGGGGGCGTAAGGGGCACCACTTTTGTCATTAGAGGAATGGTTTCCGGCGAAAAACTCCTAGGGGTTTCAATTCGAAACATTGAAAGTGTGTTCATGTTCATTCATAGGGTCTGTAGATGTGCATAAAAGTTTTGGATTTTTGATTCAGCCCCGAGGGGCGCAAGGGGCACCATTTTTGTCGTTAGAGGAATGGCTTCCGGTAAAAAACTGCTAGGAGTTTCAATTCGAAACACTGAAAGTGTGTTCATGTTCATTAGTAGGGTCTGTAGATGTGCATAAAGGTTTTGGATTTTTTTTTCGGCCCTGAGAGGCGCAAGGGGCTCCATTTTAGTTGTTAGAGGAATGGTTTCCGGAGAAAAACTCCTAGGGGTTTCAATTCAAAACACTAAAAGTGTGTTCATGTTAATCAATAGGGTCTGTAGATGTGCATAAAGGTTTTGGATTTTTGATTTGGCCCCGAGGGGCGCAAGGGGCACCATTTTTGTCGTTAGAGGAATGGTTTCCGGAGAAAAACTCCTAGGGGTTTCAATTTGAAACACTGAAAGTGTGTTCATGTTAATCAATAGGGTCTGTAGATCTCCATAAAGGTTTTGGATTTTTGATTCAGCTTCAAGGGGCGCAAGGGGCTCCATTTTTGTCGTTAGAGGAGTGGTTTCCGGCGAAAAACTCCTAGGGGTTTCAATTGGAAACACTGAAAGTTCGTTCATCTTCATTAATAGAGTCTGTAGATGTGCATAAAGGCTTTAGATATTTTATTTGGCTTCGAGGGGCACAGGAGGCACCATTTTTAGCTCAACTTTGACGAAGTCAAATTTGAGCTATTGTCATGGCCCATCGTCCGTCTGTCCGTCCATCTGTCCGTCTGTGCGTCTGTCCGTACGTCAACAATTGGCTATGGCTCGGGCTAGAGGTCGTATTTATGAACCGATCTTTACGAAACTTCTTTGGTACCTTTGTTATGACCGTGGGACGAGAACGAGTGTTTTTGGGTGCGGTCCGAAAATTCAAGATGGCTGCCAGCCGCCATTTTGTACCGATGATGCAGAAATCTGTTTTTTGTACAGAACTTCCATGTGAAAGCTCTGATTTGAATAATTTTTTGTATGAATGTTTAGTACCATGGGGTACATCACATATAATACAGGTTTTTTTCTTGTGCGTAAATTGTGCAAATTAGACTAATTTTGATGTTTTTTGGTGTTAATTTCAGCACTGTAAGTGCAAATGCCAATACGGCTCGGGCTAGAGGCCGTATTTATGAACCGATCTTTACGAAACTTCTTGGGTACCTTTGGTATCACCGTGGGACGAGAACGAGTGTTTTTGGGTCCGGTCCGAAATTCAAGATGGCCGATGGCAGCCATTTTGTACAAAATTAGGTGCAATCAGATTTTTTGCGCAGAACTTCCATATGAAAGCGCTGATTTGAATAATTTTTTGTGTGAATGTTTAGTACCATGGGATACATCACATATAATACAGGTTTTTTTCTGGTGCAGAAATTATGCAAATTAGATGAACTTTGATATTTCAGTGCGACTTACACACATTAAGTACACATGTCAATACGGCTCAGACTTGAGTCTGTATTTATGAACTGATCTTCACGAAATGTCTTGGGTACCTTTGTTATCACCTTGGAACGAGAACGAGTGTTTCTGGGTGCGGTCTAAAATTCAAGATGGCTGCCAGTGGCCATTTTGTACCGAAATTAGGTCTAATCAGTTTTTTTTACACAACTTCTATACAGCTCAGACTAGAGGCCATATTTATGAACCAATCTTTACGAACCTTGTTGGGTACCTTTGTTATCACCGTGGGATGAGAGCGAGTGTTTTTGGGTGTGGTCCAAAATTCAAGATGGTCACCAGCGGCCATTTTGTCCCAAAATTAGTGCAATCAGTCTTTTGTACAGAACTTCTGTATGAAAGTTCTGATTTGAATAAATTTTTGTATGAATGTTTTGTAAAATGGAATACATCACATACAGTACGGGTTTTTTTCTCGTGTAGAAATTATGCAAATTAGATGAATTTTGATTTATTTAGTGCTACTTATACACTGTAAGTGCAAATGTCAATACGGCTTGGGCTAGAGGCTGTATTTATCAACCGATCTTCACAAAACTTCTTGGGTACCTTTGTTATCACCTTGGGACGAGAACGAGTTTTTCTGAGTGTGGTCCAAAATTCAAGATGGCTGCCAGTGGCCATTTCGTACCTTTGTTTTCACCTTGGGACAGGAATGAGTGTTTTGGGGTGCCTTTGTTATCACTGTGCTATGAGAACAAATATTTTGGGGTTCAGTCAGAGCCACTCTGGGACTCAAAAGATTTCTTTTCTAGTTCAGCATCTGACTGTCACCCACCTTAACAATACTTTACCTATACATTTGTTACAGGCTATGGTCAGTATTTATGTACAGACCGTTACAAAACTTTATATGTACCTTTGTTATCAGGTCATTACCTAGATGTTTGTCGTTGCTGTGTCACATACTATACATGTACATGTCTTGACAAGTTGAGCTACAGTGTCATTGACACTTTCATTTGTTTATGTCAGCATGCTTTTCAGGGATAGTAATATTTTATTCAACCCTTTCCATGCTTAGTTACTTGAATTTTGGACTTTTGTGTACAGGTTTTTGACTTTTGTGTGCTGGTTTTGATATTTGTCTTTCTTTTCTTCCGAGGAGTAATTTACCTTGCAATCTATTGCCATGTTTCCAGTTTTATGTTAGAATGCCTCTTAGGGCCAGTATTATATTATTTAACCCTTTCCCTACTTATTTACTTTAATTTTGGACTTTTGTTGCAGGTTTTTTACTTTTTTGTGCAGGTTTTTGACTTTTGTGTACAGGTTTTGAAATTTTGTCTTCAAGTGGAGTTTTACCTTACTCGCATATTTCCATGGTGGTTAACGTAACATTTCAGGGTATTTTTCTCAATTTTAACCTTTTGAAACAAATGTGATACTTTTTTGACTTTTATGTGCAGGTTTTGAGGTTTGTCTTTCTTTTCTTCCAAGTGGATATTTTTCAAGTAGAGTTTCACCTTGCTGGCATATTGCCATTGTGGTTACTGTGACATTTGCAGGGTATTTTTCTCAATTTTAACCCTTTGAAAGAAATGTGATACTTTTTTGGACTTTTATGTGCAGGCTTTGAGGTTTGTCTTTCTTTTCTTCCAAGTGGTGACTTACCTTGTTGCATATTGCCATGGTTCCTATTTTATGTTAGGATGCTTCTTGGAGCTAGTGTTATATTATTTAACCCTTCAGCTGCTTATTTACTTTAATTTTGGACTTTTGTGTGCAGGTTTTATACTTTTGTGTGCAGGTTTTGGACTTTTGTTTACAGGTTTTGATATTTTTTTTTTTAAGTGGAGTTTTACCTCGCTGGCATATTGCCATGGTGGTTACTGTAACATTTTCAGGGTATTTTTCTAAATTTCAACCCTTTGAAACAAATGTGGTACTTTTTTTGACTTTTATGTGCAGGTTTTGAGGTTTTTCTTTCTTCCAAGTGGATATTTTTCAGGTAGAGTTTCACCTTACTGGCACCTTGCCATGGTGGTTACTGTGACATTATCAGGGTATTTTTCTCAATTTTAACCCATTGAAACAAATGTGATATTTTTTCTTTTTTTTTTACTTTTATGTGCAGGTTTTGAGGTTTGTCTTTCTTTTCTTCCAAGTGGCGACTTACCTTGTAGCATATTGCCATGGTTCCTATTTTATGTTAGGATGCTTCTTGAGGTTTTTGTTTCTTTTCTTCCAAGTGGATTTTTTTCAGGTAGAGTTTCACCTTAATGGCATATTACCATAATGGTTACTGTGACATTATCAGGGTAATTTTCTCAGTTTTAACCCACTGAAACAAATGTGATTCTTTTTTTTTTACTTTTATGTGCAGGTTTTGTGGTTTGTCTTTCTTTTCTTCAAAGTGGAGACTTACCTTGTAGCATATTGCCATGGTTCCTATTTTATGTTAGCATGCTTCTTAGGGGTTATTATTATATTATTTAACCCTTTAGCTGCTTATTTACTTTAATTTTGGACTTTTGTGTGCAGGTTTTGGACTCTTTTTTTTACTCCAGCCACCCCTTTGCATTGGCCACCTGCTGGTGAGACACGAGGTACTGATACCCCCTCTAGTTATGAGAAGGGCTACTCCACCTCCCTGTTGGGTCAGACGGTCGCGTCTAACTATTAAGTATCCTGGAATTTTAAAGTTATAAGACGATTTCAAACAGGTTTCATTAATTGAAATTACTTCTGGTGATGTTTCATTGACGTATTAAGTTGATTTTTTTGTTTCGCACACTTCCAGTATTAATGTGCATTAATTTAAGTCGTTGGTCTTTACCCATGATTGAGTGTTAATTAATGATGGCTCTATTTACGCTTAACTGGATTGATTTTACAACAGCTTGATTGCAGTTTCAACCATTCTTCCTGAAATTTGTTTTCGGAAGAATTTGCTGGCTATTTCACAAGCCGTTGTAAAACATCTTCTACATTTATGTCGTTGTATTTATTTAGACATTTACTAATAATGGCGGTTGTTAAAGTAGTAATTGTCTCAGGGCAATTTTACCCTGACATATTGTTATTTTTATTAATCAGCAGAGGGGTGTACCTTGTTTGCATCAAGAACCCTGTTTTATGCATGGGAAGGGGTTTATCTGGGTGGGGGTGGGGTATCTTTCTAGAAGTTTGCCATCCCCTACCAATCAATAATTGGTTCATATTCAGATCTGGCTCTTCTCTGAAAAAACCTCTGACTGCCCTTCCTCACGCAGATTCAAAAACTAGCTACAGCAGAACAAGTCAAAATAAGTTGTGATATGACCAGTATAAACTGTGTATTTTCTCTTCCTACACTGATAAGACCAGAAGCTGATACCTTTTTTCAGGAAAGTTCTCACAGAGCTTTCCAATAAATGATGCCAGCTTCTTGTGTTGACAGCATAGAAGCACCGATATGCATAGTTTATTATGGTTTTGCTGCAATCAATTTTGAGTTGACTTGTACTGTGCACAGATCTTGGTTACAACTTGGTTTACTTCAAATTGCTACCACTTTATTATTAGGCCTAAAAAAATATAAATCTGTTTCTCAGGCCCTCCCGCATGGTCCTTTTGGCTGCCGCATGCTCTCTTTTTATAACCTATCCAAACTTAAAAAAATCAAAATTACCCAAGTTAATAAAATTGTCCCTTGAGTGCAAGAAGGCTTTGCAATGCTTTAGCATTGCAAAGCCTTCTTGCACTCAATGGACGTAATACACCACTACCCATGCTGTTCTGTAGATTATGGGGCCTAAAACATAAAACAAACCAAGAACATGAACTTTTTAATGGAAAAGAAATAATTACAACAATAAAAAATAAAATAAAAAACCGCCCGCACGCATGCAATTTTACAAAAAAATGGCCTCAGAAACAGAGGATCTACTTTGTGAGGCCTTACCACAACTTATTGAATCTCAGGCCGCATGCGTCAATTGTAGTGTCCAGGGCTTATCACAATAGGTTTCCAGTACTCAGTCAATTATTTATCGTCAGTTAATTCTGAGAATCAGTGGGATACTCGTTCGATGTTTTTGGTCAAAGTTTTAGGCTCACCGCGCAGATCTGACCCGGTATTGACAATTCGGGAAGGCATGAAAACTGATCAAATACAACCATTTAAGAGCTATGATTCAAAAAATGTTTTCAATGAACTTGTAGATTAGACATACAACTTCAACAAAACATACTTACTTTAGGTCTCCTGAGATTTTTTATTTTACTCAGGTTATGGCAAAAACCTCTTTTGCATTTCCAAATTTCGTTGCTGAGCACATTTGGTCTTTTGGTGAAAAAGTCACTCATAACAATAAAAACACATGTCAGACTACGTAAATTCTCTAGAATGACAGAAAACATATCATTTCAGGTAATGGTAGTCATAAATTAGTTGAACCTGTGGTGTGAAGGTGAATTTTATAGCGCTGAACACGATTTGAGTTGTTTGACCCATTACACCCTGACTGATTGTATCCATACATTTCAAATGCCCCATGGACAACCCTCCGCCCAGAAATTACCATACCCATGCCGGACTCCACCCACACACCGGCGATATAACCCTCTGTATAGAAATATTCTGTAATAAATTGAGCTGACTGGTTGTATATGCATTACTATCGACTACTGAAACTATGAAGCAAGGTCACAGTAACTTTTAATCATGCCATTAAGAAGCCAGAAAATATGCAATCTGTCATTTGCAGAATGAGGTTCCCAGAGGACGAATTTGCTGATGCTATCCCATACAGTGAGCCAATTTATCCTCTGGGTACCTCTTTCTGTTTAGGTTTGAGACCCTGATTCAAATTGTGGTTCACAGAGGGTAAATTTAGTGATGCTACCCTACTGTGCAAATTCACCCTCTGGGAACCTCATTTTACAGATGACAGTCAGCTTATTTTTTGGCTTGGCCATCTGAGTAAGCTGGTTCTAATTTCTACCCCCTGGTTATTACACTCCACTTCGGTCCAACAAATCCGCCATTCAAAGTGTATAGTTATTTGCAGTTTTTCAGCACACCCCCAACAGCATACCAGGACAAAGTTTCTTCTAATTGGTGGGGAGAGGAGGGGATCAGTTAGAATTGTAACTGGGGTTTGAGGTCCCAGCACTAGGGCCCTGCAAAACTTCAAGTATTCTATTTGATTTGAAATCACCGTGAATTGTGATTAACCGATATGGATTTGCGACCGTCATCTGCTTGCCGATTAGTTAAGGACACAATCTGCTGATTGTGAGTACCGATGTCAGATAGTAACAGCCAAAAGGAGTAGTATGTTTAAGAATGCATAGAATAGGGTTACTTTTACAGTGCAGTCAGGTTGATTGGTTTGTTGACCCGAAGAGGATGTCAGTGCGTATACTAAAATAAAAATACAACATCAGTGGAAACAAGTTAACAGTGAATCGTCTTTGATCAACGATCATCAGTTCAACCGATTGTTGCCAAGCATTTTGTGATGATTCATTAACCGTATTTTATTATCTTCTGCAATTGTTCAATTCTTAATGTAAAATGATGTCTGTGATACTGAGAAACAACCACAATGTGTATTCTTAATCTCTCTAGACACCCTTTACAGGATACCCAACTTACATGACATGTAAACCTTACAATTGAGAGTACTTGTGGCAATCGCCAGTTCATACCGGAAAAGTGAAGGTTGCACTCCATTGATTCAAGTCACAATAAAATTACCGCACAATTGTGCGCAACTGGTAATTTTACTGTGACCCCAGTCAACAAAGTTCCTTCGACCCCAGTCAACGAAGTTTAACAATGTGAAAATGTTCAGCTTAATGTAGTTCTTTTGAGCCTCTATTTGTCTAGTAATGTGCAGTATTACAATCGGAATCTGCATCCAAATCGGTCAATTGTGAGCTCAAATAACCAGTAATCAGTCAGTGACCATTTTTGGTAATCTGTTAACACTAATATGCATGTCATATTTTTACACAGTATACCAGTGGCCCAGACACAGCTGGTGCTAACTCTAAAATATCGAGGTCGAAACACAAATTTTGCTCCCTCAATCCCCCAAATTTGCATGCAAAACTGAAAATTAGAAGTCCTATCTGGTCCTCCATACATCTACTCTCTGCGCATGCACAGGCGCCAGGAAGTGACCGGAATTGGTGCCAACATCATTCTTTGTTTGGCCCTTGTCAGATAATAACAAACTTGACTTTTGTGCTTGTAAATCTCAAGTTTATAATGATGCCAGACACAAATCAATGGTTAATTTGGTGGATCCAAGTACACAACTAGATGAAGGAAGGAAGAAATGGTGGTTTGAAACGTTCAGGGCAGTAATTTTATATAATTTTTATAAAAATTAGTTCATATTCCCCAATTTCGGGACATGTGCCTGACGTCATCATTGTTGATAATGATTTCTCCACTGTTTGTTAAGTATTCCTTCCCTACTCTCCTTTGGTTCCCCCCAGTTAAACTCCCACGCTTTTTGGCTTGTTTTATTGAATTTTTTTTATAAAATTTTTTGGGAGTTTAACGTGTTACACAGAATGTTTATTCTGTATTACCCCAGGGTTACGTCCTCACCCTTTGATCATGAATCATACATCCAGTGTATCGTTTTTTCTTCTGATGAAGATCTTGCCTTACATCGGGTAGTTAAAAAATCTGTTACTGACTTCGGGCTGTGTTGCCTGGGGTTTTGTTTCCCGTTTTCATTCTGACGTTGTTTACATTAACAAAGTTCTTTTTTTATGTAGTTTTCTATTTATTATATGGTAGCAGGGTTTCTGCTAGGTGAAAATTTGTGGGTCCACTAGTTTAAAGAAAGTGAAACTGAGACGCCGAAGGCAGCTGCCGCACGTGCTGAAGGCACGTGCGTATAGAGGGGGGTCTGGGTTCTCCCTCCAGGAAAATTTTGATTTTTAGGTGCTCTCTGGGGGCATTCTGGTTGCTAAAATGCTGAATAATTGAAGTATATCCTGTAAAGGTGCATCTAGAGAGATTAAGAATACACGCTGTGGCTGTTTCTCAACTTTATTGAATGAATCATCACAAAATGCTTGGCAACAATCGGTTGAACCGATGTTCCAGGAGCTGTTGCCGTTGTTGTCCGATTGCCCATAATCGGCCGATTGTGGTGGCTGGTTCCGATAATTGGTTGAACACTAGTATTCATCGATATGTTGTTGGGGTGGGGGAGAAGATGGTCCATGCTGTGCAAATAATGATACTGTTTGAATGGGGGCTTTGTAGGACCTACAGGGAGTGTAATAACCAAAGGGTCCTAGTTAGAACTAGCCACTAAATCTAAGTCTAAAATCAAAATTACCTGGAGGCTGTTAGCAGTTTGAAAATTCAGTTTAAAAACTATAAATAGAAAAATAAACTGAAAGTATTTTTTGTGGGTGTTTGCTCTGAAAATTGTAAACATTTTTCAAGAGGAATATATAGTACTACATGTATTGCCATGGGGCCCCATATCAACACAAGTTATTATTTTCTCGACAATACAACCCTTCATCAACCCTTTACCTAACATGACAAGAAGACAACACTTCAAAATAAAATTCTTGAAGCACTAATTTTTTTGTGTCAAAAATATAGCTTATTACCTCAACGATCTCGTTCAAATGAGGGGTTATAAGCTATGTTCCTTCTTTTCTCGATGTGATGCCTTTTTGCCTCCAATGCAGATTCATGTCTACGAATCTGCCTGTCCACCAGTCTTCCAATGGTTGACTACTGTAGACGAGGATCCTTCTTCCCTCAGGTTGACTCAGCCAAAGTCTGCAGTTCTCCCGATGTTGGTATTAGAATCTATGGTGGGCCTTTCCTGAGAGATGCTGGGCATGTTGTCTCTCACGGATCACATTATCACTGCCCTTGCTTCCTATCTCCCACCAGGGGAGTTTGATAATTCTCAGGCGCAGGGATCAAAATAAGCGGTATCTCATCGCATTTCACTATGCAAAATTCAGGAAAAGCTATGCAATCATTAAATATGCATAGCGAAATGTGATGCACTTTCTCAAGTTCTATATCGTGGTGGACAATAGGCATTGGTCCTAACTTCTACTTGTAACTGCTTGTTTGGTAGAAACATGATGGCTCAATGGCATATCAGCTGTTCATGGACCACCAGGTAGAATACTTGGTGGTCCATGAACTGACGATTTGCATCCAAGTCCTCAAGTATCCACTCAGGTAAAAAAGTTAATTGGGGATAGAAGTCCACTCGCACACTGACAAGGTACCAAATCAGTATGTCTGTACCGTACATGTATGTACCGGTAATGCATGGATCAAACCACTTGAAACTTTGAAAGCTACAGCGGTGAAAGAGTTAAAGATTCCACGTCTGTTGGTGCCGGGCGGCACTATAGAAATTTACAGACCCAATCTCTGTATTATTTGTCTTCAAATAGGCGTACCACTAATATATGTAAGTGTCAAATGCTTTTGAACCCTTTACCCAACATAACGGCCAAAACTGGCCAGCGCTATTCTAAAAAATCGCCAATTAATTTTCATTATTTTTTTCTTTTTTTGTCTCAAAAACATAGGTTATGATGACCCCTCGTTGGAACGAGCTCATCAAGCTCATTCCAACGAGGGGTCATAACCTATGTTTTTGAGACAAAAAATGAAAAAAATTAGTTATTCAAGAATTATTTTTGCAAGTGTCGTCTGCTTTTCAGGTTAGGTAAAGGGTTAAGGAACAAAAGCACTCATTATTGTATATTGAATTTGAAACATAAAAATGCGACACAAATTTTTATACTGTACCAATGACCCAGACATAGCTGGTGCTAACTCTTAAAAATGTAGGGCCAAACACAAATTTTGCCCCCCAATCCCCAAAATTTGCATCTAAAACCAAAGAAAACATGTCCTGAATGGCTCTCCATACTTCACCTCTACTGCATAAGCACAGTGTCAAGGACGTCCCGAAATTGGTGCCATTATTCATTCTTTGTTTGGCCCTTCATCAGTTAACATCTGACTGATCTTTGTGCTTGTAAATCTCAGTTTAAATGATGCCAGACACAAATATTAGAGAAATGGTGATTCTAAGGAGGATATAGAAGGAGGAGAGGAAAAATGAGTGACAGAAAATAATCAGGGCTGTAACTTAAAATTTTTTAATGAAATTATGTTAAGTTACCTATTTTCGAGGCAAGAGCCTGTTGTGGTCATTCTTGTTATCAAGTCACACTGCTTGTTCAGTGTTTTCCTCTCTCCCTTTCCTTTAAGTCCCCCCTTGCTATTCTCCCATGCTTTTGGCATATTTTCTGTAATATTATTACTAAAATTTCTTGGGAGTTTTAGCTGGATAACAGAATGAATTCTGTTCTTTTCCCCATGTTTACGTCTTCACCTATGGGTGGTTAGGCGTAGTGTTCTGCATCTACCATCTGATGTTCTGCAGTTTCTTCCCTGGAAGTCTCTGTTTTGCATCAGATAGTGTATTATTGGTAACTGATTTCGGGCCAGGGTTATCAGTGCCTGGAGTCTGGTTTCTGGTGTTTTTACACTTCTTGTTTACATTGACAACAGCCCTCTGTGTGAGGGGGTTTTCTTGTATTTATTTATTTATTTATTGGTGTTTAAGGTCACATACTTATGCACAATGGCTAATCGTGACCGTGACAGTTTTACGGGTGGAGGAAGCCGGAGTACCCGGAGAGAACCACCGAGCAACGACGAGCAGCTGTCAGCTCTCCAACATCGTAACTCTGAACTCTGCACCGCAGCACAGGCAGGGTTAGATTGGTTGAAGACATGCGCACCATCGACGTGCAGTACGCCTCAGTACACAGCGTCATCGTGCCCCCATGTAGGCAATCGGGGTGAAGTGTCTTGCCCAAGGACACAACGCGGTTGCCGCAGGTGGGATTCGAACCGAGGACCTCTCGGCTTGCAGCCTGCACCTCTACCAACTGAGCCACCGCGCCCCCGGGGGTTTTCTTGAAAATAATATCTTGATGTTAGTTTAATCATTACTAGATACATTATTATTGTTCGTAAGTGTTGCATTAATTTTTTAAAATATTTTAAAAATTTTTGTCCACACTTAGGCTTGGGATCCATTGGGGCTCAACGTTACTTTTCAGAAACTTGGGCTTTTCTATATTTTTTCAAAATTTTTTTTTGATTTCAATTGTTTTTTCTATGTTAATGGATCATGTTATTATGTATTTTGATTGTCAGGGGTTGGTGCGAGTACTAGGACTTTGCTTTCTTTTCACAATGAAGGGATATTGTTCAATTGTAATAAGAGGAAATCTTCCTCTGACTTTCATAATCATTGTATAAATGTAGTCAGTGTACTCGCACCAACTCCTGTTCAGTATGTGTTAATTTCGATGACAACATGGGAAGCGTGTGTCACGGTATGTTAGTGGGGAAATGGCCATTCCGGTCCTTTCCCCGCAGGGTCACTCTAGTTTATCAATCTCTATTTCAGACGATCAAGAACAGGGTGATGTATCCGTGATGTCTTCCAAAAGTGTGCCTCCGTCGTCACAATTAATGAAGAGCTAGCGGAAAAGTACTCATGAAATACGTCAATTGCCTAAGAGGTCCCTAGTAGGATCGACGGCCTTTGACGTCCACTAGCTCGCCCGGTGTAGCGTCCATTCATCGAATGGTTCGGCAGCCGGGTTCGTCCGTTGCGGTCCAGAAGGAGTTTTGGGTGATGCGAGCACTATAAATCAACCAAATGCACACCCAGTGACGGCGGATTAGAGGAGAGAACGGAGGAAGCCTTTTAGTCCGGTTCCTAGCTCGTCCAGGTCCATCTGGACTGCGAGCGAGAGAGGCCCCTCTCTCATACAACAACATCTGGCCCCAGATGTTGTGGTACAAAATGTTTCGCATTCGGAGCATACGTCTGCCGCTCGGGACGCTCCGTTAGATAGACAGTCCGGAGAGGCTGTCAATAAGGCTTCCTCATCCTCATGGTAGCGCACACGACCGCTCTTGGCTACGTGACCTCGGATATCCAGTCAACTTCGCCAATCAGAGAATCCTCGGCGACCAGGTCACGCCATCCGATAGCCAGGGACACGAGGCCTGGAGACTCCGGACATTCGCATAAGAAAGTATGCGGGTGTCAACGTACACGGAGCTTCCAGTGGCAAAGCATCGTAAGACCGCTACTGCACAGGCATTGGAGACGGACTTGCTATCCCAAATAGCACAACTTGTCGCAGCATCCCAGCAACGACAGAATCTCTGTCGCATCATGTAATATCCGACGACGCTGGGTCGGGATGCTCCGCGGAAGCATCAGGTACGGACGACCGAAAATTTCATATGGTCCGACGGGGGCCCGAAAGGGATTCGGAGGATTTCGAGCTTTCCCTTTCGGAACAACTTAAGCTGCTGTATATGTCATCCGACTTCATCTTCTAGAGGTTCTTTCGTCGGACCAGAATGCTGCGATGCCGG
Organism: Pictodentalium vernedei; assembly: GCA_031216915.1. Taxonomy (NCBI): domain Eukaryota; kingdom Metazoa; phylum Mollusca; class Scaphopoda; order Dentaliida; family Dentaliidae; genus Pictodentalium; species Pictodentalium vernedei. Next base: position 40,034,944 of record CM062296.1, read on the forward strand.
ATAAGAAACTGATAGCGTCGGTGGACACAGAAATTTTTGGTTCGGTTCAGGAACATCGTCCCTCAGTTCCGACACAGTCCAATAATGTCACAGAAACTTTCGAATTATTGAACGACGCTATATATATTATTTATATGCTTGCTATTAACAAGCATGTCTGGTTTCTTGTTCGCAAAGTTACTGAGATGTCTTTCAAAAGTATGCCTCTGTCGTCATAGTTAATGAAGAGCTAGCGGCAATAAGTGCTCATGGAATACGTCAATCGCCTAAGAGGTCCATAGTAGGATCGATGGAGTTGACATTCGCTAGCTCACCCGGTGTAGCATCCATTCATCGAATGGTTCGGCAGTCGAGTTCGTTCGTTGCGGTCTAGGAAGGAGATTTGGGTGATGCGAGCACTATAATAGACTTTAGTACACACCCAGTGACGACGGATTAGAGGAGAGATCGGAGGAAGCCTGTTAGTCCGGTTCCTAGCTCGTCCAGGTCCGTCCGGGCTGCGAGCGAGAGAGGTCCCTCTCTTGTACAACAACATATGGGACCGGATGTTGTGGTACAGACATTTCGCATTCGGAGCATATGTCCGCCGCTGGGACGCTCCATTATATAGACAGTCCGAGAGACTGTCGATAATGCATCCTCATCCTCACAGCAGCGCACACGACCGCACATTGGCTACGTGACCTCGAGTATCCAGCCAGCTGCGTCATTCAGTGATTCCACGCCGAACAGGTCACGCCATCCGGTAGCCAAGGGACACGAGGCCTGTACACTCCGGTCGCTCGCATAATAGAAGTATGCACGGGGTAACGAACACGGAGCTTCCAGCAGCAAAGCATCGTAAGACCGCTTCTCCACAGGCCTCAGTGACGGACGTGCTATCCAAAATAGCACAGCTTATCGCAGCATCCCAGCAAACGACAGATTCTCGGTCGGATCAGGAATAATCCGACGGCGCTGGGTCAGTGTGCTCCGCTGTTGCATCAGATACGGACAACCGAACACTTCATAGGGTCCGACAGGATGGCGAAAGGGATTCGGACGATTTCGAGCTTTCCCTTTCGGAACAACAGAAGCTGCCATACATTTCTTCCGGCATTATCTTCCAGAGGTTGTTCCGTCGGACTACATTGCTGCGATGCTGGATAAGAGACTAATAGCGTCATTGGACACAGAGTTTTGGATCGGTTCAGGGACATTGTCCCTGAGTTGCCGACACAGTCCAATAATGTCTTTGGAACATTCGAATTATTGAACAACACTAGATATAAGCTTGCTACCAAACATGCTAGTCTAGTTTCTTGTCCGCAATGTTCTATTCTGCCTTTCATCAATTCTAGGAAAATAAATTTATATTGGCAGAACAGGGCATACCGAGAGTTCCTATGCGTCTAGACGGCGAGGCTGAAGACTGGGAATTATCTTTTTCGCCGTCTATGTCAATTCCAACCGCGACGTTGGAAACGACAATGATGTCTAACAGACTTAACTTAGATGCTTTATCATACGTAGACCACCTTACTGAGGCGTTATCATTACGTCATCAAGAGAAAGAATTCCAGGATATGATCCTCAATGAGATTTCTTTCAAGGGCAGTAGTTTTTTCACGTATAACTCCGCCCTTCAGTGGCAACCTGGAGTTGGTTAGACATGACGCAGCCCTAGCTACATCCACGCGCGTGGATAGTAAGGTGAAGAACTCTCTCAGAGTCGCGTCGGTCTCAGAGAAGCTTCTCTTTGACGGCAACCTTTCAGCAATCTATGAATTGCTCGATATGCACGTTCTCTTGTCTATCAAGTGTAACAAGAGATTCAGACTTGTGCAAACATTCGGTGGTTGACTCAGAGAGTGCCACGGCAGTTGCCGGACCCGAGTTTTATGATTATGACGGATGCCAGTCAAACAGGTTGGGGTACAATATTGATCCCAACGGATTCTAAGTGCCAGGGTCTTTGGGTTCTGCAGTTTCTAGGCAAGCACTTAACTTCCAGGAAATGATGTTATTTTGGCTTGCACTATGTCATTGGATGAACATTATTCAGAAACGCATGTCCAAATCCTGTCCGATAATACGACAGTAGTTGCGTATCTCCGGAACCAGGAAGGCACTCATTCGGTTCCGTTATTCAATTTAACGGAAAGAATCCTTCTGTTTGTTCTAGAACACCAAGTTCTGCTTCGGTCCGTCATATTCCGGGTCATCTGATTGTATTCGCAGACTCCCTTTCACGTAAGGGTCGCTTGCTGCCGTCAGAATGGACTCTCAACAAACAAGTATTCAATCAGATTTGCTATCAATGGGAGCGCCCAATGATAATTTATTTGCGACACAACTCACTAATCAATTGCAGACGTATGTGTTTCCATGTCCGGATCCCTGAGCTTATGTAATTAATGCTCTATTGATCTAATAGGACGGAATGATAGGATATGCGTATCCTCCAGCGCTGTTGATTCAGCAAGTATTGCCTAGATAAACATCCACAATACAATTCTGTTGGTAGCATCTCTGTCTTCACAGAAACCGTGGATAAATTTACTCAAGTGTCTGCTGTGGGACTTACCGGGAAAACTTCCTCCATGAGAGGATCTTCTTTCGCTGGGAAAATCGTGTCAACTTCATCACAACCCGCAAGGTCTCAACCTTCACGTATTCCGTTGTGTGGTCCTTCTTGCACGGCAAGCATTGTTCAGGACGAGCAATGGACGCGATTTCTTACTGTAGGAGAACCTCCTCTTCGCTATACTATACGGCTAAAGTGGAGGCTCTTCCGTCGTTGGTGTAGGGATCATTATGTTGATATTTTTGATCCCTCCATACTAGACATTGCAAACTTTCTAGTATACTTGTTTGACAAGATCAACTGCAGCCTGTTACTATTAAGGTTATAGGTCTATGTTATCTCATACCTATGCACTCCATGATAGTTTACAATTGAGTCTAATGTCTCTTTATCTAAGTTAGTTAGAAACTTTTTGATAAATAGACCTAGAATCCTTAGATTAATTCCTATATGGAATTTAGCTTGGGTTCTTATTTAGCTAAGTAACCATTTGAGCCTCTGGAAACAGTAGTTTTCAAATTCTGGCCTTTTAAGACAGTAATTCTCTTAGTCTTCTCTTCTACTGAGGAGTCAGTGAGCTTCATGCACTATCGGTGGACGATTCTCACTTTCGTAGTTTCGGAAACACCATTTCCTTTACTACTTATGTTGGATTTTTGGTTAAGAATCAGGCTCCTAATAAATATCCGGAACCTATTGTTATTAAGGTCCTTCTGTCTTCGTACGGGCATAGGCCTTTACTCTGTCCGGTTAGAGTTTACGTATTTATAAACAGATCTCAGTTTATCAGTAAGGACATAAGCTTCTTCTGTCTTTGATGCCTAATAGAAGGACATTACGGTCCATTCTATTGCTAATGGATTCAATTAACTATCGGTACTGCTTATGGTAATCTATCATTAACTCAGCAGTTTGTGCTTAAGATTTCGGCTCATGAAGTAAGAGCTCTTTCTACATCTTGGGCTTACGTAAATAGTGTCGCTATTATAGATTTAATGAAGGCTGCATATTGGTCTCAGCCATCCACATTCATGAATTTTTATCTCAGAAATATTGAGTCCATTTCTGGAGGCCTGCATTGTTTAGGTCCATTATCTGCTGCTCAGAATGTCGTTAACTTAACAGTTGCAACTATAGCTAGGTAGGCTTTCTGTTCCGGCAGTGACTCTGTCCTGCTGCCCTCTTCGCTCTGGGCTATTTGACCCAGGGCAAGGAGAAGGGGGGGGGGGGGGAGGGTGTTCCCTTGGGTCACCTGTTTTATTATGAAAACAAGGGGATACCTCCTCCGGAGTCAGTAATTCTGAGCTGTTACCGGGATGGTTTTAAAGTGATAAGTTTATCTTTTAAAAATTCATTCAGGTCATAGTTTTTAAAGTATAGCTTTTGAATATATCACGTGTCAAACGGGCGTTATTATACAATCCTCGGACACTTTTAAAAGAGTATAAAGAGTCTCAATTCTCTAGACTAACTTTATTTTTTGGATTACTTTAAAAATTATTAGTATAAGCATTATACTGGATGTTAATAGAGTACATGGATGTTATGATGCTCATTTATGGAAGGTGTTGTGTCTTTCTAATTTATCATAAATAAGAAAGATACATGTAAGGCCTAATACTCCTTTTCCCCTCGAGGGGATGACTCTATTTTATATAGTTGAGCTTCTTGGATTTTCCTCTATGTCCTAGGCCCTCCAGCCTTTTTACTATTCAGCTATGTCTGGGTCATTGGTACAGTATAAAAATGTTAAAAAATTTATAGTAATTTATATATTTTTTATACTTACCAATGACCCAGACGGGGATGGCCCTCCCAGGAGTTCGGAACTCATACCTCCCCGCTGAGTACATAGCACTTACCAGGCAGTGATTATAAGAATGATTAATGGCGCCAATTTCGGGACGTCCTTGACACTGTGCTTGCACAGTAGAGGTGAAGTATGGAGAGCCATTCAGGACATGTTTTCTTTGGTTTTAGATGCAAATTTTGGGGATTGGGGGGCAAAATTTGTGTTTGGCCCTACATTTTTAAGAGTTAGCACCAGCTATGTCTGGGTCATTGGTAAGTATAAAAAATATATAAATTACTATAAATTTTTTAACTTTTCAAAAAATGCTATAGATTTTTTTAAAATATCTCGAATTTCGCTATGCAAATAAAAAAAAGTATTTCGATCCCTGCTCAGGCACCTTTGCGTGTTTTGTCTCGGGCTCTTACGTACCTGACAAACGCTCACACTTGCAACAGGGTTAATTTGGAGCTTGCACACTGGGGTACAGTGTTGGTCACTTCTCCATCCCTTCCTTCTGAGCAGCGTGCTGTTCGGAGGTCTGCTTCTTTGGTTGGACCTTAGCTCTTCCATGGTTCCATGGGGGCTGTCTGTGACAAGGTTCTTTGTCATTCTAAAGGACCAACTTTTGTTGCAGCAACTGGACCAACCTGCTGCCGCGGGTGGTGATCATTCCAGGCCCACCAAGTGCCCAGCCAAGACGGCCATGCAGGCTGCACGGCGTTCATCTATGTTTGCTCATGCTCAGAAGAAGCATCAACATGACCACATTCAGCGGCAGCCTCAGGGAAGAAAGTCTCAAGACTCTGTTGCTTCCCAAGGGGTGATTTCTCCTCTCAGGGTCTCATCAAGGCCGCAAATAAAGGTCCTCACATCGAATCGCATCCAGTCGGGGGAAGGATGTCACTGTTTATCGACCTTTGGACAGAGATAACATCGGATCCTTGGGTCCTCAACGTCATCCAATCAGGTCTGCAACTGTCCTTCCATCGGCACCCCTGTTTATCACGGGTGCCCCTCCCATCTCGGGGTCCCTGCATTGGGACCTTTTGGTGCAGGAGATCGAGGTGGTCAGGAACAGCCTTTCTCCCGGGTTCTACTCGAGAATTTTCTTAGTGCCAAAGAAAAATGGCCAGCTTTTTCACTTCTCCAATTTGACGAATAATCTTTAAAAATTTGTTTCTTGAGATGCAATCAGAATCTTTTGGTATTTGGTATACAGCATCCTTGGAAGTTTCCTCAAGTCCTCGAAAACCTGGAAAGTCCTGGAATTTGAAAATTGTTTTCAAGGCCTTCAGAGTCCTGGAAAATTGCTTGTTTTTGACAAGTGTCCTTGAAAGTCCTGGAAAATGCCCATTACTGGGTGTGTATTACATTTTGTATTTTGAATAAATGCTGTGTTTCTGGCAGATTGTTTGTTACCGGATGCATGATAGCAGTATTCCAGATTTTGTACATTTAAAAACACAACAATCATTTCTAATCACGATGCCGATTGGATAATGATATAGAGTATTTTCATCTTGTACAGAGTATTGTCTGAATACAAAAAAATGTACATACAAATATTTCACATACTTCAGGAAACTTTGATTCATTCGAAATAAAAAAACAGAAAAATTACATGCAGTGCATGTATGTTAATATTGTTTGCACCAATAAGTTATTGTGTGGGAGGTCCTGGAAAGTCCTGGAATTCAATGCCAAAATGGCACCAATGGTCCTTGAAAACAGGCCTGAAAATAAGCAGTCTGACATTTGCAGAATAAGGTGCCCAGCGGGTGAATTTGCTGATGCTATCCCGTACAGTGGGCCAATTTATCCTCTGGGTACCTCTTTCTGTTTATTCTTGAGATCCTGATTCAGATTGAGGTTCAGAGGGTAAATGTAGTGATGCTACCCTGCTATGCAGGGTAGCATCACTAAATTCACCCTCTGGGGACCTCATTTTGCAGATGACAGTCTGCTTATTTTGTGGCTTGCTTGAAAATCTTTGAATTTTGATATGGGAAATGTGGAGGGACCCTCTTCAGAGTCATTTTTGTTCAAATAAAGTCCCTGGGCTGATATTTGCATTCCCTGTGGGTGTGTGTGTAATATTCTCAAAATCATCTTCTCCAGAACCACCAATCGGAGGCTAGTGATGTTTGATAAACAGTGACGAATGGGAGCAAAATGAAGGCGAGTGGAAAATTGCTCACCTCAAATCAAGTTTGCAAGAATGAAAAATGTGAGGAGAGTGATTTTGATTCAGTGTTTAGAGATGAGCCGATTAGTAAAATGCCCCATAAGACAAATGCCGATTATTTTAGACAACAGTTGGCCGATACTGAATGCCGATGTCAGATGGTTTCTTTATTATTCAAGCTTACTGCAGAAGCTGGCTGATTTACAGTAAATTGAGTAATCAGAATTTAATTTACCGTACCGTCCCACCAGTAAGCTCACTCTCGTGGGTAAGCACCCCCCCTTTTTTAGAAAACATATTTTTGGGGGTATCACCCGAAAATAAGCCCACCCCATATTTCTCTGAATTAAAGTTTTGACTACCACCAGTACCGGTACCGGTCATCACGAAAATATGCATGAAAATTCAATTGTTCAATCAAAATAAAATTATGTGAAACTGAGTCTGAAAGTGTTATGGAGTTGTTTTTTTCTCAATTTAATCTTTTCACATTTTCAGCTAAAAAAATAAATTCCCAAACTACATGCTTTTGTGTTATTTATTACTCTCACTCTCATGTTTATCAACTTTATGTTGAAGAAGAATGGGAAATTCCTAGTTCTTAAATTATTAAAGACAGCGTGTTCAGACTTCAGTGACCCAAATTGTTCCTTTTTATTGCTTTAGAAAATGAGTTGAGAAATTTCCTGACGTGATCCCTGCAGAAATAGCTGCTCAAAAATAAGTAGGAATTAATACCCCCCGAGTTGTAATATCCAGTTTGATCCATGCTACATGAAAGTCTGTTTTGAAAACAAGGGAAAGCCAAAATTGTTCACAACAATGGGGACACATTATGTGCTCCAGGGTGGTCAGTTTAAATATAGTTTGTTTATTTATAAAACATGCCCATGTGTTTTATCAAATGCATTGCATTGTGTGCCAAATATATTCTCATTCTGTCGCGGTTATGTGAAATCAAAATTATATAAACTCTAAATATAAATTAAATAAAAACATGACCTCAGAAGTATAATTAAATTCAGCTGACCATTTATCCGTTTTGTGTAAAAAAAAATATAATTGAAAGTTTGTTGAAAACTGAAAAAAATTCTGTTCTGAGACATCACAAGAATTATGTTACCTCCCCTTATTTCTAAACGAACAGATTCAGAACACGAGGACCCAGCTGTGTATTTTGTCTTCATTTTGAAGCAATAGTGTTTTCCACCCATTCCACCCACACGCAGAATTCACGCTTTTACAGGCAGCAAATGAAGGGCAAGTGACAATGGCTCATGAATTTTTGTTTTGCTTGTTGAAAGAATCAATGACGAAAAAACGTGAGGAAATTCTTTGTGACTATCTTGCAACTTACTGGCCTGTACAGATAGGCCTGCCTGCCCGTTTGAGCCCCCCCCCCCCCCCCTTGGGGGGGGGGTGCGGGGATGTCCCCTGTTCATCTTGCTCTTTGAGAAAGTGAATGCCACAGGTTGTGGAGGGGGGGGGGGGGGGCTCAGATGTTCCCTGTTCATTTTGCTCTTGGTGCGGTTATCCAACAACTTTTTACCAATGAAATAAGTTGTGTGGTCGCCACAAGAAAAATTCTCAATTTTTTTCTTCTCTGGCAATAACAGCCAGGTTCAGTGTCTACGTCAATGTTGGCTGCGAAGTGCCCTCTGTGGTATCTATTTTTATCACATGCTCCACACAATTCAACAATGAGAAAAATTCAGTGGCTTCGTGTTGATAAATCCCACCCTGAATCGCCCGATATTAAACGTATTGCACCCAAACCTCTCAGTCTCACAATTAACACAGATTACTAATATGGAGGAATTATCTGTCCAATATTGGAATAAAGAATGCCATTATATATTTAATGAGACGATGAGCATGGTTGAAAGTAATATTGTGACATTTTGCAGAATGCAGTACAGTTTGGGCAGTGAAGAGCGTTCATATTCACATGAATCATGGTGGATAAAAAACAACTCGGTACACAGTTACACAATCAATATCTTTATTCTTTAATATAAATTTCTGCCTTTTCTTTCACGAACCATCAATTACCTGATATCAGTAACAGACGAGTGACATACCGATCGCTTGCCACTGGTTGTCCCATGAAGGGGAAGAAAGTTCAATACAGATCATCCATAACTCTTTCACTGAGTTTCAGACAATCGGCGAGGGCCAATGTTGAACCATGAGTGCCGATGGTGAACCGATGGGTGCTTATTGGCCGAGTGCCGATGTTACACCGATTAATCGTCTCATCTCTATCAATGTTTGTCTTCATTTTTGTAATACTGTTGAATTGTACATTCAAAGTGGTTTTTTTTTCTAAATTAAGTAATCCCTATATGTCACTCCCCACTTCGTGGGGCGGCAACACAAAAATGAAGCTATGTTTTGGAAGCAAAAAATGAAAATATAAAAAAAAATTGGATGGCGATTTTTGTATATAGTGATGGAACTTTATTCAGCATCAAATCAAGTCCAGGCTGTGTTCTTTCCCCATTTTCTAAGAATTGGGACACCTGTGAAAATAATTATTTTTAGCTGTACCAATACATAGAGTAAATACGGTAGGTAAAAACAGAAAATCTTCTTTTCCTAAACCACTGCTCAAAAAGCTTTCATATTTGACATATGACATCTTTGAAAGAAATTTTTCTTGGGTTTGTTGAAATCAAGCCCCTGGGGTTGTATTTAGGAACATTGTGGGGCCACAGATTTTAGCCCTGTGGGTACTGAAAAGAAAATATGATTTTAAGTCTTCTCTCAATCACTGCCACAGATGCTTTCATATTTCATATATGACATTTTAACCCTTAAGCCCCCATATAGCCCCAAACCGCCACTTTTATATTGCATTGAAGCAGGTGCTCCCTTGTGTAATCTTTTTTATTACTCTTGTATGAAGACTGAATTTTCCCTGGCAGTGGTTCTACATCACTGCTGGCTGCCTGTATAGGCAGCCAGCAGTGATGTAGAACCATTGCCAAGTCATCAATAACTATGTAAGCAGAAAAAGGCCATAAGTACTTTAAAATTAATCTGAGGACTTAAGGGTTAAGTTAATGTTATTGTTTGCCTGTGGTTCAGAATAAAATTGCAAGCTTGAAATTTAGTGTTTGTTTATTAAATGTATTACCAGAATTCCTGAAATGAACTTTTAGAAAATCTGAAGTAATCTATATATTATGGCATGTACAAAAATTTATTTCAAAATTTCCATTGACAAGCATCCTTCGAAACGAATGTATGAATACAACTGAACACCGATGGAAATTTTGATGGTGAAAATATATGTAACCCACTGAAATTAGTTCTGGATTTTAAATGGCAGATTATTAAAATCGTGGAAATTGGATGTGTAAATTCCAAATCAGGCACATTAATTCGTGTCACTGGTGAATTGGAGCAACAGGTGTCGTGTGTAAATGAAAATAAGGAATGGGGCAACATTCCGCATGTCTTTGATAAAAAAAAATACGGAAGTATCAATATGTTTCTCAGATCTCAGAATGACCACCGTTTTTTTAGATCTGAACATGCGTGTTCGTTTTCTGGCAGGAGTAAGGTCTGGGCGAGTTGTCAATGTACAACCCTCTTACTGTTAGTGTGGATGTATAAGAGTACTATTGTGTGTCATGTTCATAACGACGAAAAGGAAATTGTTTGGAATTGTACTTTAAACGCATCAAATTGTGTGTGACTAAAAATTTCCCAACATCAAAAATTAATTGAATGTTTCTGTTGATGATGCAACTCAAATGGATAAAAAACACCCAAGAACAGAGGCGAGCGATTATTTGTGCACCTTGAACAATTTTTGCGAGAGCGATGATGCGCGAGAGCGATCGCGCACCTTTCCCATGCGTCACTGGGTAAACAACATATTTCACATTTGTTCAAGTTAAGTCCCTAAGTAGATATTTGGACTCCCTAGTTTTGCATTATTGAAAATCGGGGCATTTTTTCTGTGGTAGCATCCCAATACTAGAAAAAAATCATCTGGCATTATTTTTAATTAAATAACCTCATTCCTCTGTATTGTTAACTAGCCATAGATGGTAATTAAATTCTTCTTTAAACAACTTCGGTCATGTGAGGCCCTGAGGCCCCATACAGTTAAAACTAGAAGTCCTGTCACGAACTGTGCGCTTATCTAGGCTTAATTGCGCGTAGGAATTGTGTGCAATTGACATATCGAATGGCATCCAAAGCACGGCAGGTTCTCCTGGTTACTCATAGCAAACACAGGCAATGTTTCTGCCAATGGACCTCTGGGTTACCCGGCGGTCCATTGGCTGAAACATTGCTTGTGCACGGGCCACATGTACAGAATTTGCTAGCCTTACTATGGTCACAACCCGTAGATTAACGCGCAGATTGACGTGCTATTAGTGCGCATTTCATGACAGGACTTCTAGTTTTAACTGTAGGTCCTCTTGTTGAATTTCCTTGAGGTTGATACAAGGAATTATTAACCTGAGAAAAGTAATATTCACCAAGGCCGTAGGCTTTCAACCTCAAGGAAAGCCAATTATTGCTTTATTATTATGACAGCAAAAATTATTTGCAAATTCCTTGCTTTATTACAAATTTTTGGAAAAAAACCCTGCATATTCATATGCAACAAAATAAACTTAATTTCAACATATATATACAGTAGAATCCTGTTAATTGAATATCCATTTTGCCAGGGAAAATTATTCAGTTAACAGGAGTATACAATTAACAGGAATTTGGTCAATTTCCTGTGTTCCGGAGGTAAACTGAGCATTTATTCTATTATATCTTGCTTGACAGAGCTCATAGAGTTCTGTCAAACAAGATATAATAGAATAAATGCCTGTATTGGATATAGTGAGGCTAAAAAGGTTGATGAATAAGGGGAATTTGGTGCGTGTCACAGTCATTCTTTTGACATATTACAAAAATTTATATACAATTAACAGGAGTTTACTCTACAACCCATATGCAATTAACAGATCAAATTTGTACTGAAGGTATGGTAAATGGTTTTGTGTTTGAAAATTATATTCAATTAACAGGGATATACAATTAAGAGATATCCAATTAAGTGGGCTCCACTGTATATATAAGAAGCAACAGGGACCGATCAGGACTATTTAAAATACGCTCTAGCATCGGAGCCTATTTTTTCAATTCATGCGCCAGATTTCAATTTACGGAGTCACACTGCTGTTTGTAACACACACAGCAAGTATGTAATAGCTCTCATCATTTTAATTTAGTACACTATAGCAAACATTAATCTTCACTGTGGTTTCTGATCAAGTCTTGGCTGCCTATTTAGGCAGCCAAGACTTGATCAGAAACCACAGTGAAGATTAATGCTTGGTAATTAAGACTTGAAGTATTAACTTAAGCACTCTACAACAATGATAAATGATAATCATATATATAATACATGTAAGAGTGTCTCTCTAGATTATCCATCGAAAGAATATCAAAATATGATCTGAGAAGTTACGCGCCAACTGAGAAGCCTATTTCTGAGATTTAAGAGCCAGGTCCTGATGTTTCAGAACCAAATACGCACTGGCGCATGCCCAGGTCGGTCCCTGAAGCAATGTGCATTAACTTACTTGTTCATGTTGTAGTTAATGTTATATTTGAACAGTTCCTAATCATTGGAACAAGGAACCTAAAGTAAGGTACAAGTTGGAAATGCCATTTCTATTTTTATCGCGAACAGGTATTTGGAATCGTTATATCAACCTACCTGCGCTATTTATATACAACAATGAGAGAGCAGTGAAATATCAACTCGATTTTGATAAAAACAGAATAGATAAGTAATACTCGAGTATATCAACTCTTCTGTCGAGTGTTTTAGAGAATTAAATACCAGATTTTTTCTGTCGTGTAATTATAAATATTAATTTCTTTTTCTAGTGTGGAACCAGGTGCTGGCAATATTATAACATTTGTGCAGTTCTTGTTCATTTCCATTGAGAGGTTTGTTTTTTACATGGACTTTGGTCGGAGGAAAACTGTGATACCTTTGCAGTAAGTATAGAAAAATTATTCATTTTTAGCTCAACTTTGGCGAAGCCAAATTTGAGCTTTTGTCATGGCCCATCGTCCGTCTGTCCGTACGTCAACAATTGGATACGGCTCGGGCTAGAGGCCGTATTTATGAACCGATCTTTACGAAACTTCTTGGGTACCTTTGTTATGACCGTGGGACGAGAACGAGTGTTTTTGGGTGCGGTCCAAAATTCAAGATGGCTGCCAGCCGCCATTTTGTACCGACGATGCAGAAATCTGTTTTTTGTACAGAACTTCCTTTGAAAGCTCTGATTTGAATAATTTTTTGTATGAATGTTTAGTACCATGGGATACATCACATATAATACGGGTTTTTTCCTCTCGTGCGTAAATTGTGCAAATTAGACTAATTTTGATGTTTTTTGGTGTTACTTTCAGCACTGTAAGTGCAAATGCCAATACGGCTCGGGCTAGAGGCTGTATTTATGAACCGATCTTTACGAAACTTCTTGGGTACCTTTGTTATCACCGTGGGACGAGAACGAGTGTTTTTGGGTCCGGTCCGAAATTCAAGATGGCCGATGGCAGCCATTTTGTACAAAATTAGGTGCAATCAGATTTTTGCACAGAACTTCCATATGAAAGCGCTGATTTGAATAATTTTTTGTGTGAATGTTTAGTACCATGGGATACATCACATATAATACAGGTTTTTTTCTCGTGCAGAAATTATGCAAATTAGATGAACTTTGATTTTTTCAGTGCGACTTACACACAGTAAGTACACATGTCAATACGGCTCAGACTAGAGTCTGTATTTATGAGCTGATCTTCACGAAATGTCTTGGGTACCTCTGTTATCACCTTGGGACGAGAACGAGTGTTTCTGGGTGCGGTCTAAAATTCAAGATGGCTGCCAGTGGCCATTTGTACCGAAATTAGGTCTAATCAGTTTTTTGTACACAACTTCTATACAGCTCAGACTAGAGGCCATATTTATGAACCAATCTTTACGAAACTTCTTGGGTACCTTTGTTATCACCGTGGGATGAGAGCGAGTGTTTTTGGGTGTGGTCCGAAATTCAAAATGGCCACCAGCAGCCATTTTGTACCAAAATTAGTGCAATCAGTCTTTTGTACAGAACTTCTGTATGAAAGTTCTGATTTGAATAAATTTTTGTATGAATGTTTAGTAACATGGAATACATCACATATTGTAAGGGTTTTTTTTTTCGTGCAGAAATTATGCAAATTAGATGAACTTTGATTTATTCAGTGCTACTTACACAATGTGAGCACACATGTCAATACGGCTCAGGGTAGAGGCTGTATTTATGAACCGATCTTCACAAAACTTCTTGGGTACCTTTGTTATCACCTTGGGACGAGAATGAGTGTTTCTGGGTACGGTCCAAAATTCAAGATGGCTGCCAGTGGCCATTTTGTACCAAAATTAGGTCCAATCAGTTTTTTGTCACAAGTTCTATACAGCTCGTATTTATGAACTGATCTTCACAAAACTTCTTGGGTACCTTTGTTTTCACCTTGGGACAGGAACGAGTGTGTTTTGGGGTGCCTTTGTTATCACTGTGCTATGAGAACAAATATTTTGGGGTTCAGTCAGACCCACTCTGGGACTCAAAGTTTTCTTTTCTAGTTTAGCATCTGACTGTCACCCACCTTTACAATACTTTACCTATACATTTGTTACAGGCAACGGTCAGTATTTATGTACAGACCGTTACAATACTTTATATGTACCTTTGTTATCAGGTCATTACCTAGATGTTTGTCATTGCTGTGTCACATACTATACATGTGCATGTCTTTGTCTTGACAAGTTGAGCTACAGTGTCATTGACACTTTCATTCATGGCTGTTTTGGCTTGAATAAAATATTGGATGCTGCTTCGAGAGTAATAATATGAATTAGGTTAGACCTAGAAGAGAATGCAGTCCCAAAGGACACTATTGTATCGTAAAATTGAAAGAAAATGATTCTTGCCTCTGCTGGTAGTTTTGTCAACTTTTGGTAGTGGCAGTAAACCTACAGTTAAAACTAGAAGTCCTGTCATGAAATGCGCACAAATAGCACGTTGATATGCGCGTTAATGTACGCGTTATGGCCCAAGTAAAGGTATCAAATTCTGTACATACAGCCTGTGCACAAGCAATGTTTCAGCCAATGGACCTCTGGGTAACCCGGAGGTCCATTGGCAGAAACATTGCATGTGTTTGCTATGAGTAACCAAGAGAACCTGCCCTTGCTTTGGATGCCATTCGATATGGCAATTGCGCGCACTTCCAACGCGCAATTAAGCCTAGATAAGCGCACTATTCGTGACAGGACTTCTAGTTTTAACTGTAAAGAGAAAAGATTTTTGGTCAAAAGTAGGATTTTAAAATTTTTAAGTAACAAAAATCAATTTAATACTGAATTCTAGGAAGCAATTGTTCAAGTTAAAAGGAATAATGGCATTTATTCAGAAGATTGACGTGGCCAACACACGGTTCTCTTGTTTTTGTTGCTATTTTTATTTTCAACTATCCTAGAATTCAATATTGAACGAAAAAATGGCCTCCCCCGATGGGCAAACCGGAAGACACAATTTTCAGTTTGTTAGATGTACTGTTTCATTGGAAATTGTGTATTTCCCTGCATACGCATGTGTGTTACCGAAAGAGCTAACTTCATGAGCCACACTTCGTGCTGCTCTGACTGCGTTCTCTAATAACATAATCACCTTCAAATAACTCATTATGAAAAATATCATTCATGACATCTCTAATATGGGAATGATTTTTGATGGAGGTAGTTTCTGAAGTAGAAATAAATTAATCTTATTTTTCATATCTGTCCACCTTATACAAATAGCAGACATCATTTCCTAATTGACTAAGTATTTTCATTTTTTGTCTTCAAAACATACATGTAGCCTCTGGCCCCTCATTGGACAAAGTCAAGCTGAGCTAATCTCAGCTGTCCGTCCGTCCACCGTTCGTCAACACCATGTTTTGGTCTTCTCCTCCAAAGCCGCTGGGCCAGTTCAAATGAAAGTTTGTGTGAGTGATGGTACCATTGGGGCATTGCATTTTTGTTCAACTCAACTTGCCCAGCCCCATAGGTAGGGAGTGGGGAAAAATGCTCCAAAATATTTTTAAAATCTTCTTCTCATGAACCAGTGTGTACAATGACTTGATGTTTGCTATGGATCTTCCTTTTAAGGTGTAGAATCAATTTTGTTCAAATGAAGTTCGTGGGAGCGCAGTGGCTCAGTAGGTAGAGGTGCAAGCTGAGAGGTCCTCGGTTCGAATCCCACCTGCGGCAACCGCGTTGTGTCCTTGGGCAAGACACTTCATCTCCATTGCCCATGTGGGGGCACGATGATGCCGTGTACTAAGGCGTATTGCACGTCGATGGTATGCATGTCTTCAACCAATCTAACCCTGCCTGTGCTGCAGTGTGGAGTTACGATGTTGGGGAGCTGGCAGCTGCTCGTCGTTGCTCGGTGGTTCTCTCCGGGTACTCTGGCTTCCTCCACCCTTAAAACTGTCACGGTCATGATTAGCCATTGTGCATAAATATGTGACCTTAAACATCAATAAATAAATAAATAAATGAAGTTCGTGAAGCAATATTTGGCCTTGTTATGGGAGGGGTAAGATTTTTGCCCCCGCCCAAAATTTCTATTTTCTGAACCAATGGTCCGGTTTGAACCAAATTTGGTATGTGGTATTATTGGGTCATAAGTACTTGCCTCATAAAAAAAAACATTCCGCATCCTCATGGGAACCCTGGGAGCTAAAAATAGAAATATTTTCAAACACCCATATTACCCAAACCACACGGAACATAGAGCTGTTATTTGGTATGAAGTATCCTTAGGACCAGTCGAATTGAATGGTAAAAAAATGCCATCGGTTATTTTAGAGTGTTCTGTATTGGGCATCGAAAAAATGCTGAGTCAGCATATTTGCAAAAATTTTTAAAAATCTTTTCTCCAGAACCAATCATCCGAATCTTTTGATATTCGATATACAGCATTCATGGGGGGAGGGGGGGGGGGGGGGGGGGGGTCAGATACAAGTTTGTTAAAATAAAGCCCATTGGTTCATATTTGGGCTCAACAGAGGAGCCCAAATTTTTAACATAGGGTAATATAGGGAATATTCTTTAAAAATCTTCTTCTTCAGAACCACTTCTAGGAATCATTTAATGTTTGGTATACATCATTGTTATGAGGGTCAGATTCACGATTGTTCAAACCAAGTTCCTTGATTAATATTTGGACTTACTACAGAAGCCCAAATTTTAACTTTCTTTCTATACTATATTTTAGAATGTCTGTATGTATGTATGCATGTATGTCTGTCTGTCCGCTATAGAAATGAATATGGGGCCACCCCCAGTGTCCAAAATGAGTCTACTAGGAGTACTTTTTTATGGCGGATGTCATCGTCAGGTTTAAGTGTGTGGGGTGGGGGTGTAGGGGGGCACCAAAAGTTAAGACCCAAATCTTTTTTTACCGATAGATGTCTTCAGAGGGGTCTACTGGGAGTATGTTTTTCTCAGGAATCTAATGGTGAGGTTTAAAAAAGTATCGGGGTGGGGCTAGGGGTGTAGAGGGGCACCAAAAGTTATGACCAAAATTGTTCTCACCCATATAGGTCTTCAAAGGGGTCTACTGGGGATAATTTTTTACCAGGAATCTAATTGTGAGGTTTAAAAAAGTGCCAGGGTGGGGTGGATGTTGAGGTGGGGGTTTAGAGGGGCACCAACATTTTTTTTACCGATAGATGTCTTCAAAGGGGTCTACTAGAGGTATGTTTTATCATGAATCTAATGGTGAGGTTTAAAAAAGTATCGGGGTGGGGTGGGGTGTAGAGGAGCACCAAAAGTTATGACCAAAATTGTTCTCACAGATATAGGTCTTCAAAGGGGTCTACTAGGGGTAATTTTTTACCAGGAATCTAATGGTGAGGTTTAAAAAAGTGCCGGGGTGGGGGTGTATGGGGGCACCAACAGTTATGACCAGCAAAATATAGTATAGATTAAGGGAGAATACTCTCCTCAGCCCGAGCAACGCCGGGTAACCCTGCTGGTTGTTCAATAAGGAGGATAATTTTAAAAAATCTTCTTCTTCAGATCCACCAGCCAGAATGCTTTCATGTTTGGTATGCAACATCTCTAGGGAGGGTCAGATTCAAGTTTGTTGAAATCAGATCCCTAGGTATATATTTGGGCTTGCTATGGTAGACCAAATTTTTACTTAGTGCGATGTAAGGAAATTTCTTTAAAAATCTTCTTCAGATCCACCAGTCAGAATGCTTTCATATTTGGTATACAACACCTCTAGGGGAGTCAGATTCAAGTTTGTTCAATTCGAGTGCCTTGGTTAATATTTGGGCCCCATATGGGAACCTTAAATTTAACTTAATATGAGGGAATTTCTTCAAAAATCTTCTTCTTCAGATCCACTACTCAGAATGCTTTCATATTTGGTATACAACATCTCTGGGGGGGGGGGGGGGGAAGGGGGGGGGGGGTCAGATTCAAATCGGATCCATAGGTTAATATTTGGGCTCGCTATGGTAGCCCAAATTTTAACTCAGTGCAATATGAAGACATTTCTGTAAAATTTCTCTTCTTTAGATCCAACAGTCAGAATGCTTTCATATTTGGTACACAACATCTCCAGGGAAGTCAGATTCAACTGTGTTCAAATCGATAGCCTGGGTTAATATTTGGGCTCCCTATGGGATTCGGAATTGGCCATGTTGCTGAAGAATTGAAAATTTTGTATTCAGTACCCTCTAGAGGTGTGTAACTAAGATTAATCCACATAGGTTGTATCAAGGGGCTTCATAGGGGAGCTCAACATTTTACATTATGATCAACTGAAGAAAAAGCATGATGCCCGGATTATTTTTGTCACTGCTGAGGGACTCAAGGATTGACAGTGTATCCTATGGAGATGGATTGCTTAATGTAGACTCATTCTTGGACTCTGTTTATATTTTGTTCTGTTCAAGATGAGCGCTTCAGGCCTCCGTGGGGCCTCTTGTTTAACTGTATCCCCGAATGAATATTATTCCTTTTCAAAAGGAATCGTCTCCATGTGCCCACGTAATATTCAAATTCAGCAGTTGAAAAAATAATTTTCAAAAATTTTAACTAAGCTATATCATGTGAGCATGTTCCAATGATGAGTCAGATGATACTGTTTTGTAGAAATTTTTGGAAAAATCTTATAACTTACTTTTAAAATAATAAATTTTGATATCGTCTACGATGGGTAAAGGTTTTTCAAACCGCATCATCAAGTACGCTAATTTCTTTTAACTTACTGAACTTAGGCCTAAAAAAATAAAAATCTGTTTCTCAGGCCCTCCCGCATGGTCCTTTTGGTTGCCGCATGCTCTCTTTTTATAACCAAGTTAAACTTAAAAAAAATTAAAATTAAATGGTTCATGTCTGATATTTTACCCAAGTTAAAAAAATTGATGAATTTGTCCCTTGAGTGCAAGAAGGCTTTGCAATACTTTAGCATTGCAAAGCCTTCTTGTACTCAAGGGATGAAATACACCACCACCCATGCTATTCTGTAGATTATGAGGCCTAGAACTTGAACCAAGAACATGAACTTTTGATGGCAAAGAAGTAATTACTGAAATAAAAAATAAAATAAAAAAACGCTCGCCCGC
The DNA here is from genome assembly GCA_031216915.1 of Pictodentalium vernedei. Taxonomy (NCBI): domain Eukaryota; kingdom Metazoa; phylum Mollusca; class Scaphopoda; order Dentaliida; family Dentaliidae; genus Pictodentalium; species Pictodentalium vernedei. Next base: position 40,054,204 of record CM062296.1, read on the forward strand.
ATGCAATTTCACAAATAATGGCCTGAGAAACAGAAGATCTACTTTGTGTGGCCCTACTGAAATATGAGGAAATTTCTTTAAAAATCTTCTTCTGATCCACCAGTCAGAATGCTTTCATATTTGGTATACAACATCTCTAGGGTGGTCAGATTCAAGTTTGTTCAAATCGGGTCCCTCAGTTATTATTTGGGCTCTCTATTGGAGCCCAAAGTTTAATTTAGTGCAATTTGAGGAAATTTCTTTAAAAATCTTCTTCTTCAGATCGGCCACTCAGAATTTTGTTAAATTTTGATGAGACGAAAACCCCCCCTAATTTTTAGCCTCAAAATTTTGGGTCCTGTGTCCCACGGTATCTCCCCCCCCCCCCCTGTGTATTGGCCCCCACCCCCTGCAGGGGAAGATACACTAGACATCTCCCCCCCCCCCCACCCCCTGCAGGGGAAGATACACTAGTGTATCTTCCCATCTTCCCCCCCACCCTGGGTATCCCCCCCCCCTCCAATATTTTTTTAACATTGATAACATCAGGCATGACTATTGATGGTGTTTATTATTTTTTTTTAAAAAAAGATTTAGGCGTTTTTTGTCCAATTTTGAGACGAAAAAAAAAAATTTTTAGCCTGAAAAGTTTGAGTCGTTTCAGACTTGGAAATTTTTGGAAAAAAAATTGTTTTTTTATGCGTTTTGTTAAATTTTGAGATGAAAAAAAAATTTGGGGTCAGGTTTGGACTCCGAAATTTTGGACCAAAATTCGTACATTTTTGGGGTAATTTTATGCATTTTGTTCAATTTTGACATGGAAAAAAATATTTATAGCCTGAAATGTTTGGGTCCTGTTCCAACTTGTTTTTAAAATCTTCTTCAGACCATGTTGTCAGAATGCTTTCATATTTGGTATACCACATCTCTAGGAAGGTTAGATTCAAGTTTGTTCAATCCTAGTCCATGGGTTGATATTTGGGCTCCCTATGGGAGCCAAAATGTTAAATTAGTACAATAATAGAAAATTTCTTTAAAAATCTTCTTCAGATCCACCAGTCAGAATCCTTTCATATTTCGTATACAACATCTGTTGGAGGGTAAGACTCAAGTTTGTTCAAACTTAAATAATAATATTATAGATAATATAACAATTAATAACCTGCTTTTGGAGGGCACTGCAGGGTATTGATGGCCAACTGTTTTTCGTCCTGAAGTCAGACGAATAGTGCATAGATAGGCTGAGACATCTGTCTTGTTTGGAATAGAGCCGTTGGAGGGAATAGGTACGTCTTTTCTTTCTCGGTGTTGTATTCCTTGACGTCAAGACATTTAATGTCATTGTGAATGCCATAGTAGCCTTATGTACTATTACAGCGGTCTTTTCTTAGTGGCTAGTGTTGTAAGTCTCCATTTAGTGAGCTTTCAAGGCCGCAAGTGGCACAGATATGTCTTCAAGTAGACGAAGACTCATAACTGCGTAGCTACCTTGAGATTATTGTCTCTTCGGGAATTACAGCTGTTAGAATAGCGGCTTGTCATTCCCTACCTTGCGCGGTGATGGTTGTAAGTATCCGTTTAGTGAGCTTTCAAGTCGCTAGTTACAAGATATCTGACTTCACGGAGAGGAAGACTTCTAGCTACGTTAGCTAGGCTCTGACCACTGTCTTTTGGGAATAAAACCGATAAGGTACAGTGCTTTTCAGTTTGTTTTCATAGGTGTCATAGATTTGAGTCATATTGTTTACACCATAGTAGCCTAGCTAGAAGCATGAGCAAGATTGTTTCAGTAATTATGCAGCGACATAATTGAATTTATTATCTTTTGGGACTGCTGTCTCTTTGGGAATTTAGAGCTGTTAAATAGCGGATCTTCATTCCCTACCTTGCGCGACAATAGTTGTAAGTCTCCATTCCATGAGCCTTCAAGGTCACAAATTACACCGATATATCTGTCTTCACGGAGATGACGACTTGTAAGCTACGGCTAGCTTTGTAAGTCTCCTTTGTGAATTTCTAAGGCCACAGTTATCAGCCTTTTATTGTCTTCACATATAGGAAGACCTTTAGCTGCTCCGGCTACGCTGAGTTTGTTGTCCTATCGGGCATGATTCCGTAGGTTAGAGGAGGTTATTCTCTTCCTACCGGTATGGTTTGGTGCTAGTTATATGAAGCGATAAGCTCTATTAATGACGCCATATTTACCTAGCCTGTATGGTGTATTTGTTCATCACGTCCCTCTCCGTCCTTAATGGCATTATGGAGTCGGTCAGACGTGAGGGAGCCCTGCAGTTCCTATGCTATTGATGACTAACACAAGAGCGATTCAAGTAATGCGGGTGTGGGGGGGTTCAATATGAATTTTTCCCTGCCATGAGTGGGCACTCATACCTCCCCGCTGAGTTATTATTAGTACGCTCATCTGCAAAGAATGATGTTGGTGCCAATATTCCAGTCTCTTCCTGACAGAGAGTAAATGTATGAAGGGCCAGATAGGACTTTTAATTTTTGGTTTTGTAATCAAATTTTGGGGGTGGGGTGGGTTCAGAATTTGTGTTTGGCCCTTGATAATATCGAGTTTGCACCAGCTAGTCTGCCAGTCTGGGCCATTGGTAAGTATAAAAAATATACAAATTACTTAAAATTTATCATTTTTCATCCATTGGAAAGCTCTCTATAAACAAAGTAATAATAATTGAAGATTATTGTCAGATCTGCATACACAGTTATCACACTTCGATGATATAAACATAACATGCGATGGAATTCGTCCTTGGAATTTCGGAAGAGAAAATGATAAGCTGAATTTGACAAACATTAACTATTCTTTGCCTCTTGTGTCTTTACCTAATGAATTGATCACATCCACCTGCTGTAATTTAAAAATGAGCAGTTGATAAAAACAATATTTACAAAAAAAATTCCACAAAACTATATCATGTGACCCCTCCTCATTGGAATGAGCTCATCAATGAAGGTTCACATGCTATGGTTCAAGCCTGAAAATAATCACTCTGTCATTTGCAGAATTAGGTCCCCAGAGGGTGAATTTGCTGATGCTATCCCATGCAGTGTGCCAATTTATCCTCTCTGTACCCCTTGCTGTTTAGGCTTGAGACCTTGATTCAGATTGAGGTTTGCGGTGGGTAAATTTAGTGATGCTACCCTGCTGTGCAGGGTAGTATCACCAAATTCACCCTCTGGGGTCCGCATTCTGCAGATGACAGTCTGCTTATTTTCGGGCTTGCTATGGTTTTGTTGAAATCTTTTTTAAATTAAAAAAAACAATAATTAAAATAATAAATTTTGATCTTGTGTTGTAGCTCAGTGGTTATTGTATTGGATTTCAAACTGAAAGCTCCATGGTTCAAGTTTTGTTTTTTTTTTTTCTTTATTAGGGTTTAACGACACATTAACAGCCAGGGTCATATGTCAGTGACAGTTTTACGGGTGGAGGAAGCCGGAGTACCCAGAGAGAACCACCAAGCAACGATGAGCAGCTGTCAGCTCTCCTACATCGTAACTCTAAACTGAGCAGGGTTAGATTGGTTGAAGACATGCGCGCCATCGACGTGCAGTATGCCTTAGTACACAGCGTCATCGTGCCCCCATGTAGGCCATTGTCTTGTCCAAGGACACAACGCGTGACCATGGTTCGATCTCCACCATGGGTAAAGGCATTGTGTCCTTGGGCATGGTACTTAATCCTGATTGCTCACATGGGGCCCAGTAGCACTGTGCCGTAAGGCATACTGCACATCAGTGGTGCAGTTGTCTTCAACCAGCGCTAACCCTGCTTGTGTGGAGTTAGTACGTTGGGGAGTCGAACAGTTGCTCTCTGCTGCTCGGTGGTTCTCTCCGGGTACTCCGGCTTCCTCCACCCGTAAAACTGTCCATCACAAGGTGACCCTGATGGTCAAAATTTTTGTTAAACCCTAAAATAAAAAAAATAAATATATAAATAAATAGGTACTTGGGCCGGCAATCAGATTTAAACCACGAGTAGCATACGGGTTTTAACCACTAAGCTTGCCGAGTGGTTAAAACCCTTATTCTTCGAGTGGTATAAATCTGATTACCAGCCCTAGTACATATTTGTTTTATTTATATCATGCTCTTAATAAATAATCGACTTTGTCACTTTAAATGGAGAAAAAATGACACGTTCGGTCACAAACACACAGGTTTGTTTTGTTTGCATGTGTTGGTGGGCTTTACGGCCAGCTGACAGGGGCCAGCCGTGAGGGCAACTAGGGCGATTATGTTGCCCTTCTAGACCCAAAGTCGCCTTGAAAAATAGTCGAGCGATTACAAGTCGCCCTCCAAAAATTGGCCAAAATGAGGAAAGGCTGACAGGGACCAGCCGTGAGGGCAACTAGGGCGATTATGTTGCCCTTTAGACCCAAAGTCGCCTTGAAAAATAGTCGTGGCGATTACAAGTTGCCCTCCAAAAATTGGCCAAAATGAGGAAAGGCTGAACTGAGTGATCGAGCGATAACGAAATGATCCTATACTTCACACACCGATCCCCTTTCAAAAGCTGTGGTATACTAAAATTCAGAGGCACAGTCTCCTGTTCATGCATGCTTGGTTTATTAATAAACTACCCGAGTCCTTCGATAACACATTTTAAATTTATACAAACCCATCTGGCATGAATACTAGACAGTCTGGCAATATACGCACACAAAAACCCAGAACTTGCTTCTCGGCCGAACTCCCGTTCCATTCTTTCCCACTGATTTGGAATGACACAGAACCATCAGTCCAGCGTCTCAATAGATCCCAATTTGAGAAGGCAATAATAGACAAGGCTCTAAATTCATACCATTCAGATGTCTCTTGTAATAACCCTACCTGCCTCGATTGTACTTCCATTTCACCTGGATCTCCACATTCAGATTTCAACACTCCAGAATCTAGGTTTTGCTGATCAGACCATAAATTTTGGAGCAATTTCTGTAATGCAATTTCTGCAATACTTTGGCCCCTTACCTAACGCAATAGTCATGTCTGGCCTGCACTGTTCTCAAAGATCTCATTTCTGTTCTTGCCTCCAGAACAGGGCCCATGGTTTACCACTGGAGTAAGCTCATTTAGTCATTCCACTGCGTACCATGTCCTTGTCCCTGAGGCTAGAATTGAAAGTCAAAGGACTGATAAGAAAATAAATGGAAATCCTATTTAAGAGCTTTTCTTGTGAAAACAGTGTTCTGTTTGCACTGGGCTAGGGGTTAAATAATTATGTATTACAAGTTCTCCTCTTGAATCCTGTAAGGATGCAAATTGTTTACAATTCTGATGTCAGGACTAATTATCTTTTAATATGGGAATGGCAGGAAGACAGCCCCCAGGGCTATGCTGTTTCCCTGCAGTTTTAGATTTATTTCTATACATTTCTGCAAGTTGTTTATTATACTTCATGTAAACGTTTACTGCAAAATAAATTTCATTTCATTACAAGTCGCCCTCTAAAAATTGTCCAAAATGAGGAAAGGCTGAACTGAGTGATCCGATGTTTACATAAAAACAATTATTTTCAAGAATCGAATGTGCTTGCATGTGATAAATGGGCATTTTCTTTCTTCAAATAAGCGACCATTTATTTGAAATCACAGGAGAATCAATTGTCCATTGTCACTTTAGCAGATTTTTTATTTCTATTTTGTTTCGTTTCACTCGGAGCTTCAAGTGTCGAAACGAAAATAGGTGACTTACGCGACTCAACAAAATAACCCAGTTTGAAAGTAGGATGCCAAAAATTCTCTGCCGAAAATGTATAAACAACAGACATATTTTCTAACACTGACGACTGTTTTTAACTTTTGGCCTTCTATTCTCAGAAAAACACGAATGGAATTGAAATACATGAAAAAAGGCTTTAATGATGACAAGAAAAGCTTTGTACAGGGCACAAGTGTGCATATGAAGGATCTTGAAAAAGTATCTTCCAAGCAACTCTCTTACATAAAGGCCTCTCATAAAGGCCGTATCGCTTCAGAGTTAGTCAAGCACTGGGAAAAGATAAACGATAGGCGATGGGGCAGTGGGTCCCCACCAAAAAGAAATACACTGGTGGAGGAGAACCTATCCAATCGTGTATGTAGCGAAATAACGGCAGAAGAAGTGCGGAACGTGGTCTCGAAATTAAAAAATGGTAAAGCGGGAGGGACTGATGAAATTCCAAACGAATTCCTCAAAAATGGAGGGGAGGCACTTATTGAAGTCCTGACAAACCTTTTCAACCTGGCTCTGCGAAAGCAAGAGGTCCCCAGAGAGTGGAGGGAAAGTAAGGTGTCGTTCATACACAAAAAGGGGGATAAGGAAGTTCTAGATAACTATAGGGGGATATCAGTTAGTAGTAACATCGGAAAAGTATTCTGTAAGGTCATATACGGTAGACTAGAGGAAGTTATTGAAGAGAAAGGTTTTTTAGGAGAAATTCAAAATGGTTTCAGGAAAGGACGAAGAGTCACTGATCACCTATTTATTTACACTCACCCAACTGATAGAATCAACAAAGGCTGAAAAGAAAAAGATGTTTCTGGCATTTCTAGATGTGAAAAAAGCGTACGACCGAGTGTGGAGGGAAGGTATGTGGCGAAAGCTCAAGGGCATCTGACTGGGGGGTGACTTTGTGGGAATCATGAAAGCACTGTATACAGATGTGCAAAGCCAACTCAGTCTAGGGAGTATCACTACAAAACGAGTCCCTATGGATATAGGCCTCAAGCAGGGGTGTATCTTTTCACCGATTTTGTTTGCATTATATGTTCAAGATTTAGGGGACAAACTAATTCAGAGTGCGGAGGGGGTAAATGTTGGAGACATAAAGATACCAGGCTTATTCTTTGCGGACGACATGGTGTTAATGTCTAGAACTGAACAGGGGCTAGAGAAACTGCTGGAAATTGTTGGTAGATATGGGAACACTTGGCGGCTCGAACTAAATGAAAATAAAAGCAAGGTAATACCCGTTGGACGCAAGGTAGATATGACAAAGAGATGGAGAGTGGAGGAGTTCTCAATCCCCGAAGGGGAAAGCAAACAAATCACTGTAGGAGAAACGGGAGAGTATGAGTATCTAGGGGTAAGCATAAATATAACGGGAAGAGGGGTGTACAGAAATTACTCAGCCAAACTGATTCTGAAGGGGAAAAGAATTCTGAACCAACTAAAACTTTTAGGGAAAAATAGTTTCAATAAGGTCTTTGTGGGGAAAACACTGTGGGAGAGGGTGGGTTTACCAAGTATAACGTATGGCACGGACGTGATTCCATTAAACCAAACCGTTATTAAGAAGTTGGAAAGTACTCAGAATGATGCCGGCAGATGGATAACAGGGTCGAGTAATGGTGCAGCTTTGGAAGCAGTAAGGGGGGAGCTTGGGTGGATGAAAATCAAGGACAGGGTAGATTTGGGAAAACTGTGTTACTTTAACTACTTGAGAAACCTGCCTGACAACCGGTGGTGCAAATTGATGCTCGATACCATTTGGAATTCTAATATAGAAACGGGGTGGTCAAAACATGTGAGGGAACTAATGGACAATTACTCTATAGAGGTCACAAACATAGAAGTAGGAATGAAAGAAGGCAAAAGGTTTGTCAAAGAGAGAGTCATGGAAGATTGCAATCGAAACTGGCGAGCAGGGGTTAGCGTGAAAAGATCACTGCAGGGGTTACAATATAAAGAAAAGCCAGCTTTTGAGAAGTACCCAGATGGCACCTTTGGAGGGTCACTGCTGTTCAAACTGAGATCAAGATCACTGGAGCTTCGGGGAAAAATTGGGAGAGATGGGGAAAAGGGATGCCAAATGTGCCACTCTGGAGTAGTGGAGACCCTGGAACATTTTCTCTTGGAATGCCCACAGTATATACCTCATAGAATAAAATTTACTGGAAGAATAATGCAGAAGTGGGGTGAAGAAACAAAGGATAGATGGCTGAAGGGGGACACGAGGGAGAGGGTAGGAATGCTTATTGAAGAAATTGAAAAAGAGGAAGTGAGGGACACTATTAAGCAGTTTATATCTGAATGCTGGGAGGAGAGGAGGGGAAGAGGGGGTGGGGTGCAGGGGGAATGATGGCCTTCTCTTATGAGGACCGCGACAAATCAGCGGCTGGCCAAAGAGTTATTATTATTATTATACATCTGGTCCTGTTCACACTTTCAGTCTTAGGAGCAACCACGGGAGGGTGCTTGGGGGAGTGATTGGCACGAAGAAGAGGGGAAGGGTCATGAAGGAGAGGGTAGCAGAGGGGGATTTTCAATCAATAATTACTTTGTGATTTTTAGCTCAACTTGACAAAGTCAAGCTGAGCTATTGCCATCACTTCTCGTCCATCGGCATATGTACATGCGAACATACGATCGTGCGTACATACGTATGTCCACAATTTCCTTTGGCACACCTCACAGGTCGCATTTATGATCAGATTGCATTGAAACTTGGTATGCTTGTTTGGGGTGACCTCTAGATGGGAGCTATCGATATTTTTATACTGTACCAATGACCCAGACATAGCTGGTGCTAACTCTTAAAATATAGGGCCAAACACAAATTTTGCCCCCCAATCCCCAAAATTTGCATCTAAAACTAAAGAAAACATGTCCAGAGAGGCCCTCCACACCTCGCCCCCACTGCGCATGCGCAGTGTCAAGGACGTTCCGAAATTGGCGCCATTTATCATTCTAAGTTTGGCCCTTCATCAGTTAACATCTGACTGATCTTTGTGCTTTTAAATCTCAGTTTAAATGATGCCAGACAAATAAATATTAGTGAAATGGTGATTCTAAGGAGGATAGAAAAGGAGGAGAGGAAAAGAATGTGTGACAGAATATTATCAGGGCTGTAACTTAAAATTTTTTAATGAAATTATGTTAAGTTACCTATTTTCAAGGCAGCAGCCATTTTGTTGTCATTCTGATTATTTAGTTACACTGTTTTTACAAGTGTTTTTCCTCTCTCCCTGTCCTTTAAGTTCCCCCTTGCTATTCTCCCATGCTTTTGGCATAATTTCTGTAATTATTATTACTAAAATTTCTTGGGAGTTTAGCTGAATAACAGAATGAATTCTGTTCTTTCCCCATGTTTACGTCTTCACCTACGGGTGGTTAGGCGTTGTGTTCTGCATCTACCATCTGATGTTCTGCAGTTTCTTCCCTGGAAGTCTCTGTTTTGCATCAGATGGTGTATTTTTGGTAACTGATTTCGGGCCTGGGTGCCTGGAGTCTTATTTTAGTGTTTTTACACTCATTGTTTACAACAGCCCTCTGTGTGAGGGGGGGATTTCTAAATAATAATATCTTTATGTTATTTCAATCATAACTAGATACATTATTATTGTTCGTAAGTGTTGAATAAATTGTTTAAAATATTTTTAAAATTTTTGTCCACACTTAGGCTTGGGATCCATTGGGGCTCAACGTTACTTTTCAGAAACTTGGGCTGTTCTGAAAAAATATTTTTTCAAAATATTTTGATTTCAATTATTTTTTCTATATTAATGGATCATATTATTATTATGTATTTTGATTGCCAGGGGTTAGTGCGAGTACCAGGACTTGTTTTCTTTTCACATTGAAAGGATATTGATCTATTGTTTTAAGAGGAAGTCTTCCTCTGACCTTATTATCATTCTATATGTGGTCTGTGTACTCGCATTAACTCCGGTTCTGTATCGTATGATTTCGATGACAATATGGGAAGCGTATGTCACGGTATGTTGTTGGGGATTTGGACACTCCGGTCCTTTCCCCGCAGGGTCACTCTACTTTATCAATTTCTATTTCAGACGATCAAGATTAGGGTGATGTATCTGTGATGTCTTCCAACAGTGTGCCTCCGTCGTCACAATTAATGAAGGGCTAGCGGAAAAGTGCTCATGTAATACGCCAATTGCCTAAGAGGACCCTAGTAGGTTCGACGGCCTTTGACGTCCGCTAGCTCGCCCGGTGTAGCGTCCATTCACCGAATGGTTCGGCAGCCGGGTTCGTCCGTTGCGGTCTAGAAGGAATTTTGGGGTGATGCGAGCACTATAAAATTAACTTAATGCACACCCAGTGACGGCGGATCGGAGGGAGAACGGAGGAAGCCTTTTAGTCCGGTTCATAGCTCGTTCCGGTCCATCCGGACGGCAAGCGAGAGAGGCCCCTCTCTCGTTCAACAACATCTGGCCCCAGATGTTGTGGTACAAATGTGTCGTTAGCGGAGCATACGTCCGTCGCTCGGGACGCTCCGTTGTATAGGCAGTCCGCTGAGACTGCTAAGGCTTCCTCTTCTCGTCAGCGCACACGACCGCACCTTGGCTGCGTGACCGCCGATATATTACCAGCTTCGCCGATCAAGGATTCTTCGGCGACCAGGTCACACCATCCGGCAGCCAGGGATTCGAGACCGATGGACTCCGGACGTTCGCATAGGAAAAGTATGCGGGAGCCATCTGATGCGGAGCTGCCCTCGGCGAAGCAGCGATAGACTGCGCCTCCGCAGGTCTCGACGCCGGACATTCTTGTGCACATAGCACAGCTTATCGCAGCATCCCAGCAGCCGACAGAATCGGTGTCGGATCGAGAATTATCCGACAGCGCTGGGTCGGTAGCCGGGGACTCGAGGTCTGCAGACTCCGGACGTTCGCATAGGAAGTATGCGGGAGTCAACGTACACGGAGCTTCCAGCGGCAATGCATCGTAAGTCCGCTACTGCACAGGCCTCGGGAACGAACGTGCTTTCCTTAATAGCACAGTTTATCGCAGCATCCCAGCATCAACTGAATCTGTCGCATATATTTTATCCGACGATGCTGGGTCGGGACGCTCCGCGGAAGCGGGTACGGACGTCCGAAAGTTTCATCCGGTCCGACGGGATACCGAAAGGGATTCGGTGGATTTCAGGCTTTCCCTTTCGGAACAACATATGCTGCGATGCCGGATAAGAAACTGATAGCGTCGGTGGACTTAGAAATTTTTGGTTCGGTTCAGGGACATCGTCCCTCAGTTCCGACATAGTCCAATAATGTCACACAAACTTTCGAATTATTGAACGACGCTATATATATTATTATTTTATGCTTGCTATCCAAGCATTTCTGGTTTCTTGTTCGAAGAGTTATGGAGATGTCTTTCAAAAGTGTGCCTCTGTCGTCATAGTTAATGAAGAGTTAGCGGCAATAAGTGCTCATGGAATATGTCTATCGCTTACGGAGTGACATTCGCTAGCTCACCCGGTGTAGCGTACATTCATCGAATGGTTCGGCTGCCGGGTTCGTCCGTTGCGGTCTAGGAAGGAGATTTGGGTGATGCGAGCACTTTAATTACTTTAGTACTCACCCAGTGACGGCAGATTGAGGACAGATCGGAGGAAGCCAACAACATAGGGGACCGCATGTTGTGGTTCAGATATTTTACATTCGGAGCATATGTCCGTTGCTCGGGACGCTCCGTTATATTGACAGTCCGAGAGACTGTCTTTAATGCTTCCTCATCCTCACAGCAGGGCACACGACCGCACATTGGCTACGTGACCTCGAGTATCCGATCAGTTTCGGCATTCAGTGATTCCACAGCGAATAGGTCGCGCCATCCGGTAGCCAAGGGACACGAGGCCTATACACTCCGTTCGCTCGCATATTGGAAGTATGCACGGGGTAACGATCTCGGAGCTTCCTGCGGCAATGCATCGTAAGACCGCTGCTCCTCAGGCCTCAGTGACGGACGTGCTATCCGAGTTAGCACAGTTGTTTCGCAGCATCCCAGCAATTGACGGTTTCTCGGTCGAATCAGGAATTATCCGACGGCGCTGGGTCGGTGCGGTCCGCGGTTGCATCAAGCTACGGACGACCGAACGCTTTATAGGGTCCGACAGGATGGCGAAAGGGATTCGAAAGTTTTCGAGTTTTCCCTTTAGTAGTATCGGAAGATGCCTTTCATATCTTCTGGCATTTCTTCCAGTGATTATTTTTCGGACTTCATTGCTGCGATCTTGGATAAGAGACTTATAGCGTCATTGGACTCGGATTTTTCGATCGGTACAGGGACTTTGTCCCTGACTTACCGACGCAGTCCAATATTGTCATTACAACATGTGTTTTATTTTTCGACGCTATATATTTATATATATACAAGACGGCTACTAAGCATGATAGTTTAGTTTCTTGTCCGCGTGGCTCATTTCTGCCATTTTATCTTTTTTACATATAGTTTATTTTGGCAGAGCAGGGCATACCGAGAGTTCATATGCGTCTAGACGGTGTGATTAAAGACTGCATATATTCTTTTTCACCGTTTATGTCTTTTCCAATTTCAATGTTGGGAACGACATTATGTATATTAGACTTAACTTAGACGCTTTATTATACGTAATCCGCCTTACTGAGGCGTTATCATTACGTCTTCAAGAAAGGATTTACGGGATATTATTCTCAATGTAATTTCTTTTGAGGGCAGTAGTTTGTTCACGTATAACTCCGCCCTTCAGTGGCTGATTGGAGTTGGTTAGACGTGAGGCAGCCCTAGCTACATCCACGCGTGGATAGTAGGTTAAGAACTCTCTCAGAGTCGCTTCGTTCTCGGAGGAGCTTCTCTTCGACGGCAACTTTCCGGCAATCCATGAATTGCTTGATTTATACATTCTCTTGTCTATCTAGTGTTACAAGAGATTCAGACTGGGGCAAACATTCGGTGGTTGACTCAGAGAGTGCCGCCGCAGTTGCCGGACCCGAGTGTGGCTGTTATGACGGTTGCCAGTCAAACAGATTGGGATATATGCTGATCCCTACGGATTCGAAGTGCCAGGGTCTTTGGGTTCCGCAGTCTTTTAGCTATCAGTTAACTTCCGCGGAATAATGTTTTTTTAGGCTTGCTTTATGTCATTGCATGAACATTATTCAGAAACGCATGCCCAAATTCCTGTCCTTTAATTCGACAGTACTGGCGTATCTCCGGAACCAGGGAGGCACTCTTTCGTTTCCGTTATTCAATTTAATGGAAAGAATCCGTCTGTTGGTTATAGTACACCAAGTTCAGTTTTGGTCCGTCATATTCTGGGTCGTCTGATTGTTTTATCGCACTCCCGTTCTCTTACGGGTCGCTTGTTGCTGTCAGAATGGACTCTCAACAAACAAGTATTCAATCAGATTTGCTATCTATGGGAGCGCCCAATGATGTTTTATTTATGACACAGTTGGCTAATCAATTGCAGACGTATGTGTTGGCTTGTCCAGATCTCTGAGCTAATACTGTTAACGCTCTATTGATCTATAGGACAGAATGATAGGATACGCGTATCCTCCGGCGCTGTTGTTTTTAGCAGGTATTGCTAAGATAAACAACCACAATATATTTCTGTTGATAGCATCTCTATCTTCACAGAGATCATGAGTAATTTACTCTCTTGTCTACTGTGGATCTTAACGTGAAATCTTCCTCTATGTGAGGATCTTTTTTCACTGGGTAAATCGTGTCATTTTTATCACAACCAGCAAGGTCGCAACCTTCATGTTTTCCGTTGTGTGGTCCATATTGCATTGTAAGCACTGTACTGGACGAGCTTTGGACGCGATTTCTTACTATAGGAGATCCTCTTCTTCGCTATTCTATGCGACTAAAGTGGAGGCTCTTCCGTCGTGGTGTAGGGATCATTATGTTCATATGGTTGATCCCTCCATACTACTCATTGCTATTTTTTAGTATACTTGTTTCACAAGATCTACTGCAGCCTGTTGTTATTTAGGTTATAGGTTTATGTTACCTCATACCTATGCACTCTACGATAGTTTACAATTGAGTCTTTTGTCTCTTTATCTAAGTCAGTTAGTAACTTTTTGATAAATAGACTTAGAATCTTTAGATTAAATTCCTATACGGATTTTAACTTCAGGTTCTTATTTAGCTAAGTAATCATTTGAGCCTCTGGAAACAGTAGTTTTCAAATTCTGACCTTTTAGACAGTAATTCTGTTGGTTTCTCTTTTACTGTAGAGTCAGTGAGTTTCATGCACTATCGATGGATGATTTTCACTTTCATAGTTTCGGAATCAATACTTCCGTTACTATTTAGGTTGGATTGTTGCATAAGAGTTAGGCTCCTATTATCCGGAACCTATTATTTTAAGGTCCTTCCGTCTTCGTATGGGCATAGGCCTTTACTCTTTCCGGGTACAGTTTATGTATTTATAAACAGATATCTGTTTATTACAAGGGCGTAAGCTTCTTCTGTCTTTGATGTCTAGTAGAAGGACGTTACGCTCCATTTTATTGTTAATGGATTCTATTAACTAGCGTACTGCTTATGGTATATCATTGGCTTAGCAGTTGTGCTTAAGATTTCGGCTCATGAAGTAAGAGTTCTTCTACTTCTTGGGCTTACATTAATAGTGTTCTATTATAGATTTTTGAAGGCTGCTCATTGCGCTCAGCCATCCATTCATGAATTTTATCTCAGAAATATCGAGTCCATTTCTGGAGGCCTCTATTGTTAGGTCTATTATCTACTGCTCAGAATGTCATTCACTTAACAGTTGCTACTATAGCTAGGTAGGCTGTCTGTTTCGGCAGTGTCTCCGTTCGGCTGCCCTCTTCGCTCTGGGCTATTTGACCCAGGGCAAGAAAAAGGGGGGGGGGAGGGTGTTCCCTTGGGTCACCTGTTTTTACTATGAAAACAAGGGGATACCTCCTCCGGAGTTAGTAATTCTGAGCTGTTTTTAGGATGGTTGTTTAGTGAGAAGTTTAAGTTTATAAAATTCATTCAAGTCTTAGTTTTTAAAGTATAGCTTTTGAATATTGCATATGTCAACGGACATGATTATGCAATTCTCACACACTTTTAGGAGTATAAGAGTCTCTATTCTCTAGACTTACTTTATTATTGGCTTACTTTAAAAATTATTAGTATAAGGATTATTGGATATTAATAGAGTACATGGATGTATGAAGCTCAATTTTTGGAAGGTGTTGTATCTTTCTAATTTATCATAAATAAGAAGGATACATGTAAGGCCTATTACTTCTTTTCCCTACAGGGGATGACTCTATTTTATTTTATTGAGCGTATTCCATTTTGCTCTATGTCCTTGGCCCTCCAGCCTTTTTACTATTCAGCTATGTCTGGGTCATTGGTACAGTATAAAAATGTTAAAAAATTTATAGTAATTTATATATTTTTTATACTTACCAATGACCCAGACGGGGATGGCCCTCCCAGGAGTTGGGAACTCTTGCCTCCCCGCTGAGTACATAGCGCTTACCAGGCACTGGTTATTAGAATGATAAATGGCGCCAATTTCGGAACGTCCTTGACACTGCGCATGCGCAGTGGGGGCGAGGTGTGGAGGGCCTCTCTGGACATGTTTTCTTTAGTTTTAGATGCAAATTTTGGGGATTGGGGGGCAAAATTTGTGTTTGGCCCTATATTTTAAGAGTTAGCACCAGCTATGTCTGGGTCATTGGTAAGTATAAAAAATATATAAATTACTATAAATTTTTTAACTTTCTTCAATTTCCATCAAAAAATGTTGCAGCGGCCAACGTTCTTAGAACTTGGTTTAGTCAGACCTCAATATTTCCCTTTGGCACACCCTACTGGACACATTTATGATCGGATTGCTTTGAAACCTGGCATGCTTGTTTTGGGGTTACCTCTAGATGGGAGCTATCGATTTTCTTCCATTTCCATGTCAAAAAATGTTGCCGCTGGCAACGATCTTTGAACTTAGTTTAGTTAGGCATCAATATTTTCCTTTGGCATGCCCTACAGGACACATTTATGATCAGATCGGTTTGAAACTTTTTATGCCTGTTTGGGGTTTCCTTTAGATGGGATCTAGCGATTTTCTTCGATTTCCGCCAAAAAATGTTGCCACTGGCAATGACCTTCTATGAACTTAGTAAAAACTTAGTGCAGTTAAGCATCAATATTTCCCTTTGACACACCCTGCAGGGCACATTTATGATTGGATTGCTTGCAAACTTGGTATGCTTGTGTAGGGTGACATCTATATGGGAGCTGTCTATTTTCTTCCATTTCTGTCAAAAAATGAGACCGCTGACCTTTGAACTCAGTTTAGTCAGACATCAATATTTCCCTTTAACACACCCTTCAGGGCACATTTATTATCGGATCACTTTGAAACTTGGTATGTGTGTTCAGGGTGACCTCTAGATGTGAGCTATTGCTTTTTTTCATTTCCATAAAAAATTATTGTCATTATCACCAGCCTTTGAACTTAATGCATTTGTGCATCAACTTATCCCTTTTGCACTCTCTGCAGGGTATATTTATGAATTTCCATAAAAAACCCATTGCCACAAGCAATGACCTTCTACTTAGTGCATTTGTGCATTAACATCTTCCTTTGGCATGCCTCAGAGGGCACATTCATTATCAGGTTGTTTTGAAACTTTGTATGCTTATGCAGGGTGACAAAGATAGGAGCTATTGATTTTCTTTTCATTTCCATCAAAAAACTGTTGCTGTTAGCAACAATCTTTGAATTTATTTCATTTGTGCATCAACATTCTTTGACATGGCCTACAGGCCACATTTATCAGAGGATTGTTTTTGAACTTGGAGTGCTCATTAGGAAAGACCTTTAGATAAGAGCTTTTGATTAGCATTCATTTCTGTGAAAAAAATTGCCATTTACAATAACCTCCGAACATACTGCATTTGTGTATCAACATTCTTCCTTTAGCCAGTCTTACAGTTTACATTTAAAAATGTATGGATTACTTTGACGTTGTGCACACACAATGCTGTTATGTTGAAATTTCATCAAATAACATTGGTACCAATGATCTTCAGTTTTGCCATTTCATTTATAACTGACCAACTTCAACTTTGTCAAGTTGAGCTACAGTGTCATTGACACTTTCATTTAACCTTGCATAGATGCATCATAGACAACTGGACCTGGATTAATCAGGCGTTAATGGAGAACATGCGCAAAAAATGTGAAGGGGCGGAAGGGGGTGGTACATAAATATTCTTAATTTTCCACACTTGCCTATGAAGTCTCCCTATTTTTTCTGGAGGGAAACATGAAATCTCCCTAAAATTCCCCCTAGACTGGTCCCTGCCGACTGAACGTGAATGCTTCATTGACAGTGAGACGCATCATCAAAGTTTATTAAAGTTACCTTGCTTTTTTAGTCAAATTATTATTTACAATTCTTATATTTTAAATATTTAATTGTAGGTATTTTAAACTTAAGTCATTCCACGTAGTTGACAGTACTGCAAAACGTATGTTTGAATGAATTATCACGATGTGTGAATGTATCGAAGTTGGCAAATTACATCATGTCACATCATGGATGAACTTCCTACTGTGGGTGTGAATTTTTTTAACAGCAGTACACGCTTTATGCTGGTAATGGGGTTAAAAGCTAAAATTTAACATGCAGGCTTTTCACAGGTAGTAGCTAGAGCTGTAGGTTAACCGAAACCGAACCGAGGTTTTTAGTTTTTTTAAAAAACCGAAACCGTCGACATCCCGTAATCTAAGGTTTTTCGTTTTTTATTAAATACTCTCTTGCTGCAGAAATTCACAGAATGTAGCCATCCCAGAGTATCGAGAGTACCCAGACACTGCCAATGGCAGTGTCTGGGTACTCTCACTACTCTGGGAAGGCTACATTCTGTGAATTTCCGACATTTCAGTTTAGTTGTGTTTGCAGCTTTCCTCAAGTTGCGTGTAGGTGTCAGACCTCTAAAATGGCCTAGCATTATAAAAGTTCTGGATATTTAGGTAATTATTATATTGGCCTTCCTGATTCTTCATGTATTATAGCTTATTTCGGGCATTCATTGAGTTTCACTCAATTTCACTACCATTCAGTTATGACTCCGGACATAAGAATGAGTTTTATTGAATTTTATTTGGCCTCATGAACAAACCGAAAACCGAACCGAACCGAGGTTTTACTCCTCCTGAAAAACCAAAACCGAAACCGAACAAGAAATTTAAAAACCTACAGCTCCAGTAGTAGCATAGGTGAGCATGGTATAAATAAATATCCTGTGTGTTGGTCAAAGGGTTAAAACTATTCCTATGCTTCATTGAATGAATCAAAATCTACATGAACCTTCTACAGGCTGTACTGTCCAGTAGAATAATGCTGCTTCATACACCTACACAGAAATCAGAAATAGTTTGAGTTATTCTGTTTGACATGATGTGCCTTATATCCTCAGCCTCGATGTGCCCAGTCAACTTCAAACTTGGCAGGTGTATGTATAATTTTCCAATACAACTAAATTAACATATTTGGTGGCAATATTTTGTGTCATTCCCAAAAATTGGCAATTCTGTCACATCCTGTCAAATTTTGTATGCAGACATGAGTCGCCATAAAAAATATGCATATCATGGATCCATCCACCAATATTTCTGTTTATAAACTACAATGAACTTTAACCTGATTGTGACTAAGTCGCGATTCATTTGAAATTCTGTCCATTCTTGCTACTTTTTTTCTGATGGTTCCTGTATTTCATTTTGCTTTACTAACTTTTTAACCCTTTACCTAACATGAAAAGCAGACGACACTTGCAAAAGAAATTCTTGAATTACTCTTTTTTTCTTTTTTTGTCTCAAAAACATAGGTTATGACCCCTCGTTGGAACGAGCTCGACGAGCTCGTTCCAACGAGGGGTCATAACCTATGTTTTTGAGACAAAAAATGAAAATATTTTTAAAATTAATTGGCGATTTTTGAGAATAGCACTGGCCGGTTTTGGCCGTTACGTTGGGTAAAGGGTTAACCCTTTTAACACAAATGCCCCGTTTTCCAGCCCAGGATCATCCTACAGTTGAAACTAGTCATGTCAGAATTAATGCAGAAAATGCTTGTAAGTGCACTTCTTACTGAACAAAAATGAAGTAGTCTGGAATTCGCAATAGTGTTAGCACTGTGCAATACATAGACAAAACTACATGTATGTTTCAATGAGTCGTTTTGTATTCAATGAGTCAGATGTGCGTAGGAAGAAAACGTCGAGACCGAAGGTCGAGACATTTTCTTTCTACGCACATCTGACGAATTGAATACAAAACGACTCATTGAAACATACATGTGGTTTTGTATTTATTACATGACCCAAGCACCTACTGACCTAATTTTCTTTTCTATCAACGGTGGTAAACACCATGCACTTTATGCAGTCGCATTGCATAAAAAAGTCCCGGTTGGAACAGGTTGGTGTGCAATACGGAATTCCGTATTGCACAGCCGTATTGCATAAGAGAGACTGCATGGGCATGTAATAAAAAATATAATTCATTATTAGCAAGGTCGGTAGTAAAATCAACTGAACTGATCAAATGGAAGAAAAATATTGAGACTACAGTTAGTATGTGGAGGGAGCGCGGTGGCTCAGTGGTAGACAATTGGACTTCTGTGCTAGAGGTCCCGACAACCCGCGTTGTGTCCTTGGGCAAGGAACTTTATCCCGGTTGCCTACATGGGAGCACGATCATGCTGTGTACTAACACGTACTGTACGTCGATGGTGCACATGTCTTCAACCGCTGTAACCCTGCGTGATGGAGCTTGAACAGAGTTAGAATGTTGGAGAGCTGACAGTTGCTCGTCAATGCTCGGTTGTTCTCTCCGGGTACTCCGACTTCCTTCACCCTTAAAACTGTTATGGTCATGATTACCAATAAATAAATAACAGTATGTGGAGGGTGGGTTAATACTAAATTGCTGTGGGATAGATTTTTCACTTTGTAATTATTTACAATCTCTGAGGACAAAACACGAGAAGCACTTGCAAACTTGTATAACACGGAGCAGCACCCAGTGGTCCATGTGATGAAAGTTTGCAACTGTTCCTTGTGCTGTTGTGAACAATTATAAATACTTCTTAGTGGAGAATATATGGCACTGTTATTAAGTAGCAATTCACTCTCATCATACTGTACATGTATATGCAGTCAAATTTTAATATCAATTTATGTCATTACATGTACATGCATCCCATTAGAGGTTTGGAATGATGTTAATGATCTCTATTTACTGCAGTGCAGTCACTGTGGACTGGTCGTTGTCAACGCATGGGCAGTGATGTCCATGCATGCGTTTACCAGGTAATAAAAATCATCATCATCAAAATTTTAATTAATGAAGCACTGGATTGTACCTGGAACTTCATTAACTTAAGTTTTGATGATTATTCCTGTAATTAGTGTTTGCAATTTAATATTATTAGTTACACAGTTTGTTGGTGGCCTGATATGGTATATATGGTGTCAGTTAATTCCATATTGGACTGGAGGCACGGTGGCTCAGTAGGTAGAGTTGCAGGCTGCAAGCCCAGAGGTCCTCGGTTCGAATCCCACCCGCGGCAACTGCATTGTGTCCTTGGGCAAGACACTTCACCCCCATTGCCCATGTGGGGGCACGGTGACGCGGTGTACTAAGGCGTACTGCACGTCGATGGTGCACCTGTCTTCAACCGCTGTAACCCTGCTTGAGCGGAGCTTGAACAGAGTTAGAATGTTGGAGAGCTGACAGTTGCTCGTCAATGCTCGGTTGTTCTCTCCGGGTACTCCGGCTTCCTTCACCCTTAAAACTGTCATGGTCATGATTACCAATAAATATCCCCGTGGGAACCCCGGGAAGTAAGCAGCACTTGTTTACTGTGGTAAACCAGTTCCGCTTTACTAGTAAAATAGGACCCAGTCACCAATGCTTGGGGTGAAAGTCCTCTAAAATGGGCAACATGTTGATCAACGATTGACTAAACTTGACTTCATCTCCATGTTGTGTCACGATTAGCCATGGTGCATAAATATGTGCCGTTAACCACCAACAAACAAACAAACATACCAATAAATAAATAACAGTATGTGGAGGGTGGGTTAATACTAAATTGCTGTGGGATATATTTTTCACTTTGTAATTATTTACAATCTCTTGAGGACAAAACACGAGAACCACTTGCAAACTTCTATAACATGGAGCAGCACCCAGTGGTCCATGTGATGAAAGTTTGCAACTGTTCCTTGTGCTGTTGTGAACAATTATAAATACTTTTTAGTGGAGAATATATGGCACTGTTATTAAGTAGCAATTCACTCTCATCATACTGTACATGTATATGAAGTCGAATTTTAATATCAATTCATGTTTACATGTACATGCATCCCATTAGTGGTTTGGAATGATGTTACTGATCTCTATTTACTGCAGTGCAGTCCCTGTGGACTGGTCGTTGTCAACTCATGGGCAGTGATGTCCATGCATGCGTTTACCAGGTAATAAAAATCATCATCATCAAAATTTTAATTAATGAAGCACTGGATTGTACCTGGAACTTCATTAACTTAAGTTTTGATGATTATTCCTATAATTTGCCCGACTGTTTACAGTGAGGGCTATAGTCAGGACTTTCGTCTGTCTGTCTGTCTGTCTGTCTGTCTCCGCCTGCCTGCCAGCCAGCCAGCCAGCCAGCCAGCCAGCCAGCCAGCCAGTCAGTCAAGTCAGTCAGTCAGTCAGTCAGTCAGTCAGTCAGTCAGTCAGTCAGTCAGTCAGTCAGTCAGTCAGTCAGTCAGTCAGTGAGTCAGTCAGTCAGTCAAGTCAAGTCAAGTCAAGTCAGTCAGTCAGTCAGTCAGTCAGTCAGTCAGTTCAGTCAGTCAGTCAGTCAGTCAAGTCAAGTCAAGTCAAGTCAAGTCAAGTCAAGTCAGTCAGTCAGTCAGTCAGTCAGTCAGTCAGTCAGTCAGTCAGTCAGGTCAGTCAAGTCAGTCAGTCATTGAGAGTTTTGGTTAAATTTTTTTACTGAACGTTCAAGTGGGGTTTTTTTTCCCTGTTTAGTCATGACTTTCGTCTGTTAACATTTGGAGTTTTGGTTAAAGTTTGTGGTTAAAGTTTTTTAGTCAACCTTAAATTTTTGTTTGTTTTTTTTTCTTTTAAATTAATATTACTATAGATTGTATCATTCTCATGTTTTTTTTTATGTTTCATGTTATTTTGGGAAATATTTAACCAGGCCTCGAAATAAGAGGCGAACGCTCGTACCGTTCGCCTATCGGTTACGCAGATTTGTTTTCAGGCGAACGCTCGATCGGTTAACCAAAAATCGCGCCGATGGCCGACGAAGTTAGTTGTTACAGGATGAGAAAAGTTTTCTATGTTTTTCCTCCCACTGATTTAAAAGAATCACTGCGGTGCACAAAACGAGAACAAAATGCTCGTGGTTATCACACAGCGTGTTTCAATCATTACTGTACTTGTGGGGGTATAAATCTATAGTATTAGCAGCACTGAAGATCTGGAGTACCAACTCACGGCGCCCTCTGGCTTTCAAAACAATTAATTTGTTTCGATTCTGAGAAAGACGATTATCTGTTACAGCTAAAGGGAGCTTTCTGCTTTGTTAATACATAAATTTACCGCACGTGAGGTTTTAACTCTTGCACTGCACAAAGCTGCAAATAAGTCTTCAATTCAATAAAAAGGAGACATATTGAAAATCAAATGAGCTGTTGTTAATTATTTGTTGCATTCCGCCCCTTTTTACCCTACCAATCCATTTTAAAAATTTTGAACACATTATGAAAACGTCTTTTATTGTTTACGTGCTTATTCCATTTGAATAAACAGCCTGCATGGTTGTGAACATGGGTTTTTCCGAATGATTTTCGAACATTGTGGCACAAATAAAGTTTTAGTTTGGAATTTTGATTACATTCTCTGGATACCGAAATGTAGGGGAAGGTAGATACGATTTACAATTATTTCTTTTTCCAATGTTAATCAGAGACTGCCAATGCAACTCCCATGCCCTAAAGTTCAATGTATTCGTAATACAGACGTCCATCGACGGTATTTGATGCCATCCCCACACAATTGCCCATTTCCCACTCCCAGTTCGAGACAAATGTGTGTGGGTTTCTGAAATAATAAGCCACGCAGCAAAATAAACAATTAATATTGTTTAATTTTCATTAGACACAAAAATCATATAAAGCAAAGAACAACAAATGTTAATGTGTGCACACGTGAATGTGCAATGTGTATGTGGGGGGGGGGGGGGGGGGTGAGGGGGGGCGTGTGTATGTACCTGTTTTGTACTTCACCTGCCTTGGGTCCCTTGTGTCTAAACACCAAACTAATTTGGGAGGAACTGTAGTTGGGTATGTCAGAAGCTTTGTCAGTTTTTAACTTTTAATACTTTTAATGCAATGGTTAACCAATAGGTTTATGAAAAAAATCTAGGTAACCGATCAACAGGTTAACCATTGTCAAATGAGGCAACCTGCTGGAAGGTTTATCAAAATCTTGTTATTTCGATGCCTGATTTAACCCTTTTTTGTATGGCAATTTAACTTAATACTTCCAGGTTAAAGTTTTTTTTTGGGAGGGTGTTTTAAAATTACACCTTTAATTCTTCAAACAGTTTAGTGGAATGTCACTGTTTCTAATTTGGGACAGTGTATACTATCTACTGAATATTTCTAGTGATTTTCATTAACATCTGTATGATTTTAACCCCTTTTAAACATGTTTTCAGACTTACTTTCTTTGTATTTGAAATTAGACTTTGCCACATACTTTCTTACTCCAATTCTTGCATGGTCAATACAACTTAATGATTCCATTCACATTAATGACTTCTTTTATCGGTTTTAGGAAATATTTAACCCTTTTTTACCAATCAATTTTACTTAGTATTCCCAGCTTAAAGTTTCGGATTAAAGTTCTGCTTTTCAAGGTTCTACCTTTCATTCTCCAAACACTGTTACAACGTCATTTCATTTTTAGCTTAACTTGACATAGTCAAGATAAGCTATTGCCATCACGCATGCGGAAGTCGGTTAGTCTGTGACGTCTGTTCACACTTGCCTTTAGCACGGTCTACACCCCGCAGTTCTTGTCTGATTGTCACGAAATTTCATATGCAGGTTTGGGGTCATGTCTAGATGAGAATGTCCCCTTTTGGTAGCGATCGGGCAACCGGTATCGCTGCCCGAGCCCAAAACCCATTAGCACAGTCTACAGGTCGTATTTATGAAGGGATTTCATTGTAACTTGGTAGGATGCCTCTGTATAATGCCTAGATGAGAACATCCCCTTTTGGGCATGATCTGATGGCTGCCCAAGCCCAAAACCCCAAAACCTTTAGCATAGTCAAAAGGTCATATTTATGGAAGGATTTCATTGTAAGCTGTTAGTTTGACTCCATATAATGCCTAGATGATGACATTCCCTTTTGGTCATGATTGGTCAACTCAGACGGCTTCAGGGGCCCGAAGCCCGAAAACCTTGAGCACAGTCTACAGGCCATATTTACGAAGGGATTTCATTGTAACTTCATAGGATCACTCCAGATGATACCCAGATGAGAATGACTCCTTTTGGTTGCGATCATTCGGCCATGATGGCTGCCCGAGCCCAAAGCCCAAAAACCTTTAGCACAGCCTACAGGTCATATTTATGAAGGGATTTCATTGTAACTTGGTAGGTTGACTTCATATAATGTCTAGATTAGAACGTCCCCTTTGGATGCAATTGGGAAACTGACGGCTGCAGGGGCCCAAAGCCCGAAAACCTTTAGCACAGTCTGCAGGCCATATTTATGAAGGGATTTCGATGTAACTTGATAGGATGACTCGTTTTGGAATAATTTCACTGTAACTTGATAACTTTCGTTGATATACGTTAACTGTGAGGGCCACATACATTAACTGTGAGGTCATATTAACCCACCCCTCAGCTCTTTGGTACAGTGTACACCTCATATTATTTTTATCAAAAACATAGCATACAGGGAACAGAAATGAACATATTCCCAATTATAACAATTCTTGTCTTATTTCATAATCCTTTCATAAACATTGAAGATTATCCTTTTCATCAAACACAACACACAAGTTAAGCTACAGTGTCATTGATACTTTCATTAGATGACCCGATTGGCTGGAATAAACATATTATAATTGTTAAAAACCATTCTTGTATTTGTGGACACTGAAAAGAAAGTATCTTTCTATCTATCTAAACTCAGTGTGCTATATTCCTGGCAGTTTCTAGATCCCCAAAATTAGAGCTGTAGGTTAACCAAAACCGAACCGAACCGAAGTTTTTAGTTTTTTTTAAAAACCGAAACCAAAACCGTCGACATCCCGTAATCTAAGGTTTTTCTTTTTTTATTAAATACTCTCTTGCTGCAGAAATTCACAGAATGTAGCTATTCCAGAGTAGTGAGAGTACCCAGACACTGCCAATGGCAGTGTCTGGATACTCTCACTACTCTGGGAAAGCTACTTACTGTGAATTTCCAACATTTCAGTTTAGTTGTGTTTGCAGCTTTCCTCAAGTTGCGTGTAGGTGTCAGACCTCGAAAAATGGCCAAGCACAATAAAAGTTCTGTATATTTAGGTAATTATTATATTGGCCTTCCTGATTCTTCATGTATTATAGCTTATTTCGGGCATTCATTGAGTTTCACTCAATTTCACTACCATTCAATTATGACTCCGGACATAAGAATGAGTTTTATTGAATTTTATTTGGCCTCATGAACGAACCGAAAACCGAACCGAACCAAGGTTTTGCTTCACCTGAAAAACCAAAACCAAAACCGAACAAGAAATTTAAAAACCTACAGCTCTACCCAAAATGACCCAAATGAAAACTCAAGAGCCTAGACGGTGCTTTGATTTTCACTTGTGTTGTCAGGATTTTGAACTGCATTTACTTGTACCTTTCTAAATATTCCACTATTATTATGCTTAAAAGTTAGAAATTTAGTGGTAAGAAATTGTAATGATTGTATCATTAAATTTAAACCAATTTACACTTTATCTCAGTGCTTTATTAGCTCTGCCTGACAAAGTCAGCAGAGCTTTTCTGATATCGAGTTGTCCATCGTCCGTCCATCTGTCATCCGGCGTCAACATTTTATTTGTCCGAGCCATAATTTCTTTACCACTGGATATTTTTTAACAAAACTTTATAACAATATGTATTGTCAATAGTCAGTGTGCCATCAATCGCAATAAGGTCTGTATCCATCAAGGTCAAGGTCACAGGCGACATGATAAAGGTAACACTAAGGAAAACGTCAACATTTTGTTTGTCCGAGCCATAATTTCTTAACCACTGTATTTTTCAATGAAAATTTATATCAGTATTTATTGTCAATAGACAGTGTGCCATCAATCACAAGAAGGTCTGTATCCATCAACTTTAAGGTCACAGACTACCTGGTCAAAGTGGCTCCAATGTTTATGCCAAATTTTATTATGTTTTCAATTTTTGTCTAATAAACAAAACTAATGAGCCCTCATTGAACAAGCTCAACAAACTTGTTCCAATGAGGGGCCATATGCTGAGTTTTTGAGACAAAAAATGATGATAATGTCTGCTATCCGTGTTGGGTAAAGGGTTATCAGAATCAGAGATTGGGGATCAAATGTTACCCTGTATATGGCTGCCCCTGAAAGTAGTTGCCCTGTGTGGAGCTATCTAGGCAGAGAGGCCTCTTGCATTATTATTTCGTAATTGCATATCTTCTTTCTTTTTTATGCCCTAAGAGGCATTTTCCCAAATCGATGTGCCACCAAAGAAACCGCATGCCTTGGCATCATCTTGGGCATGCGATGTATAGCGCACCTGAATTGTTTTTTAAATGAAGGTCTGGATAGCCATTACCGATTATTGGCACACCTCTAGTTTTTGTGCAAGGTTAAGACCATGATGTTTGATGATCTGAAAGCTGCTACTCTGTGACTGTAGTCACAGCATAGTAGCTTTCACTTCATCTAACATCAGCTTTCACTTCTGTAATTGATTGTGAGGAGTTACTGCATTTATTGACTTGATGCCATCTTGGGGTGGGGGTGGGGTGGGGAGTAGCAGTCTGAGTGGCAACATGTATTGCCGACATTCCAGCAATTCAGATGCCAGTGCTAGGATAACATTATATCATTATATATAGTGCTATAACACTGATGTCAATATACAGGGCAGCAAATATTTCCCATAATACAATTAAGAATTTGGAATGCTGATATTTTGATGTCATTGTGTAGAGGGTTAACCCTTGACCCAACGCAGACGATATCGAAATTTATTATTTTAAATATCATTTTTTCAAATTTTTCAGAAAATTTCAACAAAACCATATCATGTGACCCCTTGTTGGAACGAGCTCGTTCCAACGAGGGGTTACATGATATGGTTTTGTTGTAATTTTTTTGAAACATTTGAAAAAATGGTATTTAAAATAATAAATTTTGATATCGTCTGCGTTGGGTAAAGGGTTAATATAAGTTGTATAACTTGCTCCTCCTTGTAAAATTAATAAGCTTAAAAATAGAGATGGGCAATATACCGAAAAACCGAACCGGTACCGATATCATGGGGACACCGAAAAACCGAACCGACCCAATCTTTGAATACCGAAACCAACGGTATTTTCAATTTTCCCTGTGCATTCACTATTTATAAGGCCTTGGTGAGGATTGCTAGCAGTTGAAGTGTTCATTTTCATGAAAGAAGTGACTGATTTTATTTTTCAGTTTTGTTAAGCCTTAAGGACCAGGGCAGTTGTACTAAATTATCAATAGTCTACGACCTGTACATGTCCAGTTGCTTAGCAGTGATTTCTAGCCAAGTCTTGGCTGCCTTAACAGGCAGCCAAGACTTGGCTAGAAATCACTGACCAGATCATTTTACTACTGTCATCAGGCCCACCTAAAGATGACATCTTCAGGACACACATTCTATGATTACAGACGCCTTAAGTGAGCTTGAAAAGTTAAGGCGTATTTAGAACAAGTCACCAAATTACTGTAGATATGATCTGTGGTGAAAAAAGATTGACAATGTTGAGCCCATCAACAATGGCATGTGTAGCACTGTGATAGAATGATACAAGAACAACTTATTCAGTATTTTTTCGGACATGGATTCCCCTTTGGTACTATCAGTGAATCTGAAGTCACATACCGAATACCGAACCGATACCGCGGTATGCCCACACAAAAATACCGAAACCGATACCGAACTCAAAATTCCAATACCGCCCATCTCTACTTAAAAAAAAAATAAAAGATTGGGTGACCTTTAATTTTTAGTCGAGTTGTGACGAAGTCAAACTCGACTTATAGTTTGGTGAATGGCGGGCGGGCGGGCGGGCGGGCAGGCAGGCGGGTGGGCGGGTGGGCGGCCGGATTCGTAAACAATTGGTTTCCGGATGATAACTTGATAGTGGTTCAACTCACATTCATTAAACTTCATACGTAGGTTGGTCTTGGGGGGAGGAAGAACCCTATTGATTTTGGACATGCTACGTCGAAGGTCAAGGTCACAGTGACCTTGAACATAGTAAATCTTAAACAATTGGTTTCCGGATGATAACTTGATAATGGTTCAACTCACATTCATGAAACTTCATAGGTAGATTGGCCTTGGTGAGGGGAAGAACCCTATTGATTTTGGACTTGCTACGTCAAAGGTCAAGGTCAACATGACCTTGAACATAGTAAATCGCAACAATTCCTTTCCGGATGATAACTTGATAGTAGTTCAACCTACATTCATGAAACTTCATAGGTAGGTTGGCCTTGGTGCGAGGAAGAACTCTATTGATCTTGGACTCACCAGATCAAAGGTCAAGGTCACAGTGACCTTTAACATAGTATATCGCAACAATTGGTTTCCGGATGATAACTTGATAGTGGTTCAACCTAGAGTCATGAACCTTCATAGGTGTGTTGGCCTTGGTGCGAGGAAGAAGCCTATTGATCTTGGACTCACCAGGTCAAAGGTCAAGGTCGCAGTGACCTTGAACTTAGTATATCCAGGGTTCATACAGCTCTTGAAAAACCCTTGAAAATGAGTTTTTTCTTGAAAAACCCTGGAATTTGAAATTAGCCCTTGAGAAACCCTTGAACTTTTAGAAATCTCTTGAAAAACCCTTGAATACCAAGCTATTTCCTGGGCATTGTAAATATATGTGTACTCGCCTTTTACTTGTTTGTTGCGCTCGTGTCGCTCAGTTAAAAAAAAACATAAAAAAGTATGGAACGTTTTACCAAGATTACTGTAACACAGATCACACTTTGGGTACCAGTACTTCCTGACTTCCAAAGTCAGATCCGTGTAACATGAATCTTAGATTTTTAGAGCTCATACAACAAGCTGAATAGTATATGTAGCCCTTGAAAAAAAAATAAGCCCTTGAAAAACCCTTGAAAAACCCTTGAACTTTGTGAGCAAATTTTTGTATGAACCCTAATATCGCAACAATTGGTTTCCGGATGATAACTTGATAGTGGTTCAACCTAGAGTCATGAAACTTTACAGGCGTGTTGGCCTTGGAGCGAGGAAGAACCCTATTGATGTTGGACTCACCAGGTCAAAGGTCAAGGTCACAGTGACCTTGAACATAGTATATTGCAACAATTGGTTTCCGGATGAGAACTTGATAGTGGTTCAACCTAGAGTCATGAAACTTCATAGGTGTGTTGGCCTTGGTGCGAGGAACTGTTGTCACAACTTGACATTGGATCGGTGATCCTGAGCGGCATTTTTCTTGTTCCAGCCCATGGCAGTAAGTTGGTATTCTTGCAGATAGGATTTTAAATAAATGTTTAAAAAAACTGGTGTTGGCTTTGAATTAATCCTTGCCACAGAAAACTTGAGAAATCTGGTTATCTGAGTTACATTCAAAAGAGCTATAGCTTTAAGCATTAAATAATAACCATTCCATTACCGATTAACTAATTTAGGTACATAAGTTTTATGCTCAACCCACAGCATATTGAAAGGATAGGAGAAAAAACATTACAATGTATTCCGTTAAGGACATCATCCGAAGTGCCAAGTGGATGATGCCAAATTTATTGATTTAAAATCTTATTTTCATGTTTTAAATTTTTCTTGATTTCAATGAGTATATTAACAAATACAAACTAATGATAACCGAAATACAATTGAATTGGTAAAAATACAACTGCAAGTGGGTGTACCCACCTGCCATCCCTGCATTAAAAACCAGAGGTAAAAACTGTTCTTGCAGAAAAACTCTGGAAAAGCATGGGAAGATAACTACTTACAGAATGTACAATCTAGGCAGAAGAAAAGTTCACTGGGCACTGAGGGTAATGTGGCCATCATTGTGACCAGGATTCTAAACAGGGCGGGAGGGAGGGAAAAAGTTGTTTCTCCGAGCTTACGTGACTGTATACTTTGCCCTGAGACAAAAGAATGATTAATTCCGCGAGAGGGGACACGCTGGAATTGGCGGACCTTCCGGCTATACATTTTGATTGGCCAGAGATATTCTCATTAATTTCATTAGCATGGGAACCGATTATTAATGACTGGCCTTTATGTTAGAGCCTCCTATTATTCACATGTATCCATTACGGTACCCATGCTAATAATCTGTCCAGTCTTGACCTAAACTCAACGTACTGCTTGTTAAGCATAAATTCTTTTACTTCATTTATTTATACCATGATTATTGTGTGTATTCATTGTTACCCAATATAATACAAATATTGAAAAATATGCTTTATACACACCTTTGTGTAGAAAGCAGCCTATACAGTACGACCCCCATGGACTGGTCACTTTCTTCAGGAGGGCAGTATTTCCATGGATACAATAATATTAGATTCCAAACACTAATTATAGGAAAAATCATAAAAAATTTACAACCTGGTGCTGCATTAACCCTTTACCCAACATAACGGCCAAAACCGGCCTGCGCTATTCTCAAAAATCGCCAATTGATTTTCATTATTTTTTTCATTAACTCGTCGAGCTCGTTCCAATGAGGGGTCATAACCTATGTTTTTGAGACAAAAAATGAAAAAAGATAGTTATTCAAGAATTATTTTTGCAAGTGTCGTCTGCTTTTCATGTTAGTAAAGGGTTAATTAATATTTTGCTGATGTTGCTTTTATTACCTGGTAAATATATGCGTGGACATCACTGCCCACGCATGGATTCCGACCAGTCCACGTGGACTTACTGTACTACATTTCTGCAGTTAACAAGTCAAATTTGTACACCATGCATAGAATCCAGCCTCTGTGTAAGAACACGTGAATTAAATGCTTTGACACAAAACAGTGTCACATAAAAAAAAAAGTGAACAGACCAAAGATGATTTTATTCTTGAAAAATATAGGTTTCATTCACATACTTCAAGTTTAATCCTTTACCTGATGAATCTACCACATCTGCCCATGTAAAGTGTTTTCCAACTTTAACAACATTTTACACCTTTTTTTTTGTTTCGTCATATACCTTACAACTGTTTATTTAAAAATTATTTTATAACCCAATTCATTCGATTTTTTCCCTCATTAGTGTTGGATTTCCCAAAAGAGAAAAAATATAAACCAGTAATACACACGTATACTAAACTGCATACTGAATGCAGCAAAATTATCTCCCAAATAACCTTATTATACCCCACACAACAAAGTTGCAGGGGTATAATGTTTTTGACTGGTCCGTCCGTCAGTCAGTCCTACTTGTTTTCCGGACTTTTTTTCTACATGCTTCCAGATATTGAGCTGATTTTTGGTATGTTAGTCTATCATGGTGGCCTACAGATCAAGTTTGCATTTTGTTCCGCTCCACTGATTTTTACCGAAATTACGGCCCTTGGACTCTGAAAAATTCATCAAAATTACAGTTTTCCGCACTTTTTTCCTACACGCTTCCAGATATTGAGCTGATTTTTGGTATGTTAGTCTATCATGGTGGCCTACAGATCAAGTTTGCATTTTGTTCCGCTCCACTGATTTTTACCGAAATTACGGCCCTTGAACTTTGAAAAGTTCATCAAAATTACAGTTTTCCGGACTTTTTTTCTACACGCTTCCAGATATTGAGCTGTTTTTGGGTATGTTAGTCTAACATGGTGGCCTACAGATCAAGTTAGCATTTTGTTCCGCTCCACTGATTTTTACCGAAATTACAGCCCTTGAACTTTGAAAAGCTCATCAAAATTACAGTTTTGCAGACTTTTTTCCTGCACGCTTCCAGATATTGAGCTGATTTTTGGTATGTTAGTCTAACATGGTGGCCTACAGAACAAGTTTGCATTTTGTTCCGCTCCACTGATTTTTACCGAAAATTACGACCCTTGGACTCAGAAAAATGCATTAAAATTACAGTTTTCCGCACTTTTTTTCTACATGCTTCCAGATATTGAGCTGATTTTTGATATGTTAGTCTAACATGGTGGCCTACAGAACAAGTTTGGGTTTTGTTCCGCTCCACTGATTTTTACCAAAATTACGGCCCCATAGACTTTGAAAAGTTCATCAAAATTACAGTTTTCCGGGCTTTTTCTCTGCTTGAATTTTTTCAATACCGTTGAAACTACAGAACACTGTTTTCTGCAGTATTTCTAGAATCTATGTTTATTTTTAAAAAATGAGTAGAGCTTGAAATATCGGTGCGCGTGGGGTATGTGAGCGTGCTCACTAAGGTTCTATATTTTATCTTGTAATGTGGACTTACCGTACGTGGAGAGTGTGTTATCATCAAATCACCCGCAGAGTAGAGATTCTACCTGAGCAATAATTATACCCCCACTTTCGAAGAAAATGGGGGTATTCTGGATTACATGCATCCGTCCACCTGTCCGTCCATCTGTGCGTCTGTGTGTGAGTCCATCCGAGAATATTCATAACTTTCATAACTTAAATGAATTATTATTTTCTATAAGTAAATTATTATTTTCTATAATATTTGTTGGTCATAGTTATTTATTTTTATCTCAACTTTGGCGTCATCCGTCTGTCCGTCAACAATTCAATACGGCTCGGGCTAGAGGCCGTATTTATGATCCGATCTTTACGAAACTTCCTGGGTACCTTTGTTATGACCGTGGTACGAGAACGAGTGTTTTTGGGTCCGATCCGAAATTCAAGTTGGCCGCTGGCGGCCATTTTGTACAGACTTAGGTGCAATCAGATTTTTGCGCAGAACTTCCATATGAAAGCGCTATTTGAACAATTTTTTGTATGAATGTTTAGTACCATGGGATACATCACATATAATGCAGGTTTTTTTCTCATGCAGAAATTATGCAAATTAGATGAACTTTGATTTTTTCAGTGCTACTTACACACAGTAAGTACACATGTCAATACGGATCGGGCTAGAGGCTGTCTTTATCAACCGATTTTCACGAAACTTCTTGGGTACCTCTGTTATCACCTTGGGACGAGAACGAGTGTTTCTAAGTGCGGTCCAAAATTCAAGATGGCTGCCAGTGGCTATTTTGTACCGAAATTAGGTCTAATCAGTTTTTAGCTCAACTTTGACGAAGTCAAATTTGAGCTATTGTCATGGCCCGTCGTCCGTCTGTCCGCCCATCCGTCTGTCCGTCCATCTGTCCGTCTGTCCGTACGTCAAGAATTGGCTATGGCTCGGGCTAGAGGTCGTATTTATGAACCGATCTTTACGAAACTTCTTGGGTACGTTTGGTATCACCGTGGGACGAGAACGAGTGTTTTTGGGTCCGGTCCGAAATTCAAGATGGCCGATGGCAGCCATTTTGTACAAAATTAGGTGCAATCAGATTTTTGCACAGAACTTCCATATGAAAGCGCTGATTTGAATAATTTTTTGTGTGAATGTTTAGTACCATGGGATACATCACATATAATACAGGTTTTTTTCTCGTGCAGAAATTATGCAAATTAGATGAACTTTGATATTTCAGTGCGACTTACACACATTAAGTACACATGTCAATACGGCTCAGACTTGAGTCTGTATTTATGAACTGATCTTCACGAAATGTCTTGGGTACCTTTGTTATCACCTTGGGACGAAAACGAGTGTTTCTGGGTGCGGTCTAAAATTCAAGATGGCTGCCAGTGGCCATTTTGTACCGAAATTAGGTCTAATCAGTTTTTTGTACACAACTTCTATACAGCTCAGACTAGAGGCCATATTTATGAACCAATCTTTACGAACCTTGTTGGGTACCTTTGTTATCACCGTGGGATGAGAGCGAGTGTTTTTGGGTATGGTCCAAAATTCAAGATGGCCACCAGCAGCTATTTTGTACCAAAATTAGTGCAATCAGTCTTTTGTACAGAACTTCTGTATGAAAGTTCTGATTTGAATAAATTTTTGTATGAATGTTTAGTAACATGGAATACATCACATATTCTAAGGGGTTTTTTTTCGTGCAGAAATTATGCAAATTAGATGAACTTTGACTTATTCAGTGCTACTTGCACAATGTGAGCACACATGTCAATACGGCTCAGGGTAGAGGCTGTATTTATGAACCGATCTTCACAAAACTTCTTGGGTACCTTTGTTATCACCTTGGGACGAGAATGAGTGTTTCTGGTTACGGTCCAAAATTCAAGATGGCTGCCAGTGGCCATTTTGTACCAAAATTAGGTCCAATCAGTTTTTTGTCACAAGTTCTATACAGCTCGTTTTCCCCGTGGGAACCCCGGGAAGTAAGCAGCACTTGTTTACTGTGGTAAACCAGTTCCGCTTTACTAGTAAAATAGGACCCAGTCACCAATGCTTGGGGTGAAAGTCCTCTAAAATGGGCAACATGTTGATCAACGATTGACTAAACTTGACTTCATCTCCATGTTGTGTCACGATTAGCCATAGTGCATAAATATGTGACGTTAACCACCAACAAACAAACAAACATATACAGCTCGTATTTATGAATTGATCTTCACAAAACTTCTTGGGTACCTTTGTTTTCATCTTGGGACAGGAACGAGTGTGTTTTGGGGTGCCTTTGTTATCACTGTGCTATGAGAACAAATATTTTGGGGTTCAGTCAGACCCACTCTGGGACTCAAAGTTTTCTTTTCTAGTTTAGCATCTGACTGTCACCCACCTTTACAATACTTTACCTATACATTTGTTACAGGCAACGGTCAGTATTTATGTACAGACCATTACAATACTTTATATGTACCTTTGTTATCAGGTCATTACCTAGATGTTTGTCATTGCTGTGTCACATACTATACATGTGCATGTCTTTGTCTTGACAAGTTGAGCTACAGTGTCATTGACACTTTCATTTGTACACAACTTCTATACGTCTCAGGCTAGAGGCCGTATTTATGAACCAATCTTTACGAAACTTCTTGGTCCCTTTGTTATCACCATGGGATGAGAACGAGTGTTTTGGGGTGTGGTCCAAAGTTCAAGATGGCCACCAGCAGCCATTTTGTACCAAAATTAGTGCAATCAGTCTTTTGTTCAGAACTTCTGTATGAAAGTTCTGATTTGAATAAATTTTGTATGAATGTTTAGTAAAATGGAATACTGGTGGCCATTTTGTACAGACTTACGTGAAATCAGATTTTTGCGTAGAACTTCCATATGAAAGCGCTGATTTGAATAATTTTTTGTACGAATGTTTAGTACAATGGGATACATCACATATAATACAGGGTTTTTTTTATCTCGTACGTAAATTATGCAAATTAGACTAACTTTGATGTATTTAGTGTTACACTTTCAGCACTGTAAGTGCAAATGCCAATACGGCTCGGGCTGGAGGCCGTATTTATAAACCGATCTTTACAAAACTTCTTGGGTACCTTTGGTATCACCGTGGGATGAGAACAAGTGTTTTTGAGTGCAGTGCGAAATTCAAGATGGCCTATGGCAGCCATTTTGTACAAAATTAGGTGCAATCAGATTTTTGGCCAGAACTTCCATATGAAAGCGCTGATTTGAAATTTTTTTTGTGTGAATGTTTAGTACTATGGGATACATCACATATAATACGGGGTTTTTTCTCGTGCAGAAATTATGCAAATTAGATGAACTTTGATTTTTTCAGTGCTAGAGGCTGTATTCATCAACCGATCTTCACAAAACTTCTTGGGTACCTCTGTTATCACCTTGGGACGAGAACGAGTGTTTCTGAGTGCGGTCCAAAATTCAAGATGGCTGCCAGTGGCCATTTTGTACCGAAATTAGGTCTAATCGGTTTTTTGTACACAACTTCTATATGGCTCAGGCTAGAGGCCGTATTTATGAACCGATCTTTACGAAACTTCTTGGGTACCTTTGTTATCACTGTGGGATGGACACTGGTGTTTTTGGGTGTGGTACAAAATTCAAGATGGCCACCAGCAGCCATTTTGTACCAAAATTAGTGCAGTCAGTCTTTTGTACAGAACTTCTGTATGAAAGTTCTGATTTGAATAAATTTTTGTATTAATGTTTAGTAAAATGGAATACATCACATACAGTACGGGTTTTTTTCTCATGCAGAAATTATGCAAATTAGATGAATTTTGATTTATTTAGTGCTACTTATACACTTTTAGAGCACATGTCAATACGGTTCGGGCTAGAGGCTGTATTTATCAACCGATCTTCACGAAACTTCTTGGGTACCTTTGTTATCACCTTGGGACGAGAACGAGTGTTTCTGAGTGTGGTCCAAAATTCAAGATGGCTGCCGGTGGCCATTTTGTACCGAAATTAGGTCCAATCATTTTTTTGTCACAACTTCTATACAGCTCGTATTTATGAACTGATCTTCACGAAACTTCTTGGGTACCTTTGTTTTCACCTTGGGACAGAAATGAGTGTGTTTTGGGGTGCCTTTCTTATCACTGTGCTTTGAGAACAAATATTTTGGGGGTTCAGTCAGACCCACTCTGGGACTCCAAGATTTCTTTTCTAGTTTAGCATCTGACTGTCACCCACCTTTACAATACTTTACCTATACATTTGTTACAGGCTACGGTCAGTATTTATGTACAGCCCGTTACAATACTTTATATGTACCTTTGTTATCAGGTCATTACCTAGATGTTGCTGTGTCACATACTGTACATGTATATGTCTTTGTCTTGACAAGTTGAGCTACAGTGTCATTGACACTTTCATTTATCTTTACATTTTCCTTTAGAGATCCAATAGTGGGGGGCATAAATTGCTTTGCAAATGGCGATGGAAAACTGAACTTAAAATACCCTGTGTTTATTCAATATTCCATCTAAATATATACATTTAGAATATTTTCTGTGGCAGGTTACTGCTTAATTATTTAACAGGGTTCTACTGTATTTTATAAAAAAAAAACAAAACAAAAAACGGAATTATGTGCAGTGACATGCTTTTGTGCATCTGATTTTGTGGTTTTTTTGTCGAGCCTGTTTATATATAACATAGAAATTGGGATTATTTTATTTTTCAGAAATTATGTGGCACTGGTGAGCTTGTTTTTTGTTGTCCAGGTCGTGAATAATTATGCCTTGAATTTCAACATTTCCATGCCGCTGCACATGATTTTTCGATCTGTAAGTATTTAGACTTAAAAATGGTTTCTAAAGTGTGTTTGCATGAATTCATTTTCAGTTTTAATGAAGCCTGGAGTGGCTCAGTAGGTAGAGGTGCAGGCTGCAAGCCGAGAGGTCTTCGGTTCGAATCCCACCTGCGGCAACCGCGTTGTGTCCTTGGGCAAGACACTTCATCTCCATTGCCCGCGTGGGGGCACGATGACGCCATGTACTAAGACGTACTGCACGTCGATGGTACGCATGTCTTCAACCAATCTAACCCTGCCTGTGCTGCAGTGCGGAGTTACGATGTTGCGGAGCTGGCAGCTGCTCGTCGTTGCTCGGTGGTTCTCTCCGGGTACTCTGGCTTCCTCCTCCCGTAAAACTGTCACGGTCATGATTAGCCATTGTGCATAAATATGTGACCTTAAACATCAATAAATAAATAAATAAATAAATAATGAAACCTGGAAATAAGCAGACTGTCATCTGCAGAATGATTTCCACCAGAGGGGTCATTTTGTGAAGCTACCCTGCACAGGACAGTAGTACAGTGGAACCCTGTTAATTGAATAGCAACTTTGGCAATGAAAATTATTCAATTAACAGGAGTATTCAATTAACAGGGATTGTGTCACTTTCTGTATTCTAAAGATAAACTTAGCATTTATTCTATTATATCTTGTTTGACAGAGCTCCATGAGCTCTGTCAAACAAGATATAATAGATTAAATGCCTATATTGGATGTACTGAGGCCAAATAGGTCTATAACTAAATGAAAACTGGGGAGAGGCAGGGTAATATCTCGACAGGTTACAAGATTTTTTATTCAATTAACAGGAGATTACTCTATAACCTATATTCAATTAACAGGTCAATTTTGTACTGTAGGTATGGTAAATGGTTTTGTGTTGGGAAATTATATTCAATTAACAGGGATATACAATTAAGAGATATCCAATTAAGTGGGCTCCACTGTATTACCAAATTTACCCTCTGTGAACGCCATTGTAACTCATGGTATCAGGCCTAAGCAGAAAGAGGTACCCAGAGTGGGGACCTCATTCTGCAAATGACAGATTGCTTTTCAATCTTATAATGAGAAGAAATATAGAATAAATTAATTTAAATATATCAGATAGTCAGCATTTATATATGATCAACATTCAGTTTGTTTCAGTGAAGTCTTTGTGTGTACTATTAAACCCCTTGGACAGACGAGGAAATAACCTGTGAACAATTGTTTAGATTATTGCAGGGGGGGGGTTACGTCATAATGAAAATATGGGTTATGACAAAATGATACAAGATAAATTAAATTCCTAATCCCGCATGTTTTTCCAATCAGACTCGACAATCTTGAAGAACTAACTAGGTGCACGGTGGCTCAGTGGTAGACTTGGACTTCTATTCTAGAGGTCCCGAGTTCGATCCCCGTCTGGGATGACCCGCGTTGTGTCCTTGGGCAAGGCACTTTATATCGGTTGCCTACATGGGGGCACGATGGTGCTGTGTACTAAGGCGTACTGCACGTCAATGGTGCACATGTCTTCAACCCCTGTAACCCTGCTTGAGCGGAGCTTGAATAGAGTTAGAATGTTGAGAAGCTGACAGTTTCTCATCGATGCTCGGTGGTTCTCTCCAGGTACTCTGGCTTCCTCCACCTGTAAAACTTTCACAGCCACGATTAGCCATTGTGCATAAGTATGTGACCTTAAAATGCCAATAAATAAAGAACTATCTTGACATAAAGGTCACACATTGCATCCAGATATAAATAGAGTGACATGTCATTTACATCCTTACCCTTAAGGGCCTGAAGATTTTTTATACATTTTTGTTATACTTTGAAAGTCTACTTCCAGTGGCTTTGCTTCTTTGTTTCTAGTCAAGTCTTGGCTGCCTAAAGAGACAACTAAGATGTGCCTAGAAATAACTGATAATGTACTTAAAAAACAAGTTTTGAGTTTACCCAAACAATGCATATTGGGGCACCTGTTCCTTTGCATTAAAAAGTTATGAAAGTCGGAAATGGACCCAAATGGGAGAGTAAAATCCTCCTTTTATATATATCCTTATTACTGGCTTCGGACATTGGCAAAGTCAATGTAGTAGAGCCATGTTAATTGAATAGCCACTTTGCCAGTGAGAATTATTCAATTAACAGGAGTATTTAGTTAACAGGGATGTGAACACTTTCCTGTATTCTAGACATAAATTTAGCATTTATTCTGTTATAGAGTTGAAACTAGAAGTCCTGTCACGAATAGTGCGCTTATCTAGGCTTAATTGCGCGTTGGAATTGCACGCAATTGCCATATCGAATGGCATCCAAAGCACGGCAGGTTCTCCTGGTTACTCATAGCAATCACATGCAATGTTTCTGCCAATGGACCTCCGGGTTACCCGGAGGTCCATTGGCTGAAACATTGCCTGTGCACAGGCCATATGTACAGAATATGATAGCTTTAATTGGGTCATAACGCACACATTAACGCGCATATCAACGTGCTATTTGTGCGCATTTCATGACAGGACTTCTAGTTTTAACTGTATCTTGTTTGGCAAGAACTCAAGGAGCTCTGGCAAACAAGATATAATAGATTAAATGCCTGCATTCGATGTACTGAGGCTAACGTGAGTGATATACAAGGGTAATTTAGTGATTGTGAAAGTAATTTCTTAGTTTAAACAATATTTTATTTCCTTAATTTGACAGAAAATTATGATACATTTCATCAAGATACATAAATGTGAAAGAGGAAAGAGGAAGTAATTTCTTGACATATTACATGATTTTTTATTCAATTAAGTTTACTCTATAACCTATTAGCAAATATTACAGGATGAATTTGTACTGAAGGTATGGTAAATGGTTTTGTGTTTGAAAATTATATTCACGATATGATTTTGTTGAATTGTTTGAAAAATACTGTTTTTTTTAACTGCTCCCATTATAACTTTTATCCCGATTTGTTATTTAAAGGGTTAACCCTTAAGGGTCTGGAGATTTTTATACATTTTTGTTATACGTTGAAAGTCTACCTCCTGTGGCTTTACAGTTGTTTCTAGTCAAGTCTTGGCTGTCTACAGAGGCAAATGAAAAGCAAAGAAACATCATGTCTGATGAAGAGACAGACACGCAGACAGACAGATAGGCTTGCAGTCACACATGTAGGTCTACATGAAGGTACTGAATGACATGCAATGAAAGATTTGGTGGAAGAGTCAGGGCAAGGTTGTTAAATTGAAAAATAACTCTGAGGACCATGAGTGCTGCACTCTCAAAGTAAATCATAAGAAACTGAAAGTGTATGATACTAACTTCAGCCTCTAAAAACATGCTGTTCAGTCTTTCCAAATGTTTATCATCAGCAGAAGGGTTAAATATGTGTGGGAGGGGGACTTGGTTCAGGCAAAGAGCAATATTTCAAGCTGTCACTGTAAATTTGTGCTGTATCATGGGAACCATGACAGCACTAGTACTAGACAACTATATTGGTAGCTATGCACAAATGCCATTCACTCACATTTGTAATTTTATTATTTTATTTTCAATTGTAGCCCCACCCCCTCCCCAAATTTGTGTTCCAGGATACTCTTTCAATGAAGAAATTGTTTTCCAACATTTTGAAGAGCATAATATAGAAGAGAAAAACTTCTAAATACCAGTAAATAGAAGTGCAGTGTAGGTTTTCTGTCTGTATTTGAATGGTGATTTGGGAAGTTGTTGAAAGATTTGGAATCCTCCCTGTCCCTAGTACTATGAGGGGAAACCATCTTTTAAATAAATGTTAATAGGGTAAGATAGGCTGTTAGTTAGCAGCTGCCAGAGGTTATAGTGTGCTCCTGGGGAATACACTTGCTCAAGATGTGAATTTGCTTGCATGAACAGCCTTAGTTTTGGCAATATATAGCCTTTATTGCTGACTGTGACAAAAATGTAACTTTTCAAAACAATAGTTTGGTAACTTGGTAAGGTATGTGGTCCCCAAATAAATATTTAAATGTGAAATAATCCCCCCAAAATAATAATTGAATCTGATTTGGAAGCCAAAAAACATATTTCCTATAGGTATTTTAAGGCGGTTAACTCTAATTTCAATATTTAGTCTGCAATACCTTAACCCTTTACCTAACATGAAAAGCAGACGACACTTGCAAAAATAATTCTTGAATAATTAATTTTTTAAATTTTTTGTCTCAAAAACATAGGTTATGACCCCTCGTTGGAACGAGCTCGTCGAGCTCGTTCCAACGAGGGGTCATAACCTATGTTTTTGAGACAAAAAATGAAAAAATTTAGTTATTCAAGAATTATTTTTTCAAGTGTCGTCTGCTTTTCATGTTAGGTAAAGGGTTAAAGACCAGGAGTTTTCTTCAAACATTTTTGCTACACTATTAGGGCTGTCATGATTGTCGATCAGTCACGGCAAAATCAAGTAGTATTTTTCGCTGTTGAATAATTGGTAAATTTTACCCCTTTTTAGACAATTAATAAATAACCTTTTACCCAACGCAGATAATATCAAAATTTATTATTTTAAATTTCATTTTTTCAAATTTTTCCAAAAATTTCAACAAAACCATATCATGTAACCCCTCGATGGAACGAGCTCATCGAGCTCGTTCCAACGAGGGGTCACATGATATAGTTTTGTTGAAATTTTTTGAAAAATAATATTTTTTCAACTGCTGAATTTGCATATTACACGGGCGGATGCGGGCGATTCGTTAGGTAAAGGGTTAAAAGAAAATTTGATGAAAAAACTATTGTTTGTAAAGGTAAAGGGTTAAGAATGTCAACGTTAAACCTCAAGAAGCCGTTAGAAGCATTTGTCTTTCAGGTACATTCAAAGCTTTGATGTTCTGAACTTTTGAACCGACTGTCATAATCAAGACCCATCAGCAGTTGCGAACATGCAAAGTTGCAACAGTGTGTCTGTGATGTTCTTCCTTCGAAATACCGATAAGTTTCTTTCACTTGTATAACTAAAATATCTAAACTCAATCTTTTAAACAGACATAACTACTGCGCCCTCCCCCAACACAAACACCCAAACACAAACACCCAAACACAAACACACACACATGCACGCACGCACGCATGCATGCACGCACGCATGCATGCATGCACACACACACACACACACACACACACACACACACACACACACACACACACACACACACACACACACACACACACACACACACACACACACACACACACACACACACAGAGTCTTGACTACCCTACATACCGAGGTACCCCATTGTTTGTCCTTTGTGTGGACTAACGGTTTCTACCTCGTTTTGCCGGTACAGTTCTGGGAAAACAACCGAGGTAAAGGGTTTCTTTTGTCTTTTGTACCTCGGTAAGGCGAAACACGCAAACTCTTTTGTCTAGTTACCTCGTCAAGTTGGTAAGACAAACCCACACACACACACACACACACACACACTAGGGCTGTCACGATTTTTTAATTTAGGAATCGATTAATCGTCGCAAATAATCGACGATTAATCATACCTAAATGACCCCCCCCCCTCCCTCTCTTTGAAGTCGATAAAAATGAAGTTCAAGTCAGTTGACCTACCTCAAGGAAACAACGAAGACGATCCTTTTTAGGTGCATTCAAAGCTTTGATGTTCTGAGCTTTTGAACCGTCAGTGTAATAATCAAGACCGGTCGGCAGTTGCGAAGTTCGCAACTGCCGACCGGTCTTGATTATTACACTGACGGTTCAAAAGTTCAGAACATCAAAGCTTTGATGAATGTACCTGGAAGACTATTGCTTCCAACAGCGT
Source organism: Pictodentalium vernedei (assembly GCA_031216915.1). NCBI lineage: Eukaryota > Metazoa > Mollusca > Scaphopoda > Dentaliida > Dentaliidae > Pictodentalium > Pictodentalium vernedei. Next base: position 40,097,270 of record CM062296.1, read on the forward strand.
CTTGGGGTTTAACATCGATGTTCTTAACTCTTTACCTTTAGAAACACTAGTTTTTTCATCAAATTTTCTTTTAATTATTAAACGTCTAAAACGGGATACAATTTACCGATTATTCGACAACGAGAAAAATACTAATCAATTTTGCCGTGACCGATCAACAGTCGATTAATCGGTTAATCGTGACAGCCCTAACACACACACACACACACACACACACACACACACACACACACACACACACACACACACACACACACTAACACTTGTTTCCATGCTCGACTTGATTTGATCTGCAGTGCAAATGGCGACTGTATATATCTCAATCTTGCAGTGTATCCGCCCCATTTGTATGACATCAGAACATGTACCTATAAAATGTAATTGAAGACCCTGGTATATGAGAAAGAATACAGAAACCGAAAGTACAGTTTTCTGAGAACAGCAAACATTCTTGTCCCCTCAGAATTCCCCTTTTCTGTTCCGACTAAAGAATGAGTGTCGCAAACCCAGTGCAAGATATGTCTGTTGAACAATTATGACCACAACAGGAGCTAGACAACTACATCGAATTGAGTTACTGCAACACAATATGTAGCCACCTTTGGAGTTACAAAACTACTTCGGGATTGTTTTCTCCTTGACCAACAATATTTCGATTTAAAACCACATATCAATAATTACATCGAATCTGTGTGGCAGGCAGAATGGAATGGGGCGACAAATAACAAGCCCTATCGCTCTATCGCTTCTGACCAATCATATTTGATCACTACCCATCCAGTAACCTTTGTAGAAAAGATCATGTTATTCTGACGCGATGTCATATTGGTCACACACGACTTACACATTCCTTTTTGTTAGAGGGTAATATGCTACCAGAGTGTGTTCCTTGTCAGCAGGTGTTGTCAGTGGAACACATTCTTTTACATTGTACTGATTTTAATCTTGTTAGAGGGCAGTACTTCAGAGTTGGATCCCTTAGAGATCTTTTTTATAATACGAGCCCACACAACATTGTATAATTTCTGAAAGTAATCAACCTTTTTAATAAATTTTAACATTGTTTTTATTCTTTCAATCTCGACTCATCAAGTCTCAATTCCTCAGGTTGATTTATAAGTTATTCACTTATTTCATTACGCATTATTGTTCTAATCATTCTTGTCTTTGACATGTCTATTGTGGTTATTTTTTATTTTTATTCAATCTTTTCCATCATGATCGATAATGACAGTTTACATACCACTCTTTTCTCGCCACGATATAGCCTTGGCTGCTGATGTGGCATTAAACACCAATAAATAAATTAACTGGTTGAGTGCTAGAAGCCACTATCAGGGCTTTCAAAAAAATGAGGATTCCAGAGCAAAAGCCAACACATTACTTGTTTATATTTCATATTCAGTCAAACACAAATAATATTTTGTTTATATAAATTGGTTCTATTACAAATTATTGGAGAGTGCCTCTGGGCACTCTCCAATAATTTGTAATAAAACAAGTTTTGAATAACAAATTCAGACCACCAGTTAATAAATAACAATACTTCCCAGCATATATTATCTGTGAGGCATTGGTTGTCGTAGATGAAACCAGCTGAGAGTTCAGTTTTTTTTCTGGTATTGTGTACTGGATGGTGTTTTCATTATCTTTAAAATGCATTTTTAATTCCTTCACCCAGAATGTTGTTACTTGTTAGCCTTTTGTGATTGTTTTGCGCTATGTTTTACACGCCAACAATGACACACTTAATAGGTTAATCACCTGGATTAAAACATAAAATGTGCAATGTGAACTATGCCAGAAACGTTGCCAGGAGTCCAGCAGGCATCACATTTCTATACTCCCCCACCCCCTTTTATAAAAGGGGGTATATAGTAATCACTTTGTCCATTCATCCTTCTGTCCGTTTGTCCATTTGTCCATCCATCCATCCATCCATCCATCCATCCATCCATTCCATCCATCCATCCATCTGTCCATTCATCTGTCACACTTGTTACTGGGCAATAACTTTTGTACCATTGGTCGCACAGTACTCATACCTCACAGGTAGGATGCTTATAATGGGATGATGATTGGGATTGCTCTTGGAATCTGTAGGTCCAAGTCACTGTTACTATAAATAGAATTTTTGGTTTCCATGTAGTAACTTTAGTTTTGGCCTGTGTACGAAGCTATAACTTCATATTGAGGTTGCATTTGAGATGTCGACCGTTGGGATTGCATTTGGAGTCAAAGGTCAAGGTCACTGTTACTATAAATAGATTTTTGGTTTCCTTGCAATAACTTTAGTTTTCTTTTGTGTATGAAGCTATAACTTCATTGTCTCCCGAAAATTTTTTTTGGGAGTCTTTAGTGATATCCGTCCATCCAAGATGTCCCGTCTGTGTGTCGAGACATCCGTTCCTATGTCCGTCCAAAACACTTTGACGTCAAAATTTTAACTTGAGTTTGGGTGAATTGATCGTAACCAAATTTGATATACAGCTTACTTGGGAGGTAATGCAGGTTAAGTTTGAAAATGAACATGGTCTGTTTATTAGTCCCCTACGGGAACCGTAAGGGGACTATAGAATTGCACTCCGTCCGTCCATCTGTCTGTCTGTCCGTCCATCCGTCCGTCTGTCCGTCTGTCTGTTTTTTATGTTACCACCTCTCCCTCCAACATGCTTTAAGCTACACCTTTCATATTTCGTACATGGATAAATGGTTCTGAGGGGATGATGCACGCTCCAAATTTTTTTTCAAAATCCAAGATGGCAGAATGGCGGCCATTTTTGTTACAAAGCTACACTTTGCATATTTGACACATGGATAGAGGGTTGGGAGGGGATGATGCACGTTCAATATTTTTTTTCTCAAAATCCAAGATGGCGGCATGGCAGCCATTTTTGTTGTGTTTTTTAAGCTTTTTTGTCTATTTTATGTTACCACTGCACTGCTCCCTCCAACATGGTTCAAGCTGCACTTTTCATATATTGTACATGGATAAAGGGGTTGTGAGGGGATTATGCACGCTCAATTTTTTTTTTCAAAATCTAACATCTGTCTGTCTGTCTGTCTGTCTGTCTCTGATTTTGGCTCACCAACGTTAGTTGTGTGAGCCTATGGCATAGCCCTCATGTCGGCGTCGGCGTCCGCTCTCAAATATTTTGAACTTTTGTGTACAGGTTTTGATTTTTTGGCTTTTCAAATTTTTTTTTACTTTCAGCATATTGCTATAGTGGTTCACTATAACATTTAACTCTTTTCCAGGGTATTTTGTCGTAATTTTAACCCTTTGAATCAAATTTTAGACTTATTTTGATGTTTGCGTGCAGGTTTTGATGGGTTTTTTTTCCTTTCTTTCAAGTGGAGATTTACCTTGCAGCATATGTCCATGCTTTCTATTGTATGTAAACATGCATCTTAGGGCTATGTTTGTATTATTTAACCCTTTTCCTGCTGAATTACTTCAATTTTGGACTTTTATGTACAGCTTTTGGACTTAGGCTTACAGCTTCTTACTTTTATGTACAGGTTGTGATAAAAAAAAACAATTTCAAGTGAGGTTGACCTCACTGCATATTGCAGTGGTGGTTATTATAACATTGATATCTTTCCAGTGCATTTTAAAAATTTTTTAACCCCTTCAATAGATTTTTAGACTTATTTTGACGTTTGTGTGCAGGTTTTCATGGGTTTTTTTTTTTTTTCCTTTCTTCCAAGTGTAGAGTTTCTGCATATTGCTATGGTGGTTCACTATAACATTTAACTCTTTTCCAGGGTATTTTGTCTTCATTTTAACCCTTTGAATCAAATTTTAGACTTATTTTGATGTTTGCGTGCAGGTTTTGATGGTTTTTTGGCTCACCAACGTTAGTTGTGTGAGCCTATGGCATAGCCTTCATGTCGGCGTCGGCGTCAGCGTCGGCGTCCGCGTCCGCTCTCAGATATTTTGAACTTTTGTGTACAGGTTTTGATTTTTTGGCTTTTCAAATTTTTTTTTAGTTTCAGCATATTGCTATAGTGGTTCACTATAACATTTAACTCTTTCCCAGGGTATTTAGTCGTAATATTAACCCTTTGAATCAAATTTTAGACTTATTTTGATGTTTGTGTGCAGCTTTTGATGTTTTTTTTTTCCTTTCTTTCAAGTGGAGATTTACCTTGCAGCATATGTCCATGCTTTCTTTTGTATGTAAACATGCATCTTAGGGCTATGTTTGTATTATTTGACCCTTTTCCTGCTGAATTACTTCAATTTTGGACTTTTATGTACAGCTTTTGGACTTAGGCTTACAGCTTCTTACTTTTATGTACAGGTTGTGATAAAAAAAAACAATTTCAAGTGATGTTGACCTCACTGCATATTGCAGTGGTGGTTATTATAACATTGATATCTTTCCAGTGCATTTTTAAAAAAATTTTAACCCTTTGAATAGATTTTTAGACTTATTTTGACGTTTGCGTGCAGGTTTTCATGTATTTTTTTTCCTTTCTTCCAAGTGTAGATTTACCTTGTAGTATATGCTTTCTATTGTATGTAAACATGCATCTTAGGGCTACGTTGTATTCTTTAACCCTTTTCCTGCTTAATTATTTCAATTTTGGACTTTTTTTGTTTACAGGTTTGGATTTTTGTGCTTTTAAAAAAATGTTTTTCTTCTTTGCATATTGCTGTGGGGGTTCACGATAACATTTAACTCTTTTCCAGGGTATTTCGTCTTAATTTTTAACCCTTGGAATCAAATTTTGGACTTATTTTGACGTTTGTGTGCACGTTTTGATGTTTTTTTACTTTTATGTGCAGGTTTTGAGGTTTGTCTTTCTTTTCTTCCAAGTGGTGACTTACCTTGTAGCATATTGCCATAGTTCCTATTTTATGTTAGGATGCTTCTTGGGGCTATTATTATATTATTTAACCCTTTAGCTGCTTATTTACTTTAAGTTTGGACTTTTGTGTGCAGGTTTTGTACTTTTGTGTGCAGGTTTTGATATTTTTTTTTAAGTGGAGTTTTACCTCTCTGGCATATTGCCATGGTGGTTACTGTAACATTTTCAGGGTATTTTTCTAAATTTTAACCCTTTGAAACAAACGTGATACTTTTATGTGCAGGTTTTGAGGTTTGTCTTTCTTTTCTTCCAAGTGGATATTTTTCAAGTAGACTTTCACCTTACTGGCATATTGCCATTGTGGTTACTGTGACAGGGTATTTTTCTCAATTTTAACCCCTTGAAACAAATGTGATACTTTTTTTTACTTTTATGTGCAGGCTTTGAGGTTTGTCTTTCTTTTCTTGCAAGTGGTGACTTACCTTGTAGCATATTGCCATGGTTCCTATTTTATGTTAGGATGCTTCTTGGGCTATTTTTATATTATTTAACCCTTTAGCTGCTTATTTACTTTAATTTTGTTCTTTTCTTTGCAGGTTTTGTACTTTTGTGTGCAGGTTTTGATATTTTTTTTAAGTGGAGTTTTATCTCACTGGCACATTGCCATGCTGGTTATTGTAATATTTTCAGGGTATTTTTCTAAATTTTAACCCTTTGAAACAAATGTGATACTTTTTTTACTTTTATGTGCAGGTTTTGAGGTTTGTCTTTCTTTTCTTCCAAGTGGATATTTTTCAAGTAGACTTACCTTGTAGCATATTGCCATGGTTCCTATTTTATGTTAGCATGCTTCTTAGGGGTTATTATCATATTATTTAACCCTTTAACTGCTTATTTTCTTTAATTTTGGACTTTTGTGTGCAAGTTTTGAACTTTTTTTTTTTACTCCAGCCACCCCTTTGCATTGGCCACCTGTTGGTGAGCCACGGGGTACTGATACCCCCTCTAGTTATGTTACCACCTCTCCCTCTAATATGCTTCAAGCTACACCTTTCATATTTGGTACATGGATAAATGGTTCTGAGGGGATGATGAACAGTCAATATTTATTTTTCGAAATCCAAGATGGCAGAATGGCGGCCATTTTTGTTGTGTTTTTTTAAGCTTTTTTCTCTATTTTATGTTACCACCCCTCCCTCCAACATGGTCCAAGCTACGCCTTTCATATATGGTACATGGATAAAGGGTTGTGAGGGGATTATGCACGCTCAATATTTTTTTTTCAAAATCCAAGATGCTTTACTCTAGTGTCTTCTGTGACAAAAACACCTTTTGTCACAAAAGCGCCGTAGGGGACTAATACCACCTTGGTGGTCAAACACTTGTTTTCACCAGAGTTATGGTCCTTTTTTGACTTAGGAAACATATTTTTTGTATTGTCTGAATTTTAACTTTTTGGGTGATTTGATTGCAACCAAATTTGATATACATCTTACTGGGGATGAAATACATCACCTTCAGATGGCTGAACGGCAGGGGAGGTATTTCTCAAGAGCCCCTGCTCAATTTGTTTTTTTCCTAAATGAAACGAGGATAGTCTGCGTTGTTTACTTGAAGTAGGTCATCTGACTTGAACTTCATTTTTAATGACTTCAAAGAGAGGGAGAGGGGGGGTCATCTAGGTACGATTAATTGATTATTATAGATTATTTGCGACAATTAATTGATTCCTAAATTAAAAAATCGTGGCAGCCATATATACTATGATAGTTTGTCCTGTAACTTTGCTGTTGTGTCGGGGCAAGTCTTTGCTGCTTGTATAGGCAGCCAAGACTTGTCTAGAAACAACTGGTGATGGTGATGTACTTGGAATGAACTTTGTAAGTTACCCAACTACTGCATGTTGGGGCACCTGTTCTAAGGCAGTTATAATCAACCAAAGTTGGAAATAGGCCTTTAAGGGTTAAGACCTAGAAGCTTGAAGTAGAGTTCAGAAAAGGGAGACAATACTTGACTAGAAACAGTTTCTGCATCATAAGTTTTCATAATTTTGATTTGAACTTAATGCAGTAACCCATAAGGGCTGAAACGATTGGCTCACTCAACTGACTAACCGAGAGCTATAACCGGTTAATATCTGGTTATCCATAGCCATTATTTCACCGAATCTGGGATCAATACTATAGGAATTGAAAGCAGTGTTCTCAGAAACTATTTCGTAGTGTGTATACAAACGAACGTTGTCGAGTACTCAACAACATTCATTTGTATACATACTGCGGAATAGTTTCTGCGGTTACTCTACTCACAGAAATTGCGATCATTAACGAAGTCTTGAAGCCAAAGTCGATTATTTCTCAATATATACAGTGCTGCTTCAAAGTGTAATCTAACCCAAAGGAGAAGCAACAGATTTAATACGTTTTAACCATGGAAGGATGATCTCTATCGATATGTCGGATAACCGGTTGACGTTTTTTTCAAATCTGTTAGGTAGGTAACCAGTTTCAAACCGGTTATCCGGTTAACCATTTCAGTACTATCCCCCATGCTTTGTAATGAAGAGTTTTGTGATTTAACTGTATGCAGTAGATTATTGGGGATTTGAGTAGGTTCTATTATAGGCACCCACTAGATGGAGGAGGTGGTGTTACTATTTTGGGGTGTCTGATTTGGAAAAAAATGCTCCAATTTCACAAGTGTTCAACTGATGATTGGAACTGGCCACCACAATTGGCTGATTGTGGTCAATCGGATGATAAAGGCAATGGCTCCTGGAACATCGGTTCAGCCGATTGTTGTCAAGCATTTTGTGATGATTCGTTAACCGCATTTTATTATCTTCTGCAATTGTTAATGTAAAAAGATGTCAATGATACCATTCATAACGTTGAGAAATAACCACAGTGTGTATTCTTAATCTCTCTAGACACCCCTTTACAGGATATACAAGTTAAATGACATGTCAAGCTTACACTAGAGCATATTTGCAACATTCACCAATTCATTGCCGAAAAGTGAATGTTGCTCTTCATTGACTCAGATTGCTATAAAATTACCAGTCTCATGCACTTGAGTGGTAAACATGGCTCTGAGAGTGACATTTACCACGCAAGTGTGTGTGACTGGTAATTTTACTGCAACCCCAGTCAATGAAGTTTAACACTGTGAAAAATGTTCAGTTTAATGTCGTTCTTTCGAGCCTCGACAGTGCACGGTATTACAATCGGAATCAGCATCAGAAATGGCCGATTGTGAGCTCAAATAACCAGTAATAGGTCAGTGACCATTTTTGGTAATCAGTTGAACACTGAATTTCACATTGAGCTCTGTGAAACAAGATTAAATTGGTTAAATTTCTAGTTCCTTTTTTAATTTTTCTGTATTTTGAGACCAGTGTGAAGGTACACTGCATTATTTACCAATTTTTAGGAAAGGTTTTTATACCCTGTTAATCAAATAGCTACTTTGCCGGTGAAAATTATTCAGTTAACAGGGGCATTCACTTAACAGGGAATTGTCGCTTTGCTGTATTCTAGAGATAAACTGGGCATTTATTCTATTATATCTTGGAGCTCTGTCAAACAAAATAAAATGGATAAGGCCCCACAAAGTAGACCCTCTGTTTCTCAGGCCATTTTTTGTAAAATTGCATATTTTATTTATTCTTTGCATCAGAAATTCGTGTTCTTGGTTTGTTTTATGTTTTAGGCCTCATAATCTACAGAATAGCATGGGTGGTGCTGTAATTTGTCTCTTGAGTGGAAGAAGGCATTGCAATGCTAGAACATTGCAAAGCCTTGTTGCAATCAAGGGACAAATTTATCAGTTTTATTAACTTGGGTAAAATATCAGACATAAACCTTTTATTTTTTCAAGTTGTATTGTTTATAAAAAGAGAACATGCGGCAGCCAAAAAGAACATGAGTGAGGGCCTGAGAAATAGATTTTTTTACTTTTTTAGGCCTCAAAAGCCTTTATCTGACAGGGCTGAAAATTTCAGATGCATGATTGTACCATTCACACACACATGTACTGTGTATTTATTGAAATTAGGAAAATACAGCAATTGTTTCAGCTTGGTGAAAGATAGAGTGCTTCCATATTTATATCAAGCTGTAAATTATTACTTTGTTAACCCATTACCTAACATGAAAGGCAGACACCACATGCAAGCAAAATTTTTGAATAACTAATTAATTTCATTTTTTGCATCAAAATCATACCGAAAAGCCGAACCGATACCGACATTTTGGGGATATCGAAAAACCAAACCAAATCAAACATTCAAAACCGAAACGACGTGTATTTTCAAATTTTCCTACATTCTCCATTTTATAAGGTCTTCTTAAGGACTGATAGAAGTTGAAGTTTTTGCCTTACAGAGAGAAGTAACTGATTTTCATGGGCCTGGGCACTTCTGAATTCCGTCTAGACTACAACTAGTATATATGCATTTGTTTACTAGTGATAACAGACAGCCAAGAATTTACTAGAAACCACTGCCAACCTTATTTGTCTATTGTCAGCAGTATCTCCCAATGATGGTAAGGACACATGCTCTGAGATTGCAAAAAAAATTCCCAAAATAGGCCTTTAACTCCCTTCACTCTGATGTCAAAATATCCAAATTTCAAGTAGCCATTTTTCCCCATAATGCAACTGAGAATTTAACCAATTCAGTCTTGTTTGACAGAGCTGGGGAGCGTGGTGGCTCAGTAGGTAGAGGTGCAGGCTGCAAGCTAAGAGGTCCTCGGTTCGAATCCCACCTGCGGCAACCGCGTTGTGTCCTTGGGCAAGACACTTCATCTCCATGGCCTGCGTGGGGGCACGATGACGCTGTGTACTAATGCATACTGCACGTCGATGGTGCGCATGTCTTCAACCAATCTAACCCTGCCTGTGCTGCAGAGCGGAGTTACGATGTTGGGGAGCTGGCAGCTGCTCGGTGGTTCTCTCCGGGTACTCCGGCTTCCTCACCCGTAAAACTGTAGCGGTCATGATTAGCCATTGTGCATAAATATGTGACCTTAAACACCAATAAATAAATAATTTGACATAGCTCAATGAGCTCTGTCAAACAAGATTGAATTGGTTAAATTTCTAGTTGCATTATGGGAAAAATTTGCACCCTGAACTTTAGATATTTCGACATCAGTGTTCAGGGGTTTAAAGATTAAGGCGCTTTTGGAACAAGTTACAAAAAACTGCTGTAGATATTTATGTAGCAAAAGGATGCCAATGTTGAGCTCCTCGGCAGTTGCATTTGGGGCACTATGGCAGAACGATACAAGAACAACTTATTCCGTATTTTCCTGGTGTGAATTTCCCTTTGGTACTATCAGCAAATCTCAGTCAGGTCAGATGCTGAATGCCAAAAAGATACCGTGGTATACCCCTCTAAAAATACCGAGCCTGATAGCAAACTGAAAATTCCAATACCATCCATCTCTATTATTTATTTATTTTATTTTTATTTAGCTAGGTGCAGGAACCCTGTACAGTGGAAACCTGTTAACTGAATAGCCAGTTTGCCAATGAAAATTATTCAATTAACAGGAGTATTCAATTAACAGGGATAGTGTCACTTTCCTGTATTCTAGAGATAAACTTCGCATTTATTCTATTATATCTTGTTTGACAGAGCTCCATGAGCTTTGTCAAACAAGATATAATAGATTACATGCCTGTATTGGTTGCACTGAGGCCAAATAGGTCTATAAACAAAGGAAAACTGGTGAGAGTCAGGGTAATTTCTCGACAGGTTACAAGATGTTTTATTCAATTAACAGGAGTTTACTCTATAACCTATATTCAATTAACAGGTCAAATTTGAACTGGAAGTATGATAAATGGTTTTGTGTTTGGATATTACATTCAGTTAACAAGGTTATTCAGTTAAGAGATATCCAATTAAGTGGGCTCCACTGTAGTACCAAAGAGAAATTCACATGAGGAAAAACAGAATAAGTTGTTGTATCATTCTACCACAACGCTATAAATGACACTGCCAATGAGCTCAATTAAGTGGGTTCCTCTGTATATCTAAAAGTAACAAATGAAATTGTTTTAATTTTAATGATTACTAACTGTTTTGATTGCATTAAAAATGTAATCAGTACTTTCAGATTTTCTCAAAATGTTGAGTTTTCTAATTTCAGGGCTCCCTAATGGCAAACCTTGTTTTAGGAGTAATCATATTGAAGAAAAGGTACAGTACTAAGATCGACTATTATGATCCCCGATGAGTCTGGAGGTGGGATGAGGAAATCTCACCTGAGGGGCAAGATATTTGAACCAGACCCGAGGATGATTTTTCTCACCCTCCCCCCCCCCCCCTCCATGCAGCGATTACGTTAGCCAGAGGTAATCGAGAGTCATGTGCTGATTCAATCAACTCATTTTGTTTCATTGTTTTGAGAAACTAATGACACCATCGGAAAGAGCATGCAAAAGTTATATATATATCAAAGGTATATACCACGAAATCGATTAGGAACGGTGGCAGCTTGAGGGTTGAAGAGTTTTAGAGCATCTAACTTTGATCACACTGCATTCTGATGACATGACGTCAATATGAATTAGTTGATAGCAAGAAACTAATACGATATGCATAACGTCATAATAATGTTATAAATGTATAACGTCACATGGGTGGGGTGGGATACATCTGTCTCTCCCTGCTATCTCATCCGGAACACACGTATGTTACACATGCAATGGGGGAGAAAAAGCTATCTCATTCTTTTAAGGAACTAAGACCAGCTTTCATCATTGAAAAATTGTCAGTTAACCCTTTACACAATGCATGCAATGTCAAAATTCATTAGCTCGCCTGACTGAAAGTCAGGGTGACCTTCAGTGATCCCTTTTCAGCCGTCGTCCAGCATTCAGAGACCAGCATCGTGCTACGTAAAGGTGGTGTTTGAGACTTCTGCTCCAAAACAGCTGGACCATTTTAAATTAAATTTGAGGTGATTATTTGTTCTGACATCACATTTTGTTTTTGTTCAAATCAACTTTCCCAACTACATAGGGATTGGGTGTGGGAAAATGTTTCTCAGGAACAAGTGGGTACAATGACTTGATATTTGATACAGAACATCTTTTGATGTGTAAACGTTTGTTTGATTAAAAATCCTTCCTGTGCAAACCGATTGGATTGAGTGTTCTGAGAGTGAAAAACCATTGGATTTCCGTGTGCATGCCAGAAAATAAGCAGACTGTCATTTGCAAAATGAGGTCCCCAGAGGATGAATTTAGTGATGCTACCCTGCACAGCAGGGTATCATCACTAAATTTACCCTTTGCAGGCATTCCGCCGGGCAGTTTTTCGGTCCGGTAAACGGACCCATTCCCCCAAAATCAAACAGCAATTTTTCCCCCAGAAGTTGAGTTTTTTCCTCTATACGTTTTTCTTAAATGTATTCAATAAAGTTGAAATTGTATACAAAAGTCATTCTCTAGGCTAGTATCAGCATTACTATTGAATCCTCAAAGAAGCAGAGGGATGTGTTTATTATTTGCCGGGATCGTAACTTCGACTACCGGTATTTATAGAACGCAAGATATTCCCAAAGTTCGGCAAAATCATGGTGACCTCACGTCACCATAGACGAATATATCAGCCAATCGGTGCTCTTTTTATTTATATCTCCTGAAGACATTTCCTGCGGCGTGTGTGAATGTATTTTACTTTGGCAGATCAGTACGGTTGAAAATTACTACCGATGGGGCGAATAGACTGTGGTGCCATACGACCTTGTTGCCAAACGACTTTTCCCCAACAAAGTAGGGTCGATTTAGAAAAAAAAATGCTCGTTTGACTAAACTTTTAAAACGAAAACAAATTTCGTTTCGTTCTGCATTTTCAATTATATACGTTGGAGCATATTGGGTTGCGTAAAAAAAAGAAGTCAAGGTCGCAGTCGCTGTGGCGCCGTCACTGTCAGAATTCGTGGATTCGTGTTGTTTTGCGTTTGTATTTTTATGAAAAATTGGACCAAATGTCGTAGTATTGTATGTTCTGTAAAAATTTTGAGTATTGCAGAGGAAAAAAATACATGTTTTCATCTTCAATTATTCAGCATTTTTGCGAGAAAAATGCTCCCAGAGGCCACCAGAGAGCACCTAGAAATCAAAATTTTCTTGGGGGGAGAACCCCCCCAAACCCCCTTATATTTGCACGTGCCTTCGGCACGTGCAACAGACGCCTTTGGCGTCTGTATTTTATTTTTTTTCCAATACCGGACCCAAAAATTTTCCCCTCGTGGAACCCCTGCTTTGTGAATCTCAATTTGAATCAGGGTCTCAAAACAAAACGGAAAGAGGTACCCAGAGGATATATTGGCCCACTATTTGGGATAGCATTATCAAATTCACCCTCTGGTGACCTCATTCTGCAAATGTCAAACTGCTTATTTTTAGGCCTGTCCGTGTGGCGACTTTTAGCCCTTGAAGACAAGACTCGGGTTCGGGGTTTGAGTGTAAAATTTGTGTAGTTCTGTATTTGATGTGATTCACTGAGTGATCAGATTGGTTGAAGTGTAGAGCTACTGGTGTTTCTCGTTTGTGGACAGTGTCAGAGAAATGTTCGGAGAATTTTTTGTGGAAATTCCTTTTAGTTTCTCCGACATATTGTTTGTCACACTTCTGACATGTGATTAGGTAAATACAGGTCCTTGTTAGACAGTTTGTACGAGAAGGAATTTTGGTGGCACTACATCTACATCAGTATAAGTAACAGGTCCTCTTGGACTTTTGTCATTTTATTGCGTTACTTATACCAGCCTTTTCCTGTGACTACAATGATCACCACTGAGACTTCCAGTAGCAAAATAAGCCTCGATTCCAGCTCCAGTAATACGACTCAGGGTCCGTACGGTCTTGAAAAGTGCTTGAATTTCAATGCCTGTCTTGAAAAGTGCTTAAATTGACTTTTCCCCTTGAATAGTGCTTGAATTACCACCTCTCCCCTTGAAGAGTCCTTGAATCCTGGACCCTAACCTGCTCTGCTAAAATGCCACATTTTAGTGCCCAAAATAACAAACAAATTCGGGAATTTGCTGTAGCATATTAAAGTTTAAAACACGAATAGTATAATACGCCTGTGTGCTCTGCACACGACTTTTCTTGTTCATGATAATGAGAGAAAACACAAGTACACAAATTACGATGACGTTCATCATAATGTACAGGTCAATTTTAACCAATCAGAATATTGAAACGAATGGAATGGTTTCGCGCCGAAGGGACGGTACAAGCCCCCTTTCGACCCTCGGTGACTGTATATGATTGGCTGTAACATGTCTAGGCATGTTGAAGGAGGAAAAGGTTCCGGTACTCGGCAGGTGTCTCCTGTTGCGGCATGGCAGTCTCGTTGACTGATGTCGGTTGAACCCTCGGGTGAGGACCAGTGTGGGACGTTGGGTCCTCTCACAAAGGTACTACCTCTCCCCGAGGGTGCAGTCGATTTGGATTTTCAGGCAGAAAATTGAACGGCATCATGTGATCTATTTGCATACTATCATGTGGCTCACTGTACACACAGGCTGCCATACTATGGAGAGCATCCAATTCAAATGAGTGGTGAATTGTGTTTTGCAAACTGGTTTTTCCAATCAGTGTCTGCATCTCCGCCTGCTGCATTTATTTCATCGTGTCACACAAAAGGATAGTTACTGGAAGCGATAATATATCAAAGATTCACCTTGACTTTGTATGAAAATAACAGAGGTATTTGATAATAAATCATGAATTATTGTTTGTGATTTTGAATGTCAAATTACCACAAACAACCCAACAACTTTGCAAGAAGTTCCAAAACTTACCCAAAAGGATAGAAATGGGCCTGAATATTACCTGACACACACTTATTCTTGAAATATGCACTGTGCGGAGAGCAGTTATAAAAAGAACATGTCACAGTTGGTTTCTTAGAATGGAAAAATAGTCCTTGAAATGAATGACATAGCCCTTGAAAAGTGCTTGAATAGTGCTTGAATTTCATTTTGTTAAACCTGTACGAACCCTGCGACTGTTACTGACACTCAGATCACAGGTGTGGAACAAAGCCGCAAAAGACAAAGAATGGAGAACAATGCTCCATATACTGAGTTTACTAACGAGAACCACCCAATGTACAAGCAAGTATGGAATCTGACAGTAAAACTAGTTAACCTTGAACTACAGGGCCTATTCCTAGAAAATGCCAACAGAATGGTCTAGCCCCACTGGGACTAAGAACCACTACCCCACAGGCGAGAGGCTTGAGATCAGATACCACTAAAAACACAATCCAGGATACGCTAATCCAAGCTACCAACCAAATAGTGCAAATCACACTGGATCAATTACATCTAGATGTAGCGCCACAAAAAACGATACCAAGGCCCTTCTCATATAAACTGTCTAACAAGGAACTGTAGAACAAACTGATCATTTCCAGTGATAATTTGACTTGTATTCACCTTGAAGTGATGTTTTAAAAGTTGCCCTTTTGATTGATACCATGAAAATGAAAATTTCTGTGTCCTCACAGAAGGATATGATTTCTATCTTTCCACAATTTCATTGATAATCTATTGTTTAGCGTATAATAATTACATTGTTAATGTAGTTATACATTTTGGGTCCAAATACTCAATTCCCATTTGTCAGCTGGAACCCTTTGGGATTCATACATAATTTGTACGCATTTCCACACGTTCATACTCCAATAAAGATTATAAAAATTGCATTCAATTCTTAAATGAATCGGTTATCTCCACCTGATACAGTGAACTCTTCTGCATTGTGGAGACTAATATGAATTACTTCCGGTTGGTATGTGGAATTCTTTATTTCTGAGTTTTTGTCTGTTGACATTGTGATTCATTTGAATATTTGGCAAAACTGCGATCACACTAAAGGAAAAAGCCTACCCCATAATTATGTATCATAATTACAGTGCAGTCACCGTTTACTGGTCATAATCCAAGCGTGGGCAGTGATGTCCATGCATGCATTTACCAGGTAATAAAAGTCATCACCAGCAAAATTTTAATTGTTGTACCCGATGCTTCATTAATGAAATTTTTGATGATTATTCCATAATTAGTGTTTGGATCTAATACTGCCCACTCCGTGGAAAGTAACTACTATACAATGACAAAGTTTTTAATTGTCATGACATTGCTTTGTGTGATTCGCAGTGTACAAGCCTATGTTGATTGTGATGTCATATTGATTGCCATGCACATTTTTCCCAGGGGAGAACACCTCGGGACCCCACTCCACCAATCTATTCCTGACTGGGGTGAGTTGATGTAGGAGGTCCCAAGGTGTGGTATGGTATTTGCCCTTAGGCGAAATTTGACAATGTACTAATCAGCACTATCAATTTGAGTCGTAATGTTTACAATACTGCAAATACCAACCGTAGTAGTGAGTGCAAGAATGACAACTGACATTCCGATAGATGCTCTTCACTATCTGTGTACACTTGGTGTGACATTATGTGTGTGTTGGTATCTCTTCTAAAGCGATGTTGCAGGAGTGTGTCCGAGTACAATGTGATTCTTATGTGTCGGTCAGGGCAGGGTCAAGCCATGATCAAAACCCAGCTGGCATCTGTTCTGGGACTTGGAGTAGTGAACAGAGTTGTCACTGTTGCCTATCCTTACCCTCTCTGGCAGGGCTGCTGTGTGTATTTGTAATGGTTCTGGTGTCAATGTTGCTAGAGCATATGTAAATGTGATGTGATTTTGCAGTGTGATACTCAAAATAATACTATTTTTTTAGCATTAAATAGAGAGTAATCACTTGACTGGACTGGTTACGTGAAATAATTCATGAGAGGTGAGGGACGTACAAACATAATATTTTATAATATAGTCCCTTGCCTCAAATGAATTATTTCACATAACCAGTCCAGGCAAGCGATTACTCTGTTTATTGCTTTTCATTATTAACAATAATTATATTATTTAACCCTTTACCCAACGTAACAGCCAAAAC
Organism: Pictodentalium vernedei; assembly: GCA_031216915.1. NCBI lineage: Eukaryota > Metazoa > Mollusca > Scaphopoda > Dentaliida > Dentaliidae > Pictodentalium > Pictodentalium vernedei. Next base: position 40,114,085 of record CM062296.1, read on the forward strand.
CGGCCAGCGCTATTCTAAAAAATCCCCAATTAATTTTCATTATTTTTTCATTTTTTTGTCTTTAAAACATAGGTTATGACCCCTAATTGGAACGAGTACATCGTGCTCATTCCAATGAGGGGTCATAACCTATGTTTTTGAGACAAAATACAAAAATAATAGTTATTCAAGAATTTTTTTTTTCTGCACTACATGTTAGGAAAAGGGTTAAAAAAACAAAAAACAATGAAGTTCCCATTACACCTACAGCAAAGCATTTTCGTTTGCACGCACGGATACATGACACAATTGTTGATTGCATAATTCACTTGTGAAGTTTTCTTTTATAATCAAACCCGGAAATCGCCGTAAATCGCACTTTGGAAAGTAATAAATCCAAACTTATATGGCTGAACAAAATAGCAAAATGTCTTATGGAAAAGGTATGTTTTGTTACCCTACTTGAATGTTTCCAGGGAATCCATTTGTTTTAGATGGTTTGGTAGAGCTTTGACCCTGCAATTGCAAATGTCCTATCACCAGTGGTACATAATTTAATTTTTAGCTTAGCTTGACAAAGTGAAGATAAGCTGTTGCCATCACGCGAGTGGAAGTCTCTTAGTCTGTCAGTCTGCCCACATTTTTCCCAATGTCATATGCAGGTTTGAGGTCATGTCTAGATGAGAATGTTACCAGTTTGGTTGCGATCGTTCAACAGTGATGGCTGCCCGAGCCCAAAACCCGAAAACCTTTAGCACATTTCTACAGGTTGTATTTATGAAGGGATTTCATTGTAACTTGGTAGGATGACTCCATATGATGTCTAGATGAGAACTTCTCCATTTGGTCGCGACTGGTCAACTGTGATGGTCACAGGGCCTCAAAGCCTGAAAACCTTTAGCACAGTTTACAGGTCGTATTTATGAAGGGATTTCATTGTAACTTGGTAGAATGACTCCAGATAATGTCTAGATGAGAACGTCCCCTTTTGGTCACGATCATTCAACCAGGATGGCTGCTCAAGTCCAATATCCAAAAACCTTTAGCACAGACTACAGGTTGTGTTTATGAAGGGATTTCATTGTAACTTGGTAGGATGGCTCAGTATAATGTCTAGATGAGGACATCCCCCTTTGGTTGTGATCGGTTAACTGTGTTGGCTACACTGGCCCAAAGCTCGAAAACCTTTAGCACAGTCTACAGGCCGTATTTATGAAGGGATTTCATTGTAACTTGATAGGATGACTCATTTTGGAATAATTTCACTGTAACTTTGATTATTACCACTTCAGAGGGCATTCTCTAGTGATTTAAAGTAATTTTACCTTTACGTTAAAAAACGATAATGCACGGTACGAAAATGTCAAACCATATGTTAACTGGATAACGGCCCGCTAGTTTTTATGAAAATGTCAAACCATATGTTAACTGGATAACAGTCCACTAGTTTTTTTCCCATGATAATGGGAGTGGTAATAATAGTAATAACAAGATTTTCTCGGGCTTTTATGGGTTTTTAACGGCCCTCGAGAAATGTTTAACAGCCCTCGGGCTGATAAAGGCCCTCGACTTCGTCTCGGGCCTCTATAGAGCCCTTGGGCTGTTAAACATTTCTCTCAGGGCCGTTAAAAACCCATAAAGCCCTCGAAAATCATGTTATAGTTATATTGACATACATTAACTGTGAGGGCCATAATTCTTTAATACAGTCTGCACCTCAAATTACTTTTATTAAAAACTTAGCATACAGGAAACAGAAATTAACATATTCTCAATTATCACAATTCTTGTCTTATTTCATAATCCTTTCATAAACATTGAACATTATCCTTTTCATCAAACACCACACACATTCAAGTTAAGCTACAGTGTCATTGACACTTTTATTGTGATTTGTGGCTGATATGCTAATTAGACAAGTAGTTTGGTGCAGATTCTTTAACCATTTACCTAACACGAAAGGCAGACAATACTTGCAAACAAAATTCTTGGACAACTAATTTTTTTCATTGTTTGCTTCAAAAACATAGCTTATGACCCCTCATTGGAACGAGCTCGTTGAGCTTGAGTTAGTACTGAATACGACTTTGTGACTTAAATACATATTGTATGAAAGGTTCAGTGAAAAAATGTTGTATAAGTTTGCTTGTACTGTAGTGATTTTGTCAAGCTAGAAAATAAGCAGACTGTCATATGCAAAATGAGGTCCCCAGAGGGTGAATTTAGTGATGTTACCCTGCACAGCAGGGTAACATCACTAAATTTACCCTTTGTGAATCTCAATCTGAATCAGGGTCTCAAAACTAAATGGAAAAAAGTACCCAGAAGATACATTGGCCCACTGTATAGGATAGCATCATCAGATTCACCCTTTGGGAACCTCATTCTGCAAATGTCAGACTGCTTATTTTCAGGCCTGGATATAGTTATATGTACGTTTGTATTCAAATCATCTACACTTGAATTTGACTAACCCTTTACCTAACACAAAAGGCAGACAACACTTTCAAACAAAATTCTTGAATAACTCATTTTTTGTGTCAAAAACATAGCTGAGCCCGTTCCAATGAGGGGTCATAAGCTATGTTTTTGAGACAAAAAGTGAAAAAAATAATGAAAATTGGATGGTGATTTTTGTGAATAGTGCTGTTGTCGGTTTTGGCTATTACGTTGGGTAAAAGGTTAATCTATTTAAAGATTAAAATTGGTATTGGGAATCTCTGCTAAATTGAAAGTCAGTGGAGATTTAAAAGGACCGATGTCATGTGGCAGAACACTCTAAATGGGTGGTGACATGTGCTGCATGATTTTGAATATTGCAGGACAGTTTGGATATTTGTTCCCAACCTGTCAAAGTAACACTCATGACATGAAATGATGTTCGTGATAAAACTGACAAAAAGCCCCAAGAGAGCCATTAAAGTCAAGAAGCCAAAAGCAGACTAAACTGGTCTGATCAGGTACCTGAAAATGTGGTCCCCATAACCTGATGGCCTAAAGCACCGATGATTTATTTTTAGCTCAACTTGACAAAGTCAAGCTGAGCTATTGCCATCACTTCTCATCCGTCGGCGTACGTACGTACGTACGTTAGTACGTACGTCCACAATTTCCTTTGGCACACCTCACGGGTCACATTTATGATCAGATTACTTTGAAACTTGGTATGCTTGTTTGGGGTGACCTCTAGATGGGAGCTATCGATTTTCTTCAATTTCCGTCAAAAAATGTTGCCGTGGCCAATATTCTTAGAACTTAGTTTAGTCAGACCTCAGTATTTCCCTTTGGCACACCCTACAGGGCACATTTATGATCAGATTGCTTTGAAACCTGGTATGCTTGTTTGGGGAGACCTCTAGATGGGAGCTATCAATTTTCTTCAATTTCTGTTAAAAAATGTTGCCGTGGCCAATATTCTTAGAACTTAGTTAAGTCAGAAGACTCAATATTTCCCTTTGGCACACCCTACAGGGTACATTTATGATCGGATTGCTTTGAAACCTGGCATGCATGTTTGGGGTGACCTCCAGATGGGAGCTATCGATTTTCTTCAATTTCCGTCAAAAAATGTTGCCGCGGCCAACATTCTTAGAACGTAGTTTAGTCAAACCACAATATTTCCCTTTGGCACACCCTACAGGGCACATTTATGATTTGATTGCTTTGAAACCTGGTATGCTTATTTAGGGCGACTTCTAGGTGGGAGCTATCGATTTTCTTCAATTTCCGTCAAAAAATGTTGCCGCGGCCAACGTTCGTAGAACTTAGTTTAGTCAGAAGATTCAATATTTCCCTTTGGCACACCCTACAGGGCACATTTATGATCGGATTGCTTTGAAACCGGGCATGCTTCTTTGGGGTGAACTCTAGATGGGAGCTATCGATTTTCTTCAATTTCCATCAAAAAATGTTGCCGCGGCCAACATTCTTAGAATTTAGTTTAGTCAGACCTCAATATTTCCCTTTGGCACACCCTACAGGGCACATTTATGATCAGATTGCTTTGAAACCTGACATGCTTGTTTTGGGTGACCTCTAGAAGAGAGCTATCGATTTTCTTCCATTTCCGTTAAAAAATGTTGCCACGGCCAACGTTCTTAGAATTTAGTCTAGTCAGACCACAATATTTCCCTTTTGTACACCCTACAGGGCTTTGAAACCCGGCATGCTTGTTTGGGGAGGCCTCTAGATGGGCGCTATCGATTTTCTTCGGTTTCTGTCCAAAAATGTTACCACTGGCAAAAAAAAAATGACATTGGTACCAATGATCTTCAATTTTGCCATCTCATTTATAACTGACCAAGTTCAAGTTTGTCAAGTTGAGCTACAGTGTCATTGACACTTTCATTCTATTGTGGTGTGATTATACTTTTGACAGCCAAGGTCACCTCATGTCGGACAGTTTTATGGATGGAGGAAGCCAGAGTAACAGGAAAGACCATAAGCAGTGGTGAGCAACTGTCAGACTCCCCAATGTACTAACTCCACACAAATAGGGTTAGTATGCCTTAGTACACAGCACCATCGTGTCACTACAAGGGCAGTCAGGATTAAATGCCTTGCCCAAGTAAACAGTGGAGTTACCCCTGGTGGGGATCAAACCATGGATCTTTTAGGTTTGAAGTCCAATGTCATAACCACTTAGCCACTGCACCCCCCTCTCTCAATATATAAAGAATACAGCTGTTTTGAAGGAAATCCAAGGGATGTCTGCTGATTTCTTCATCAGGATACCTTTGGAATCTTTTGTGAAGAATTTTTTGCCATTCCTTTTCTCAGGGAAATGTCTACCATAATTTTTCTATTTTCTGTTGGTATAATGTTACTAAAACTGTCACCCATTTTCTTGCAGGATTTTTGTCTGTATAAGAATGCTTTATTTTGCTTGAGTTAGTTTACTAAACTATAACTAAAGCTGTGCATCGCTTACGATCATCTCTCATTCCTACAAATCCTTCACTAACAAAGATATTGTGTCTAGAATCATTGGTAATGAAAGCTTACAATTCTCTGGGCACAGTCTGTGTACTATAAACGTAAGCTTTACATCTGGTAAGAACGTAGGATATGGGAGCATATCCTACTTGTAACATAGACAGTGCATCCCTCAACATTTTTTCATATAACTTACAATCTCAGGTTCATGGAAACGTTTAGAATTGTAAGGAGCACAATTCAAGAGAATGATTTTGCGGCTTGTGTATATCTCCAGGATGCTTACTTTCACATTCAGACACAGCCTCATTCCCAGGTCTCATTCTGAGGCATTGCTTACCAGATCAAAGTAATGCTGTTTGGGTTAAACCTTGCTCCTTGGGTTTTCTGATGAATCAAATGATCTCATATCTCTTCTCTTCTAGAGGACAATGTGCTTCATCTTCTGCAGCTCCTTCTGTCACTGGGTCTCCAGCCCAATTGGGAGACGTCCAACCTTATTACAGTTAAAACTAGAAGTCCTGTCACGAATAGTGCGCTTATCTAGGCTTAATTGCGCGTTTGAATTGTGCGCATTTGCCATATCGAATGGCATCCAAAGCATGGCAGGTTCTCTTGGTTACTCATAGCAAACACATGCAATGTTTCTGCCAATGGACCTCTGGGTTACCCGGAGGTCCATTGGCTGAAACATTGCTTGTGCACAGGCCATATGTACAGAATTTGATAGCTTTACTTGGGCCATAACATATCAACGTGCTATTTGCTCGCATCTCACGGCAGGACTTCTAGTTTTAACTGTACAACCCAGAGTTTCATTTCACTCATTTATGGATGGAAATTTTTCTCTCACCGAAACTTGGTTCGTATTCCCTTTGTGAAAGCCAATTCAGTCTCCCTCCTTGAGCTCTGTCAAACAAGATTTAATTGGTCAAGTTGCATTAGGGGAAAAATTTGTTGCTTGAAATTTTGGTATTTTGACATCAGTGAGCAGAGGTGAAAAAACTTATTCAGGAAAGGCCTTACACCCTCCTTTTTGGATTTATTTCTAGTGCTGTGGCATTACTCAACCCTGTTATGCAACTTTCTGCTGGGTTTTCAAGCTCGGTTTGGTTTAGAGGTATCATTTTGATACCATATGGTATACTTGATAAATCCACTATTTCCCAAATGCCCTTCCACATTAAAAACATATTGAAGCTGTTTCTCCTTTTAAGTTTCATATCATTAAGAATTTGCTTCCCCATCACAGTTAGTTTTTGCTTCCCCTTCATAGTTGGTTTTAATACATGCCTCTTCCTGTAATGTTTAATTTTACACCAATATTAGTAGTCACCTGTCACACACATACTAAGAAGTTTGTTGCTACCTTCCGGAATACAGAACTCCCCCACTCTCCATAACTTTGCTTTTGCTTTCATTTTGTTTTGAGTCTGCATTTGTCCACATATCTCCCATCAATTGACATCATTTTCTCTAGCCTCTCTTCACTTTGTGACACTAGTATCACACCTTCAGTGAAAAAAAAGCCCTGTGATCTTCAGGTCCACAACTGCTACCACCTTGTCGCTGTGCTGAAGTTCATGTCCTAAATTTGACAGTACAAAAAGAATTGGCGAAAAGGATACGCCGCTGCTTTTGGTCTATCTCCAGAGGAACATGTTCTGTTGTTATGTTATCTAGATTAAGTTCACTTCATTTGTTTTTATATAATGCTTTCAGGATTGCAACAAACTCACCTCCCGGACTCAAGTCCTCAATCTTTTGCCACATACCCTACCTCTATACATTACCATTTGCTTTTTAGCTCAACTTGACATCAAGTATGAGCTTTTGGGATGGGTTGTGATCCGTCATCCATCCGTACGTCCATTTGTCTGAATGTCCATTTGTCCATCCACAATTCCTTTAGCACACCCTACAGGCCACAGCTCTCACCTGATCAGTTCCAAATTTCGTATGAAGCTTTGGGACAATGTCTAGATGGGAGCTATCAATTTTTTCCAAATTTCGTTAAAAAAATGGCCACCAGTTTCCATCTTATGTTTGGCATATAAATTGTCAACAATTCCATTAGCACACCCTACAGGCTGCATTTCTCAGCCAATCTTTTTTCAAATTTCATATGCAGCTTTGGTGTGATGTCTAAATGGGAGCTACTGATTTTTTCTGAATTTTGTTGAAAAACATGGCCATCTTGGATTTGGATATAAATTGTCCAACAATTTATTTAGCACACCCTACAGGTCCTAGCTCTCACCCTATCGGTCCCAAATTTCACATGTGGCTTGAGGCAATGTCTAAATGGGAGCTACTGATTTTTTTCAAATTTTGTTGAAAAACATGGCCGCCAGTGGCCATCTTGGATTTAAATATAAATTGTCCAACAATTCCTTTAGCCCCCCCCCCTCCCCCCTACAGGTCGCAGCTCTCACCCGATCAGTCTTAAATTTCATATGCAGCTTTGGTTTGATGTCTAGATGGGATCTATCAAATATTTCTGAATTTTGTTGAAAAACATGGCCACCAGCTGACATCTTGGATTCAGATACAAATTTTCAACAATTCCATTAGCACACCATACAGGCCGCATCTCTCACCCAATCTTTTTCAAATTCCATATATAGTTTTGGTGTGATGTCTACATGGGAGCTATCAAATGTTTCTGAATTTTGTTGGAAAACATGGCTGGCAGTGGCCATCTTGGATTTGGCATATAAATTGTCAACAATTCCCTTAGCACACCCTACAGGCCACAAGTCTCACCCGGTCTTTTTTCAATTTTATATGTAACTTTGGTATGATGTCCAGATGGGAGTTATCGAATTTTCATTTGTAGCTTTGGTGTGATGTCTTTTCTGGAGAAATGTGAGTGAGTGACATGATATTATTGGATCTTTCTATTTAGTTCAGTCCCTTTTTGGATAAGCTTAGCTGCAGTATCATTGACACTTTGATTGAACATCCATGCCATAAACATCTTTTTCTTTTGGGCTTTCATAGATTCTTTCATTTGGGATAGTATGAAAACATGGTCAGTTAATCTGCTTCCCTTCCTGATGCCATTTTGGTTCTTTCCCGCAACCCCCTTCTCTTTGATCACATCCTCTAATCTCCCAGACAGGACTTTACAGAACACTTTCTAATGTTGCTACTGACAGAGATTCCTTATTCTTTCCTTCCCCTTCTCCGTGGGGCTCACAACTATGCCATCTGCCACATTTCCTGGACATTGGCCTCCCTGTGTACATTCTGAAGTTTTGGTTCCATTTTTTCTTCAAACTGTGGCAGTCAGCATCCTTTCTGAGTTTCCAAATCTTAAAGTTTCTATTGCTTCTTACTGGATTTTTGCCCTTGATTGTAACGAAGCCAGAAAATAAGCAGACTGGCATCTGCAAAATGAAGTCTCCAGAGGGTGAAATTAGTGATGCTACCCTGTGAACCTCAATCTGAATCAGGATCTCAAACCTAAATAAAGAGGTATCTAACTTTTTTTTACCTTCTCATCATCCACTTCTACAGTTAAAACTAGAAGTCCTGTCACGAATAGTGCGCTTATCTAGGCTTAATTGTGCGTTGGAATTGCGCGCAATTGCCATATCAAATGGCATCCAAAGCACAGCAGGTTCTCCTGGTTACTAATAGCAAACACATGCAATGTTTCTGCCAATGGACCTCCGGGTTACCCAGAGGTCCATTGGCTGAAACATTGCCTGTATACAGGCCATATGTACAGAATATGATAGCTTTAATTGGGTCATAACGTGCACATTAACGCGCATATCAACATGCTATTTGTGCACATTTCATGACAGGACTTCTTGTTTTAACTGTACCTCTCCCACCCCCATAAATCTATATCTGTAAGATTATAGTTTATTATTGTTCTTCTGTCGTTTCTCTTCCACGTCCATGTCCCCTTAAACCTTTCATCCCTGTTCAGAATCTTAAGACCGAGCTCATTTGTGAAGTCCAACAGCTTCCTTCCATTCCTGTTGACTTTCCCTGGAATTTTCTGCAAATTGTGCAATGCAATTACAATCTGAATCGCTAACGATAGCTGAAAATTGTTCTCTGAGTTCCAATAAGCACATAGAACACATCAGAACTCAGGGTACAAAATAGTTATATGGGTTATCCTCGCAAATTTGATTGGCGATAAAATGTTCTTTTTGTTGATAGTTGCCAAATGAATTGCTGAGTGTCCTTCTGATAATTGTTTTTATAGACATGAAGGTGTGTAATAAACACAGAATGACACACGTGTGTGAATGGATTAATCAATATGGCACTTGTGCCATCGCTGGAGGATAAAACTCGAGGCCGGTGGCCAACCACACTGGCACTTGTGCCATATCGATTAACCCCTTCACACGTGTGTGTCGTTCTGTGTATTTCCCCATCCAGTTTCTTTAGATACCTTAGTCAGGGTGCTGACATTTGCCAGATATGTGAGCAATAACAGTTTTAAATCCTCTTTTCACTCCTTGCTTGCTGCAGGTGGTAATTGCTGCCCAGGACTGAATTTGCTCTTGCCATTTAGGTAAGTATAATATATTTCGACATATTTAATCAAATCCTCTCTTTGTAAATGGAATGGATTTCTTTACCACCGATTCCTTGAATTAAATTTTGATGATTTTTAGCTCAACTTTGACATAGTCAAATTTGAGATTATGCCATGGCCTGTCGTCCGTCTGTCTGTCTGTCCACCTGGTCACCATCAACAATTCAATACAGCTCGGACTAGAGGAAGTATTTATGAACTGATCTTTATGCAACTTGTTGGGTACCTTTGTTATCATTGTGGGACGAGAACGAGTGTTTTTGGGTGTGGTCTGAAATTCAAGATGGCCACCAGCAGCCATTTTGTAACAAAATTAGTGCATCAGTTTTTTGTATAGAACTTCTATATGAAGGTTCTGATTTGAATACATTTTTGTATGAATGTTTAGTAACATGGAATACATCACATATAATACGGGTTTTCTTTCTTGTGCAGAATTTATGCAAATTAGATTAACTTTGATTTATTCAGTGCTACTTATACACAGTAAGTACTCATGTCAATACGGCTTGGGCTAGGGGCTGTATTTATGAACTGATCTTCACGAAACTTTTTGGGTACCTTTGTAATCACCTTGGGACGAGAATGAGCGTTTTTGAGTGTCGTCCGAAATTCACGATGGGTTCCCGCGTCCATTTTGTACCGAAATTATGTACAAGTAGTTTTTTTGTACAGAACTTCAATACGGCTCGGGCTAGAGGCCGTATTTATGAACCTATCTTTACGAAACTTCTTGGGTACCATTGCTATTACCGTGAGACAAGAACGAGTGTTTTTTGGTACGGTCTAAAAATCAAGGTTGCTGCCGGTGGCCATTTTATACCACAATTAGGTGCAATCAGTTTTTTGTACAGAACTTCTATATGAAGGTTCTGATTTGAATAAATTTTTGTATGAATGTTTAGTAACATGGAATACATCACATATAATACAGGTTTTTTTCTCGTGCAGAAATTATGCAAATTAGATGAACTTTGATTTATTCAGTGCTAGTTCTACACAGTACACATGTCAATACGACTCGGGCTAGAGGCAGTATCTGTGAACTGATCTTCACGAAACCTCATGGGTACCTTTGTTATCACCTTGGACTGAGAACAAGTGATTTTGGGTGCGGCCCGAATTTCAAGTTGGCCACCAGCGGCCAGTTAGACAAACTTTGATTTATTCAGTGCAACTTATACACAGTAAGTGCACATTTCAATATGGCTCTGGCTAGAGGCATCTAACTGTCACCCACCTTTACAGTACTTTATCTGTACATTTATTGTAGGCTACGATCAGTATTTAAGTACAGACCTTTACAATACTTTACATGTACCTTTGTTATCAGGTCATTACCTAGATTTGTCATTGCTGTGTCACATACTGTACATGTATGTGTCTTGCACAAGTTGAGCTACAGTGTCATTGACACTTACATTTTATCAATTCTAGTCATGGCTGCTGTGTAGCAGCCATGACTAGATTTGATGAAAAATATCTTAAAAGTTCTCAGCGGGTTAATAGGCAGTGTTGGAGTCAAAGTTTTTTTTAACCCTTTACCCAACACAGACGATATCAAAATTTATTATTTTAAATATCATTTTTTTCAAAAAATTTCAACAAAACCATATCATGTGACCCCTCATTGGAACAAGCTTGATGAGCTCATTCCAACGAGGGGTCACATGATATGGTTTTGTTGAAATTTTTTGAAAAATAATATTTTTTCAACTGCTGAATTTGCATATTACGTGGACGGATGCGGACGATTCGTTAGGTAAAGGGTTAACAGGAGTGAAGGTAGACAGAAATCTGGCTATATCAACTCCTTACGGTAGAGATCAAATGTAAATATTCTGAATATGTATAATACAGATATGAAATTTTATATAAAGCTACAGTTAAAACTAGAAGTCCTGTCACGAATAGTACGCTTGTCTAGGCTTAATTGCGCGTTGGAATTGCGCGCAATTGCCATATCGAATGGCATCCAAAGCACGGCAGGTTCTCCTGGTTACTCATAGCAAACACATGCAATGTTTCTGCCAATGGACCTCCGGGTTACCCGGAGGTCCATTGGCTGAAACATGGCCTGTGCACTGGCCATATGTACAGAATATGATAGCTTTAATTGGGCCATAACGCGCACATTAACGCGCATATCAACGTGCTATTTGCGCGCATTTCATGACAGGACTTCTAGTTTTAACTGTATACCATTAAATATATATCAATAATGTACATGCCTACCCCTCCTCCCTTTTCCTGACCTTCATTTCATCCTTCACCTATCCACATGCACCCTGTTACTTGGTCTACCCATTCGTAATGTCTTAAACACATTACAAACGATATGTATTTATTTATTTTAGGTATATACTCAGTAAATACATATCTGTGATACTTATCAGTATAGGAATTATCATCTGTACACTTGCCTCCGTTGATAACGTGGTAAGTAGAGCTAATTTTATGTGCTCAAAGACAAAAGAATATTAGTTTTTTAGGCTTAAAAAAATAAAAAATCTGTTTCTCAGGCCCTCCCGCATGGTCCTTTTGGCTGCCGCATGCTCTCTTTTTATAACCAATTTAAACTTTAAAAAAATAAAAATTAAATGGTTTATGTCTGATATTTTACCTAAGTTGAAAAAATTGATGAATTTGTCCCTTGAGTGCAAGAAGGCTTTGCAATGCTTTAGCATTGCAAAGCCTTCTTGCACTCAAGGGATGAAATACACCACCACCCATGCTATTCTGTAGATTATGAGACCTAAAACTTGAACCAAGAACATGAACTTTTGATGGCAAAGAAGTAATTACTGAAATAAAAAATAAAATAAAAAACCGCTCGCCCGCATGCAATTTTACTAATAATGGCCTGAGAAACAGAAGATCTACTTTGTGTGGCCTTATCACTCTCGCATATTCAATAATTAATTAATTATTTGTAACATTTCTATCAGTGAGTAAAGGAACATCCAGGGTAGGGCTGTCGTGACTATCATTTTTTGTAATCGACTAATCGTGACCAGTAATCGACGGTTAGTCGATTAATAGTCGCTTCCCATGATTTTTTAGCAAATCATTCTTCTGTTCGTAAAACTCTGAAAATGACAATGGCACCAGTGTGTTCAGACGAAGTGGGGTTGTGGGAACAACAAATCGGTCCCGACTGAAGCTACATGTAGTCCAATCTTGGACCCACAGTCCGTAATATAATTTTTGGGGTTGGTACGTCCTGTCAGACGTACCAACCCCAAAAATAATATTACTGACTGCGGGTCCAAGTTTGAACTAGATTGAAGCCGATGAATTAAAATGAATTTACCAAAGAACATTCCTGCATATGTTTCCTTTCTGCAATAAGTTTCTCGAAATTTTGAACATTGAGATCTATGCATTCCCTCGTCAGTTGTTAAAATTGGATCTTACTCTGAAGTTCCAAACTTTGAGAAGTGATCTGACGTTCTGATTTTCGTCATAATTTTGTCACTTCCGCGCTTTGGGTTTTCCAATGGGTGCATTTGTGTGTACAAGACTGGAGAAATTCAGAAGAATCTATTCTTCTCGAGTAACTGTGAGTGTTCTTTCTTACACAGTCAGTGACAGTCGTACAGTCTTCCGGATATGAATGTTAACTATGGTTATATATTTTAAGTTATTCACCTTCATTGATCATTCACCTCACAAAACAATGCAATTTAGCCCCGACGTTTAGTAGATGTGTACCACCTTGAAAATGAACGACGATAGACTAAAAATAAAAAACGTCAGCTACTTCAATAGTCGACGGTTAGTCGACTAATCGAATAATCGCGACAGCCCTAATCCAGGGTTCGTACAGGTCCTGAGAACCTGGAAAATTCATGGAATTTGAAAAATATTATTCCAGACCTGGAAGTCTTTTGGAAAAATAAGGGCATTTTTGCTTCTCGTCTGGGAAAGTCATGGATATTTCTGCCAAAATGTAACACCAATATCAAACTTGCTAAAAACACCGCCACAAAACATTGTGAAGTTTGATTTGGCATGAAGAATGAGAATCGCATAAAAGTCTTTCATGATTCAATCATTAAATGTTGCATATTGATATATCAGTTCTTACAATTCTGTGTTATGTGGTAATGAGAATAAAAATGGAGTATTTTTAGCTGCGACGAGCAGCTCTATATGTGGCAATATCGGTCTGTCTGTCGGTCTGTCACCAACGAGTTTAAAAAACACCATAACTCCTAAAATACTTGATGAAATAACACCATACTTGGTATGCAAGTGTATTTTCATGATGTCTACACCCTCTCAATAGTGTATGTCATTCGGATAATTTCTGTCACATTTATGGACTTGTCACCAATGAGTTTTTTTTGTCACCAACAAGTTTTTTTGTTGCCAACAAGTTTTAAAACATCATTGGCGTTGCACGAATCGTTGCAGCTTCGGCACTGTGACAGTATGTCTTGTTATACTATAACCCAATGGCCCAGACTAGCTGGTGCTAACTCTTAGCTATCAAGGGCCAAACACAAATTTTGAACCCCCCAATCCCTAAAATTTGCTTGCAAAACCAAAAATTAAAAGTCCTGTACATTTACTCTCCACACATGCACAGCCGCAGCCATCAGGAAGTGACCGGAATTGGCGCGAACATCATTCTTTGTTTGGCCCTAAAAGTCATCAACAATGAAATGACATCTGTGCTTTAAAATCTCTTTTTTTGAGGATGCCAGACACAAATCAATGCAAGAATTGGTGGATACAAGGCTGTTATTGGATGAAGGAAGTGTTCAATGGTGGTTTTGGATGTTCAGGGCTGTAACTTTATAATATTTATAAAATTATTTTATGTTTTCCAATTTTGGGACATATGCCTGACATCATCATTTTTAAAAATGATTATTCCGCTGTGTATTAAGTATTCCTTCCCTATTCTTCCATGAACCCTTCCTGTTAAACTCTTAAGCTTTTTGGCTGTTTTTTATTGAAATCTTTTATTAAATTTCTTGGGAGTTTAACATTTATTACAGAATATTCTGTTTCTTCCCCAGGGTTACGTCCTCACCCTTGCGGTGTTAGGCCATTTAGTCTTGCATATTCTATCCAATGTATCGTTTTTTCTTCGTATGAAGATCTAGCTTTGCAATTGATAGCATTTCAATTGGTTCTGATTTTGGGCCTTTTTGTGTGCCTGATGTTTTGTTTACATTGATGTTGTTTACATTATCAACGTTCTCATGTTTAGGTATTTTTTTATATTCCATTACTGTAATATAATGGATTATTATTCCGGTAGTGTAGCTCATTAAATTTTGAATTTTGTCCACACTTTGGCTCTATCGGGATGCCCTTGGGCTCTTCATGTTCCCTTTGGGAACTTGGGCGCTTTTTCAAAAAAAACTTTTGTTCACAAAAAATATTTTGAATTTAATTATGATTGTTATTATTCATGTATCTCAGTTATATATATATTGTTGTGGAGTTTGGAGGACTGATATCGACTTTAGTTGATACACTCCTGCAGACTCTTGTCATTCTTGTGTTGAACTGGGATGACTGATGTTGGAGTCGGGTGTCACGGTTCGTTGTTGGCGGTGAGGAGCAGAGCCTCTTACCGTGTTTTTATTCATTCTGTCAGTTTCTATTTCAGAAGAACATGAACATGATGATGATATTCTGACACCCATCCAAGTGTGCTACCATCATCGCGCACCGTGGAGCATATAGAGGTAGCTGCAGTGCTCATTAGTGCAAGAATTAGGGCCTTTGGGTAAAGGTGTTAATCTCTTGCAAGCAGCTAGCTCAACCGGTGAAGCGGTACTCCGTCCGTGGGTGCTGTGACGCCGGGTAAGTCTGTTGCGGTCTAAGAGGTGGATGGGTAGAATGAGCACTATAATATAAATAGCTCACCCAGCGACAACTGAAATAGGGAGGAAGTCTGCAAGTTCTGGTACTCGGCGAGGTCTGATAGACCGCGAGCAGGAGAGGCCCCACCTCACCAATATAGCAACGTCTGGGGTCAGATGTTGTTTTGAGAAACTTGCATAAGCCGGAGCATATGTCCGCCCTCCACTCGGGACGCTCTGTTTAGTCTGCAGCAAGGGTTGGCTTCAGTCAAGGCTTCCTCTGCTACTTTCACAAGGCTGAAATGAAGTTTTCTGGTTGGAAACTTGCACGAGACGTCCGCCCGCCACTCGGGACGCTCCGTCTTGTCTTCAGCCGGGGTCGGCTTCAGTCACGGCTTTCTCAGCTATGTTATTTAAGCACACATGACCACATCCTAGCTACCCAACTTCGGATATCCAGCCTTCTGCACGAAGAAGGAACCACTCTTTGCCCGTGAAGTCGGACCATCCGGTAGCTAGGGAGACGAGGCCTTGATCATCGGGATGCTCGGAGAAAGGATCCGTTTCCGACACACCGTCCCAGGAGCAGCATACGGCTAAGGAATGGAAATCCGCTGCTCCTCAGGCCTCGATGATGGACTTGCTGTCGCAGATTGCACAGCTAATCGCAGCATCCCAGCAAGTGCAGATTCAGCCTCCCTCAGACTCAGAATTTGATACTGTTCAATTAACACCTCTTAATATCCTCCATTATCTATACTGGCAGATGAGATAATCCCCTTCACTGTTGACTGTTAATATAGGAGGCCGGAACGTCCTGAGGCCAAAACGTCCCAATACCATTCAAAGTGTTTTTTTTTTCTAAATTATGTTAATGTTATTGTTTGCCTGTGGTTCAGAATAAAATTGCTAGCTTGAAATCTAGTGTTTGTTTATTAAATGTATTACCAGAATTCCTGAAATGAACTTTTAGAAAATCTGAAGTGAACTATATATTATGACATGTACAAAAATTTACTTCGCTATTTCTATTGACAAGCGTCCTTCAAAACGAATGCATGAATACAACTGAACACGGATGGAAATGTTGACGGTGAAAATATGTGTAACCCACTAAAATTAGTTCTGGATTTTAAATGGCCGATTATTAAAATCGTGGAAAATGGATGCGTAAATTCCAAATCAGGCAAATTAATTTGTGTCACTGGTGAATTGGAGCGACAGGTGTCACGTGTGTAAATGAAAATAAGGAATGGGGCAACATTCCGCATGTCTTTGATAAAAAAATACGGAAGTATTAAAACGTTTCTCAGATCTCAGAATGACCACCGTTTTTTTTATATCTGAACATGCGTGTTCGTTTTCTGGCAGGAGTTAGGTCTGGGCGAATTGACAATGTACAACCCTCTTACTGTTAGCGTGTTGTGTGTGGATGTATAATGTGTGCCACGTTCATAATGACGAAAAGGAAATTGTTTGGAATTCTACTTTAAACGCATCAAATTGTGAGTGATTAAAAATTTTCCAACATCAAAATTAATTGAATGTTTCTGTTGACGCAACTCAAATGGATAAAAGACACCCAAGAACAGAGGCGAGCGATTATTCGTGCACCTTGAACAATTTTTGCGTGAGCGATGGTGCGCGAGAGCGATCGTGCGCCTTTCCGATGCATCACTGTATACATACCGTTTTTTGGACCACGTTCATTAGCTCAACTTTGGCGAAGCCAAATTTGAGCTTTTGTCATGGCCTGTCGTCCGTCTGTCCGTACGTCAACAATTGGATACGGCTCGGGCTAGAGGCCGTATTTATGAACCGATCTTTACGAAACTTCTTGGGTACCTTTGTTATGACCGTGGGACGAGAACGAGTGTTTTTGGGTGCGGTCCAAAATTCAAGATGGCCCCAGCTGCCATTTTGTACCAACGATGCAGAAATCTGTTTTTTGTACAGAACTTCCATATGAAAGCTCTGATTTGAATAATTTTTTGTATGAGTGTTTAGTACCATGGGATACATCACATATAATACAGGTTTTTTTCTCGTGCCTAAATTGTGCAAATTAGACTAATTTTGATGCTTTTTGGTGTTACTTTCAGCACTGTAAGTGCAAATGCCAATACGGCTCGGGCTAGAGGCCGTATTTATGAACCGATCTTTACGAAACTTCTTGGGTACCTTTGGTATCACCGTGGGACGAGAACGTGTGTTTTGGGGTCCAGTCCGAAATTCAAGATGGCCGATGGCAGCCATTTTGTACAAAATTAGGTGCAATCAGATTTTTGCACAGAACTTCCATATGAAAGCGCTGATTTGAATAATTTTTTGTGTGAATGTTTAGTACCATGGGATACATCACATATAATACGGGTTTTTTTCTCGTGCAGAAATTATGCAAATTAGATGAACTTTGATTTTTTCAGTGCGACTTACACACAGTAAGTACACATGTCAATACGGCTCGGGCTAGAGTCTGTATTTATGAACTGATCTTCACGAAATGTCTTGGGTACCTTTGTTATCGCCTTGGGACGAGAACGAGTTTTTCTGGGTGCGGTCTAAAATTCAAGATGGCTGCCAGTGGCCATTTTGTACCGAAATTAGGTCTAATCAGTTTTTTGTGCACAACTTCTTTTCAGCTCAGACTAGAGGCTATATTTATGAACCAATCTTTACGAAACTTCTTGGGTACCTTTGTTATCACCGTGGGATGAGAGCGAGTGTTTTTGGGTGTGGTCCGAAATTCAAGATGGCCACCAGCAGCCATTTTGTACCAAAATTAGTGCAATCAGTCTTTTGTACAGAACTTCTGTATGAAAGTTTTGATTTGAATAAATTTTTGTATGAATGTTTAGTAACATGGAATACATCACATATTGTAAGGTTTTTTTTTTTCGTGCAGAAATTATGCAAATTAGATGAACTTTGATTTATTCAGTGCTACTTACACAATGTAAGCACACACGTCAATATGGCTCAGGGTAGAGGCTGTATTTATGATCTTCACAAAACTTCTTGGGTACCTTTGTTATCACCTTGGGACGAGAATGAGTGTTTCTGGGTGCGGTCCAAAATTCAAGATGGCTGCCAGTGGCCATCTTGTACCAAAATTTGGTCCAATCAGTTTTTTGTCACGAGTTCGATATAGCTCGTATTTATGAACTGATCTTCACAAAACTTCTTGGGTACCTTTGTTTTCACCTTGGGACAGGAACGAGTGTGTTTTGGGGTGCCTTTGTTATCACTGTGCTATGAGAACAAATATTTTGGGGTTGAGTCAGACCCACTCTGGGACTCAAAGATTTCTTTTCAGTTTAACATCTGACTGTAGCCCACCTTTACAATACTTCACCTATACATTTGTTGCAGGCAACGGTCAGTATTTATGTACAGACCGTTACAATACTTTATATGTACCTTTGTTATCAGGTCATTACCTAGATGTATGTCATTGCTGTATCACATACTATACATGTACATGTCTTTGTCTTGACAAGTTGAGCTACAGTGTCATTGACACTTTCATTTAAAAACAGTCGGGGAAGATGTTCAGAGAGTTCTTCTGTGTTTGGATGAGCCGGGATCTAAAGGAAACCTTACCTGTATCATTTACTATTCGCTCAGACACAATTGAGACGGCAATTTCTTCAAATAGAGCGAATTTGGATGTTATGTCTTACGCAGATCACCTCGTGAAAGGAATTAGAGTTGATGCACCCTTGCGTCGTCTTCTCTGATAAGATGACAAGGTGAAAAGCTCTCTCCGGGTCACTCTGGTTTCCGGACATTTTATTTTCGACAACTGGCTTTGATTGGTCTATGAACAGGCTACTAAGAAAGTGTCTAGTGCTCTGCTTTTGAAGTCTGCATATCAACGACTCACTTCAGCAGACAAGAGTAACGGAGGGCGTTCCAGTCAAAAATTGTCAAAAGGATATTCCTCACGAGGGTACAAGAAACCCTCTTGCATTTACTCTGGAGGTCGGCAGTATAGCGACTCGGGAAAGGGCCGTAGGTTTGATCAGGACTATAGGTCAGACGCCCCTAGGCCGATGAGACAAGGTGTTTTGCGGGGAAGACGTGGTTCCTCCTCCCGTAAGCCTTGCAGGCCATACAGGTGATGGTTTACACCTCTATTGCTGGCTAGTTGGCAGAAGGTTATCAAGCTCCACAGAAAACTGGATAACTATCATTGAAGATCAGTGGGTGAGAAGTGTAGTCTCGGACGGCTTATGGCTATCATTCCGAGTAAAAACTCACTAACAAGTTGTCCGCGTTGGACAAATCTTCCATCAGATTCTTGCATAAGAGAGTTTCTCCTACCGAAGGTATAAGCTCTCTTATCAAAGGAAGCAATACAGGTCATCGAGAATCAGGATTCTCAAGATTTTTACAATCACCTGTTCCTCGTACCAAAGCCAGATGGCTCGTTCTGACCGGTAATAGACTTGAGCTGGATAACAACTTTATCATGGCTCTAAAAATTTATTTATGGAAATCTTTCAGTCGGTAAAAGCGAGCGTTCGAGTGATCGACTATGCGGCAAGCATAGATCTAAGGATCTGTACTTTCATGTCCTGGTACATCCGGCATTCTAAAAGTACCTGCGGTTCGCCGTACACAGGAAGGTGTGTCAGTTCAGAACAATATGCTTTGGTCTGAATCTGGCCCCCTGGGCGTTTTCACTTGAATAATCAGCTTGGTAATGTCTTACTTACGAGCTCATTTGTCTTCGGTAACGTCGGCTTACTTGGACGACCTTGGGATATGGCAACATAATTATTCTTCAGAACGATGTTCAGAGTCTGCTTCTATTACTCCGACGTCTCAGTTTCATCGTAAACGAGAAAAAGTCAGATCTAGCTCTATACAAGTCGTCTATTCACTTGGGATTGAGCTTTGAGACTCACAACAATCTGATTCATCTGCCGTTACCCAGAATGAAGTTAGTTGTTATGCTTGCTTTTGTCTACACTCAGACTCAGACTAATAGTGAGGGAATTCATGCGACTGTTGGAGCTGTGTGGAGCAGCTGTGGATCTCATTTCGATGGGCTGTCTGCGCACACGTTCCCTACAGATATTCTTTACTCAGAACTGGAGTGTGAAGACACTTTTGCTTGAACCAGTATTGTTTTAACGGACCTAGTAAAACATGGGTTCAAATTGGGCAGATATTCAGTGGTTAACTCGGGGAGTTACGCTGCAACTGCCAGATCCGGCTTTCACGATTATGACAGATGTGAGTCAGACGGGTTGGGGCACGACCCAAAGTCTCGCAGTCTTGAAGTGTCAGGGTCTTTGGGACCCTCGGTTTCAGGAGAAACACATAAACATCAACGAGATGATGTTAATTATAGATAGCGCTACAACATTGAATTTACATAATAATGGACGTCCATGTTCAATTTGGTCGGACAACTCAACAGTAGTAGCGTACATTGGGAACCAGGGCAGCACCCATTCATTTCCGTTCTGCCAACTAACGAAGGTTTTCCAAATACGTCATGAATCATCATGTTCATCTTTCTATCCGTCATATACTGGGTCGTCTGAACATACTAGCAGACTCACTCTCTGGGGAACGTCGCCTGTTGCAATTGGAGTGGACACTCAACATGCGAGTATTTGGACAGAATTGCTACCAGAGGGATCGCCCCATGATAGATCTGTTTGTGACGCACCGGAACAATCAATTACTGTCATTCGTGTCGCCATGCCCAGACCATTGAGCGTATGCAGTAGACACTCTGCCGATCTCATGGGGATGGATGATTGGATATGCGTATCCTCCAGTTCAGTTGATTCAGTAGATTTTGTTTAAGATAAACTGTCTCATTGTGAATCCTACTAGTAGCACCTCTGTCGTCACAGAAACCTTGGATCAGTCTTCTCAAGTGTCTGTTATGGGACGTACATAACCAGTTAACTGGTATTCAGATGATTACATGCAGAATTTTAATGCTTACGCGCATAATATTTATTAGGCTTACGCTTATTGTATGTTATGGTCCTTGGAAATTATGAATTATTTCGGGGTCAGTCCGTGTCGAAGCCTGTTAATCATTCCTACTTCCATTTCTAGATCCAGGTTTCTGTTAATGTCGGTACTCAAATCGTATACTCACACGTGTATACGGTCATAGATATCGGATAGTACACGTCGGGGAGTGTTGTTACTGGAATTTATTGTACACCTGAATGGGGTTGCCTGTGGGTTACCACGGAAGTGTGTTTACTCTCCAGAGATCGTTCATTGTGGTTCGATTGGGCATGTGTATGTTATATATTATATCACCGGTTTTCAACATATCTGCGTATGCTGTCTGTGGTGTATGTTATATAGCGGGCAATATTAATTACCAGGATAGTCGCTATAGCCTTAACTTCTGAAGTGGCTTTAAGCTCCATTTATTAATAATAAATTAATACCTGAGTTCCTGTTCGACGAATATTTATATTGTTTTTTGGTACCGCTTTTACTGATTCCAGAGTGCTCTCCTCTTTCCTTTTAAGATTCCTTCAAAAGAAGGGGGGGGGTAATTTTTGGCTCACCAACGTTAGTTGTGTGAGCCTATGGCGTAGCCCTCATGTCGGCGTCGGCGTCTGCGTCGGCGTCCGCTCTCAAATATTTTGAACTTTTGTGTACAGGTTTTGATTTTTTGGCTTTTTAAAATTTTTTTTAGTTTCTGCATATTGCTGTGGTGGTTCACTATAACATTTAACTCTTTTCCAGGGTATTTTGTCTTAATTTTAACCCTTTGAATCAAATTTTAGACTTATTTTGATGTTTGCGTGCAGGTTTTGATGGGTTTTTTTTCCTTTCTTCCAAGTGGAGATTTACCTTGCAGTATATGTCCATGCTTTCTATTGTATGTAAACATGCATCTTAGGGCTATGTTTGTATTATTTAACCCTTTTCCTGCTGAATTACTTCAATTTTGGACTTTTATGTACAGCTTTTGGACTTAGGCTTACAGCTTCTTACTTTTATGTACAGGTTGTAATAAAAAAAACAATTTCAAGTGAGGTTGACCTCACTGCATATTGGAGTGGTGGTTATTATAACATTGATATCTTTCCAGTGCATTTTTAAAAATTTTTTAACCCTTTGAATAGATTTTTAGACTTATTTTGACGTTTGCGTGCAGGTTTTCATGTATTTTTTTTTTCCTTTCTTCCAAGTGTAGATTTACCTTGTAGTATATGCTTTCTATTGTATGTAAACATGCATCTTAGGGCTACGTTGTATTCTTTAACCCTTTTCCTGCTTAATTATTTCAATTTTGGACTTCTTTTGTTTACAGGTTTGGATTTTTGTGCTTTTAAAAAAATGTTTTTCTTCTTTGCATATTTCTGTGGGGGTTCACGATAACATTTAACTCTTTTCCAGGGTATTTCGTCTTAATTTTAACCCTTTGAATCAAATTTTGGACTTATTTTGACGTTTGTGTGCAGGTTTTGATGTTTTTTTACTTTTATGTGCAGGTTTTGAGGTTTGTCTTTCTTATCTTCCAAGTGGTGACTTACCTTGTAGCATATTGCCATGGTTCCTGTTTTATGTTAGGATGCTTCTTGGGCTATTTTTATATTATTTAACCCTTTAGCTGCTTATTTACTTTAATTTTGGACTTTTGTGTGCAGGTTTTGTACTTTTGTGTGCAGGTTTTGATATTTTTTTTAAGTGGAGTTTTATCTCACTGGCATATTGCCACGCTGGTTATTGTAATATTTTCAGGGTATTTTTCTAAATTTTAACCCTTTGAAACAAATGTGATACTTTTTTTACTTTTATGTGCAGGTTTTTAGGTTTGTCTTTCTTTTTTTCAAAGTGGAGACTTACCTTGTAGCATATTGCCATGGTTCCTATTTTATGTTAGCATGCTTCTTAGGGGTTATTATTATATTATTTAACCCTTTAGCTGCTTATTTTCTTTAATTTTGGACTTTTGTGTGCAAGTTTTGAACTTTTTTTTTTTACTCCAGCCACCCCTTTGCATTGGCCACCTGTTGGTGAGCCACGGGGTACTGATACCCCTTCTAGTTGGCTCACCAACGTTAGTTGTGTGAGCCTATGGCATAGCCCTCATGTCAGCGTCAGCGTCGGCGTCAGCATCGGCGTCCGCTCTTAAATATTTTGAACTTTTGTGTACAGGTATTGATTTTTTGGCTTTTCAAATTTTTTTTTAGTTTCAGCATATTGCTATAGTGGTTCACTATAACATTTAACTCTTTTCCAGGGTATTATGTCGTAATTTTAACCCTTTGAATCAAATTTTAGACTTATTTTGAAGTTTGCGTGCAGGTTTTGATGGGTTTTTTTTTCCTTTCTTTCAAGTGGAGATTTACCTTGCAGCATATGTCCATGCTTTCTATTGTATGTAAACATGCATCTTAGGGCTATGTTTGTATTATTTAACCCTTTTCCTGCTGAATTACTTCAATTTTGGACTTTTATGTACAGCTTTTGGACTTAGGCTTACAGCTTCTTACTTTTATGTACAGGTTGTGATAAAAAAAAAACAATTTCAAGTGAGGTTGACCTCACTGCATATTGCAGTGGTGGTTATTATAATATTGATATCTTTCCAGTACATCTTTAAAAAAATTTTAACCCCTTCAATAGATTTTTAGACTTATTTTGACGTTTGCGTGCAGGTTTTCATGTTTTTTTGTTTTTTTTTCCTTTCTTCCAACTGTAGAGTTTCTGCATATTGCTATGGTGGTTCACTATAACATTTAACTCTTTTCCAGGGTATTTTGTCTTAATTTTAACCCTTTGAATCAAATTTTAGACTTATTTTGATGTTTGCGTGCAGGTTTTGTTGTTTTTTTTTTCCCTTCTTCCAAGTGGAGATTTACCTTGCAGCAAATGTCCATGCTTTCTATTGTATGTAAACATGCATCTTAGGGCTATGTTTGTATTATTTAACCCTTTTCCTGCTGAATTACTTCAATTTTGGACTTTTATGTACAGCTTTTGGACTTAGGCTTACAGTTTCTTACTTTTATGTACAGGTTGCGATAAAAAAAACAATTTCAAGTGAGGTTGACCTCACTGCATATTGCAGTGGTGGTTATTATAACATTGATATCTTTCCAGTGCATTTTTTAAATTTTTTTAACCCTTTGAATAGTATTTTAGACTTATTTTGACGTTTGCGTGCAGGTTTTCATGGGGTTTTTTTTTTCCTTTCTTCCAAGTGTAGATTTACCTTGTAGCATATGTCCATGCTTTCTATTGTATGTAAACATGCAGCTTAGGGCTACGTTGTATTCTTTAACCCTTTCCCTGCTTAATTACTTCAATTTTGGACTTCTTTTGTTTACAGGTTTGGATTTTTGTGCTTTTAAAAATTTTTTCTTCTTCTTTGCATATTGCTGTGGGGGTTCACGATAACATTTAACTCTTTTCCAGGGTATTTCGTCTTAATTTTAACCCTTTGAATCAAATTTTGGACTTATTTTGACGTTTGTGTGCAGGTTTTGATGTTTTTTTTACTTTTATGTGCAGGTTTTGAGGTTTGACTTTCTTCTCTTCCAAGTGGCAACTTACCTTGTAGCATATTGCCATGGTTCCTATTTTATGTTAGGATGCTTCTTGGGGCTATTATTATATTATTTAACCCTTTAGCTGCTTATTTACTTTAAATTTGGACTTTTGTGTGCAGGTTTTGTACTTTTGTGTGCAGGTTTTGATATTTTTTTTTAAGTGGAGTTTTACCTCACTGGCATATTACCATGGTGGTTACTGTAACATTTTCAGGGTATTTTTCTAAATTTTAACCCTTGGAAACAAATGTGATACTTTTATGTGCAGGTTTTGAGGTTTGCCTTTCTTTTCTTCCAAGTGGATATTTTTCAAGTAGACTTTCACCTTACTGGCATGTTGCCGTTGTGGTTACTGTGACAGGGTATTTTTCTCAATTTTAACCCCTTGAAACAAATGTGATACTTTTTTTTTACTTTTATGTGCAGGTTTTGAGGTTTGTCTTTCTTTTCTTCCAAGTGGTGACTTACCTTGTAGCATATTGCCATGGTTCCTATTTTATGTTAGGATGCTTCTTGGGCTATTTTTATATTATTTAACCCTTTAGCTGCTTATTTACTTTAATTTTGGACTTTTCTGTGCAGGTTTTGTACTTTTGTGTGCAGGTTTTGATATTTTTTTTCAAGTGGAGTTTTATCTCACTGGCATATTGCCACGCTGGTTATTGTAATATTTTCAGGGTATTTTTTCTAAATTTTAATCCCTTTGAAACAAATGTGATACTTTTTTTACTTTTATGTGCAGGTTTTGAGGTTTGTCTTTCTTTTTTTCAAAGTGGAAACTTACCTTGTAGCATATTGCCATGGTTCCTATTTTATGTTAGCATGCTTCTTAGGGGTTATTATTATATTATTTAACCCTTTAGCTGCTTATTTTCTTTAATTTTGGACTTTTGTGTGCAAGTTTTGAACTTTTTTTTTTTACTCCAGCCACCCCTTTACATTGGCCACCTGTTGGTGAGCCACGGGGTACTGATACCCCCCTCTAGTTTACCTCTCCTCTGGCTTGATAGGTATGTAACTATGAAGGAAGCTGTTTTGTCCGTAATTATATCCTGCATACAGCTGGAGTTTTATTGTGTATGGCGTATGTTTGTGGGGGTATTCTCTCATTCTCAATACGCCATCCTAATTTTTGGGGACTTAGTCCGGACTAGCCTTAAAAATTGGGAACTCGTTACAGCCAAATTAGCATAGTCTTCATGCTTAGAATACGGAATTACTTTAATTGGGCTCCTTATTTAGGATATGTCTTCTCTATTACTGTATAGAGAGACATACATGTAATTCCTAATAATTTTAATTTCCTTTCACCTTGGATTACAGGATTGGAACTATGTTGATCTACTAATTCTGAAGTCCTAGGCCCTCCACCTTTTTACGATTCAGCTAGTCTGGGCCATTGGGTTGTAGTATAAAAATAGTATAAATATAAAGTAATTTGTATATTTTTTATACTTACCAATGGCCCAGACGGAGATGGCCCTCCCACCTTTTTACGATTCAGCTAGTCTGGGCCATTGGGTTGTAGTATAAAAATATTATAAATTTAAAGTAGGGCACTCATAACCCCCCCTGCTGAATTATTATGTAGTACTCTATTCTACAAAGAATGATGTTGGTGCCAATTCCGGTCACTTCCTGACGGCTGTGCATGCGTGGAGAGTAAATGTATGGCGGGCCAGATAGGACTTTTAATTTTCGGTTTTGCAAGCAAATTTTGGGGATTGGGAGGTCCAAAATTTGTGTTTGGCCCTTGATAACTTAGAGTTAGCACCAGCTAGTCTGGGCCATTGGTAAGTATAAAAAATATACAAATTACTTTAAATTTATAATTTTTCAAGCATCTGGTCATGGAAAAGTCCCAGACTTTTCCATGACCCAGATGCTTGAAATATTCCACATTTGATTTCACATTTGCCCCTAACATCTCATTAAAGTTTGGGAAAATTCAATTGAAATCCTGAAAAAGTCATGGAATTTTATCTTCAGAAAAGTATATGAACCCTGGATATCACATTTCATCAACTGTAGCAGTCTTTGGATTTTGAGGTGATCTGTCACTCTTGCACACCTTCACACATGCAATTTTTAGCTCACCTGACTGTCCGTCCGTCGTCCGTCATCCTGCATGAAGGTGGTTTTTGAGCCTCTTTCTCCTAAACCACTGGCCACATTTTAATTAAATTTCATGTAAGTAGTGGTTAGGGGCATTTTGATTTTTATGCAAATTAGGTTTCGGCTCATATTGAGCAGAGGTGTGGGGAAAAAATGGCCAAATTTTTTTGAAAATCTTCTTCTGATGAACCACCAGTAGCAGAGACTTGATATGTGGTATACAGAGGCCTTTTGAGGTTTATAATCAAGTTTGTTCAAGAAAAGTTTGTCGGGCATTATTTGCCTTCGTTATGGGAGGGGCAAGAATTTTTGCCAGTCCCAAAATTTCTATTTTCCAAACCGAGAGCCAGATTTGAACCAAATTTGATATGAGGGCTTATTGGGTCATAAATACTTAATTTATGCCCACATTTTTTTTTTTCCTGGGAACCGCAGGAGCTAAAAATAGAAAAAAATTAAAACGCCCATATCTCCAAAACTACACGGCACTGAGAATTCTTATTTGGTGTGAAGCTTCCTTAGGACCAACAGAATAGAATGGTAAAAAACAAATTGCTATCTTTTATCATGGGGTACTTTTTGAAATTTGGGGTACGGGCAGGTCCGGGTGGGACTTAGAAAATTTTGGACCAAAATCCAGAATTTTTTTTTTGTTTTTTATGCGTTTCGGTCAATTTTAAGACAAAAAAAAAATTTTTTTTTTTTTTACACTGAAAATTTGGGGTACGGGTGGGACCAAAATCCGGAAATTAGTTTTTTGTTTTTTTATGCGTTTTAAGAAGAAAAAAAAATTCAGGCTGAAAATATTTTGTTTGGGAAAAAAATCTGTTTTTTATGCGTTTATCTCAATTTTGGGATGTAAAAGTGCAGGAACTGAAAGTAGAAGGAAAATCCTGTGTATTGTGTGGGCACAATCACTTCATCTAGTTGGTATATGCTTTTCTTCTGAGGGGCGTATGCAGTTTATTCAAGTCAAGTCCCTGGTTTGATATTTAGACTACCATGTCAGGTGAGTGCCCTCAGGTCTCTTGTTACTTGTTGCGAATTAAAAAACAACATGCCACGGTTCCACCTACTGAGCGATTAACCCTTACCCTAAGAATTGGCTGCATCCGCCACATAATATACAAATTGAGCAGTAGAAACAAATTTAAAAATATGCCAAATCATGTCGTGTGGAACACGTTCATCATCATAATATGGTTTTGTTGAAATTTGAAGAATTGGGACAAAAAATTAAAACAAACAATTTTGATATTCTGAAAAAAAGGGTTAAAATCAGTTCTTGGAAATAGTGCAAATAATACAATACATGCATGAAAATGTGAACCATTACACCATGAATTGTAAACTGTACCATTTCAAGACATCAAACTAATTAAACTTCACTTTCTAAGAATTTGTATGTAAACAACATAATGTTACAAACTTCAAAGGCCCTTAACTCCTTACATGCTGCTGGTGGATATTCCTGCCCAGGTCAGGATTTCCCTTGCTATTGTAATCGGAAAAATTTTGGGCACATTTATTCAAATTTGTTCTGCGGAAACTGAATGAATTTTTCACCAGTTATTCCTTGAGTTAATTTTAGATGAAGTTTTCATTTTATGAAAAATATCTTGAAAATACTCAGTGGGTTAAGAGTTAATGTTACTTGCTGTGTTGTTTTTTTTTCAATACAGTAGAACCTGTCTTGAGAGACCGCCCTTTGGGCCACACAAAAGTGGTCTCTCAAGACAGGTGGTCTCTCATAACAGGTTTCAGGTTTTCTCAAGTCAGTGAATAACCAACCACAAAATTCAGAAATGGAGAAGAATGGATTTTTGTAATTACTTTGTAGTTATTCTTTTTTATGAAGTTTTGGTACCAAATTGAAATGGACTGTTATAAAAATTATAAAAATAAATTAGTGTTGAAAATCTTCAATGAAGATTTTCAACACAAATTTATTTTTATAATTTTTTATAACAGTCCATTTCAATTTGTTACAAAAAAGATTTTCAACACAAATTTATTTTTATTCCTATCTGTCACATTTCAGGTATGTATGAAATTGTTTATTCAGCAATAATCGTAATCTTTTCAAAGGGGTCTTATAAAAACATCTCAATCTGTAATGCGTTAGCAATTGAAACCCAGTTAAGAGCTTTTAATAATTTCAATTATGTAAGAATAACCACAAAGTATTTTCCAATTCCAGAACAGGTAAAAAGTTTTTGTCATGGTTTCAGCCTTCAAAGGTGTGGTCTCTCAAGACAGGTCCATTATGGCATAAAAATACAAGTTGGTACCAGGCCACAGTGGTCTCTCAAGACAGGTGGTCTCCCATAGCAGGTCCATTATAGAGTAAAACCAATCGGTGCCTGGTAGATGTGGTCTCTCAAGACAGGTGGTCTCTCAAGACAGTGGTCTCTCAAGACAGGTTTTACTGTATATACACAGAACAACACACACACATGTGAATAGGTATTAACGATTATCTGGACAAGACTTTATCTCCATGTTGTTGTCACGATCAACCATTATACAGAAGTATGTGACCTTAAACACCCAATAAATACACAGAATGACGCATGCATGTGAATGGGTTAATCGATATGGCATGAGTGCCAGGGCGAAAGGATTAAAGGAGAGGCCGCGGGCCTAGAGTTTTATCCTTCCATGATGGCACAAGTGCCATTTCGATTATCATATCTATAAAAACAATTATTAGGCCTCTCAGCAATTCATATGACAACTATCAACACAACAATTTTATTGCCAACTAAATTTGTGAGGGGAACCCATGTTATTATTTCGTCCCCTGAGTTCCAATATGTTCTATGTGCCTTCTGGCACATAGTACACATTGGAACTCAGGGGACAATTTTCAGTTATCGCTATGAATTCAAATTGTAATTGCGTTGCATGATTTGTAGAAACTTCCAGAGAAATTTCGCTTCTATTTGAAAATAGTCTGTCAACGATTTCCGTTGCGCATATATGTGCGGAACAGATTTTCATTTTCCGCTTGGTTCAGTGTTGCTGTAAATGAGGATTTCATACAGGGCTCAAAATACCTTTTTTTCTATGCGTAGCAAAATGCTACTTATTTCCGAAAAATGAATAGCATTTTGTTCAAATTGCATAGCAGTTCTTGTATACCGGAGTTATGCAATACTGTTTTGTATTAAACTCTTCTGAGCAGATAGAATAATGTCCATCCATTTCTGTGCTTTTTCAAATGAGCTGCAACACATGAAGCACTAGCTATGTTTTTCAACTGAACTGCCTTTTACAACTGCATGGACTTGGATATTTCCAAATGCGTAACATCTCTTAATTTGATGGGCTTAAATTTATTTTTACTGGGTATTTTATGCAAAATGCAGAAACAATGCAGGGTGAATTTAAACCAATAAAATTCATTTTACAAATGAAGTTGCTGATGTGAGACGGAGAGTTAATCTTATATCAGGAGTAAAGCATCAGTGAACTAGCTTGCAAAGTTTGTTGCAAATTTTCATTTTTACATTTTGCAATCAAAGATATTCAACCTCAACCTATTAGGCTGCAGTTGAATATATTGTATCGCAAAATGCTATACATAATTGAAAATTGTGTAGCTTTTAGCATGTTTTGAATAGCAAATAGCGATGCGAAACCGCTTATTTTGAGCCCTGATTTCATAGAACAGGCATGTAATAAATATTGATTTTAATCAAGGTTGATAGCAAGCAGTTGGGTGTGCTTGCAGTGGGACTATGATCAATTTACAAGTCAATTTGCTTTCTACCGATGAATAATGGTAGTGAACTTATGAAGCCACATCAACACTAATTGAAACAGTTTATTAGTTTTGAGAGAAATACTCCAATGATTCTTTAACCCTTAATTTTAAGGGGTGGTCGGCAATTTGGGATGGGGATGACACTTTCAACAACCAGGGTCACCTCATGTTGGACAATTTTATGGGTGGAGGAAACTGGAGTACCTGTAGAGAACTGCCAAGCAGCAGCAAGAAACTGTCATACTCCCCAACATACTTAATCTGTACAAGCAGGGCTAGCATTGGTTGAAGACAAGGGCACCCAAGTTTGGAAGTAAACAATCTTGTCATTTGCAAAAAGAGGTCCCTAGAGGGTGAATTTGCAGATGCTGATGCTATCACCAAACAATTTATCCTCTGAGAACCTCTGTTTAGACTTGAGACTTTGATTCAGATTAAGGTTCAGTGTAGCATCACCAAATTAATCCTCTGGGGACCGAATTCTTCAAATGAAAGCAGGGACCGATCAGGACTATTTAAAATACGCTCTAGCCTCGAAGCCTATTTTTTCAATTCATGCGCCAGATTTCAATTTACGGAGTCACACTGCTGTTTGTAACACACACTGCAAGTATGTAATAGCTCTCATCATTTTCATTTAGTACACTATAGCAAACATTAATCTTCACTGTGGTTTCTGATCAAGTCTTGGCTGCCTATTTAGGCAGCCAAGACTTGATCAGAAACCACAGTGAAGATTAATGCTTGGTAATTAAGACTTGAAGTATTAACTTAAGCACTCTACAACAATGATAAATGATAATCATATATATAATACATGTAAGAGTGTCTCTCTCGATTATCCATCGAAAGAATATCAAAATATGATCTGAGAAGTTACGCGCCAACTGAGAAGCCTATTTCTGAGATTTAAGAGCCAGGTCCTGATGTTTCAGAACCAAATACGCACTGGCGCATGTCCAGGTCGGTCCCTGTGAAAGTCTGCTTATTTCCAGACTTGGGTGCACCATTGATCTTTAGGACGCATAGAATTTTATGTATTTTTTTTCTACACAGTACTCCCCGCTGCCTATACAGAGTCAGGGTTGTTTGTAAGAGGTCTGTCTATACAGGCAGCTATGACTTGCTCAGAAACAACTGTGAGTCCACAGGATGTAGACTGTCAGTAAAATATGACTTGAAATCACTGCTTATTGGCTGATTTACAGGTTGTGGTGTGGTGGTAATTTACATGATAGAGTTTCAGTTGTTTTTAGGAAAGTCTCCACTGCTTATACAGATTCACAGTTGTTTTTAGGCAAGTCACAGCTGCCTATACAGATTCACAGTTTTCAGGACAATCTCAACCACCTATACAGATTCACAGTTTTAGGCATCTCCGCTGCCTATACAGATTCACAGTTGTGTTTAGGCGAGTCTCTTCTGCCTATACAGATTCACAGTTGTGTTTAGGCAAGTCACTGCAACCTATACAGATTCACAGTTGTTTTAGGCAAATCTCCACAGCCTATACAGATTCACAGTTTTTAGGCAAGTCCCCTCTGCCTATACAGATTCACAGTTTTTAGGCAAGTCTCCTCTGCCTATACAGATTCACAATTGTTTTAGGCAAGTCGCCACAGCCTATACAGATTCACAGTTTTTAGGCAAGTCACTGCACCCTATCAGATTCACAGTTGTTTTTAGGACACTCTCAACTGCCTATACAGTAGAACCTGTCTTGAGAGATCACCCTTTCAGCCACACAAAAGTGGTCTCTCAAGACAGGTGGTCTCTCATAACAGGTTTCAGGTTTTCTCAAGTCAGTGAATAACCAACCACAAAATTCAGAAATGGAGAAGAATGGATTTTTGTAATTACTTTGTAGCTGTTCTTTTTAGCTCACCTGAGCGAAGCTCAAGGGGAGCTTTACTAATCACTTTCCGTCCGTCGTCCGTCGTCGTCCGTCGTCGTCCGGCGTTAACTTTACATTATCGACTTCTCCTCCTAAACCACTAGCCCAATTTTATTCAAATGTTGGCTAAATGTTTATTACCTAATGCCAATTCAGATTTGTTCAAATGAAGTTGCCCCTCCTCCTGGGTGGTGCCACGCCCCCAAGGGGCACCAAAATCTTTGTAAATCTTCTTCTCATGAACCAGCAGTAGCAGAGACTTGATATTTGGTGTGCAGCTTCCTTTTGAGGTGTAGACTCAGATTTGTTCAAGAGAAGTTTGTGGGGCTATACTTGGCGTTGTTATGAGAGGGGCAAAATTTTTTGCCCCGCCCAAAATTTCTATTTTCCAAACCGAGAGGCTGATTTGAACCAAATTTTATGTGAGGGCTTATTGGGTCATGAGTACTTGATTTATGCAAAAAAAAATTTTCCCGCAGCCCCGTGGGAACCGCAGGAGCTAAAAATAGAAAAAATTTAAAACGCCCATATCTCCAAAACTGCACGGCACTGAGAATTTTTATTTGGTGTGCAGCTTCCTTAGGACCAACAGAAAGGATTGGTAAAAAAAAATTGCCATCGGTTTTATCATAGGGTACAGTTTCGGGACTTTGAAAAAGTGCTGAGTCAGCACTTTTTAACACTGTAGGCAATGGGAAAAACATTAAAAAATCTTCTTCTCCAGATCCAGCAGGCAGAATCTTTTGATATTTGGTATGCAACATTGTAGGGTGGATCTGATTCAAGTTTGTTCAAATCGGCCCCCTGGGTTCATATTTGGGCTCAGTATAGGAGCCCGATTTCGAACTTAGTGCATTTCAGGCAAATTTCTTAAAAAATCTTCTTCTCCAGATCCAGCAGGCAGAATCTTTTGATATTTGGTATGCAACATTGTGGGGTGGATCTGATTCAAGTTTGTTCAAATCGGCCCCTTGGGTTTATATTTGGGCTCAGTATAGGAGCCCAAATTTGAACTTACTGCATTTCAGGCAAATTTCTTTGAAAATCTTCTTCTCCAGATCCAGCAGGCAGAATCTTTTGATATTTGGTATGCAACATTGTAGGGTGGATCTGATTCCAGTTTGTTCAACTCGGCTCCCTAGATTCATATTTGGGCTCACTATAGGAGCTCGAATTCGAATTTAGTGCATTTCAGGCAAATTTCTTCAAAAATCTTCTTCTCCAGATCCAGCAGGCAGAATCTTTTGATATTTGGTATGCAACGTTGCGGGGTAGATCTGATTCAAGTTTGTTCAAATCGGCCCCCTGGATACATATTTGGGCTTACTATAGAAGCCCGAATTCGAACTTAGTGCATTTCAGGCAAATTTCTTAAAAAATCTTCTTCTCCAGATCCAGCAGGCAGAATCTTTTCATATTTGGTAAGCAACATTGTGGGGTGGATCTGATTCAAGATTGTTCAAATCGGCCCCCTGGGTTAATATTTGGGCTCAGTATAGGAGCCCGATTTCGAACTTAGTGCATTTCAGGCAAATTTCTTAAAAAATCTTCTTCTCCAGATCCAGCAGGCAGAATCTTTTGATATTTGGTATGCAACATTGTAGGGTGGATCTGATTCAAGTTTGTTCAAATCGGCCCCCTGGGTTCATATTTGGGCTCAGTATAGGAGCCCGATTTCGAACTTAGTGCATTTAGGCAAATTTCTTAAAAAATCTTTTTCTCCAGATCCAGCAGGCAGAATCTTTTGATATTTGGTATGCAACATTGTGGGGTGGATCTGATTCAAGTTTGTTCAAATCGGCTTCCTAGATTCATATTTGGGCTCACTATAGAAGCTCGAATTTGAACTTAGTGCATTTCATGCAAATTTCTTAAAAAATCTTCTTCTCCAGATCCAGCCGGCAGAATCTTTTCATATTTGGTAAGCAACATTGCGGGGTGGATCTGATTCAAGTTTGTTCAAATCGGCCCCCTGGGTTTATATTTGGGCTCAGTATAGGAGCCCAAATTTGAACTTAGTGCATTTCAAGCAAATTTATTAAAAAATCTTCTTCTCCAGATCCAGCAGGCAGAATCTTTTGATATTTGGTATGCAACATTGTAGGGTGGATCTGATTCAAGTTTGTTCAAATCGGCCCCCTGGGTTCATATTTGGGCTCAGTATAGGAGCCCGATTTCGAACTTAGTGCATTTCAGGCAAATTTCTTAAAAAATCTTCTTCTCCAGATCCAGCAGGCAGAATCTTTTGATATTTGGTATGCAACATTGTGGGGTGGATCTGATTCAAGTTTGTTCAAATCGGCCCCTTGGGTTTATATTTGGGCTCAGTATAGGAGCCCAAATTTGAACTTACTGCATTTCAGGCAAATTTCTTTGAAAATCTTCTTCTCCAGATCCAGCAGGCAGAATCTTTTGATATTTGGTATGCAACATTGTAGGGTGGATCTGATTCCAGTTTGTTCAACTCGGCTCCCTAGATTCATATTTGGGCTCACTATAGGAGCTCGAATTCGAATTTAGTGCATTTCAGGCAAATTTCTTCAAAAATCTTCTTCTCCAGATCCAGCAGGCAGAATCTTTTGATATTTGGTATGCAACGTTGCGGGGTAGATCTGATTCAAGTTTGTTCAAATCGGCCCCCTGGATACATATTTGGGCTTACTATAGAAGCCCGAATTCGAACTTAGTGCATTTCAGGCAAATTTCTTAAAAAATCTTCTTCTCCAGATCCAGCAGGCAGAATCTTTTCATATTTGGTAAGCAACATTGTGGGGTGGATCTGATTCAAGATTGTTCAAATCGGCCCCCTGGGTTAATATTTGGGCTCAGTATAGGAGCCCGATTTCGAACTTAGTGCATTTCAGGCAAATTTCTTAAAAAATCTTCTTCTCCAGATCCAGCAGGCAGAATCTTTTGATATTTGGTATGCAACATTGTAGGGTGGATCTGATTCAAGTTTGTTCAAATCGGCCCCCTGGGTTCATATTTGGGCTCAGTATAGGAGCCCGATTTCGAACTTAGTGCATTTAGGCAAATTTCTTAAAAAATCTTTTTCTCCAGATCCAGCAGGCAGAATCTTTTGATATTTGGTATGCAACATTGTGGGGTGGATCTGATTCAAGTTTGTTCAAATCGGCTTCCTAGATTCATATTTGGGCTCACTATAGAAGCTCGAATTTGAACTTAGTGCATTTCATGCAAATTTCTTAAAAAATCTTCTTCTCCAGATCCAGCCGGCAGAATCTTTTCATATTTGGTAAGCAACATTGCGGGGTGGATCTGATTCAAGTTTGTTCAAATCGGCCCCCTGGGTTTATATTTGGGCTCAGTATAGGAGCCCAAATTTGAACTTAGTGCATTTCAAGCAAATTTATTAAAAAATCTTCTTCTCCAGATCCAGCAGGCAGAATCTTTTGATATTTGGTATGCAACATTGTGGGTGGATCTGATTCAAGTTTTTCAAATCGGCTTCCTAGATTCATATTTGGGCTCACTATAGAAGCTCGAATTCGAACTTAGTGCATTTCAGGCAAATTTCTTAAAAAATTTTCTTCTCCAGATCCAGCAGGCAGAATCTTTTGATATTTGGTATGCAACATTGTGGGATGGATCTGATACAAATTTGTTTAAATCGGCTCCCTAGATTCATATTTGAGCTTACTATAGAAGCTCGAATTCGAACTTAGTGCATTTCAGGCAAATTTCTTAAAAAATCATCTTCTCCAGATCCAGCAGGCAGAATCTTTTGATATTTGGTATGCAACATTGCGGGGTGGATCTGATTCAATTTTGTTCAAATCGGCCCCCTGGATTCATATTTGGGCTCACTATAGAAGCTTGAATTCAAACTTAGTGCATTTCGGGCAAATTTCTTCAAAAATCTTCTTCTCCAGATCCAGCAGGCAGAATCTTTTGATATTTGGTATGCAACATTGCGGGGTGGATCTGATTCAAGTTTGTTCAAATCGGCCCCCCTGGATTCATATTTGGGCTTAATATAGAAGCCCGAATTCGCACTTAGTGCATTTCGGGCAAATTTATTAAAAAATCTTCTTCTCCAGATCCAGCAGGCAGAATCTTTTGATATTTGGTATGCAACATTGTGGGGTGGATCTGATTCAAGTTTGTTCAAATCGGCTTCCTAGTTTCATATTTGGGCTCACTATAGAAGCTCAAATTCGAACTTAGTGCATTTCAGGCAAATTTCTTAAAAAATCTTCTTCTCCAGATCCAGCTTCAGAATCTTTTCATATTTGGTAAGCAACATTGTGGGGTGGATCTGATTCAAGTTTGTTCAAATCGGCCCCCTGGGTTTATATTTGAGCTCCGTATAGGAGCCCAAATTTTAACTTAGTGCATTTCAGGCATATTTCTTAAAAAATCTTCTTCTCCAGATCCAGCAGGCAGAATCTTTTGATATTTGGTATGCAACATTGTGGGGTGGATCTGATTGTGATTCATGAACGTATTTATTTGTAAAGTTGATAGAATCTTAGACAAAATTTGCAGAAAAGATCTACTATAGAAGGGGTGGTATCCAGGGTGAACCGTTTACCCAAATCTAGCAGTACTAATGCATTATTCACACAAATCTCCGTTCAAATTTTATGACCCCTCATTGGAACACATGCATTCAGCTCATTGCAACAAAGGTCATATGCCATGTTTTCGAGACAAAGGAATAAAAATTTTAGTTATTCATGAAATTTTTAGGCAACTGTTGTCTGTTATTCACATTGCTTCATGAAATTTCAGTACTTTTAGAAGTTACCTCAGTAATCAAGGGTTAATTCCCCTTAATTAAATGTCGCCTCTAAAAAACAACCACTTTGCATATCTTACCTTTTTACCAGCATCACTGCCAAAACTTGTCAGCATTCTTCGCAAAAATCGCTATTCAAATTTTAATTTTTGTCTCTTAAACATACATGTACTTATCGCTTGTAAATACCCCATTGGAATGAGCTTTTTGAGCTCATTCCAATGAGAGGTCGCACACCATGCTTTTTGAGTCAAAAAAGCAATTTTTTTAGTTATTCCAGAATTTCGTACGTAAAACACAGCTTTATGACTTCACATTAAAATGAGCTCTCTAAGCTTGTTCCAATCAACATTCACGCACTATGTCTTTCACACAAAAAATAAAATTTTCCATTTATTCAGAAATTTTGTTTGCAAGAACACTCTTACCCCCCCCCCCCCCCCCCACACACACACACAAACACACACACACACACACACACACACACACACACACACACACAAACACAGACACACACATCTAAAAGTTTGTCAGCAAAAAAACAGTTACTTCAATTTTTAAATGCATTATAGGAACAACTTGCCTAATCAAATTTAAATACTTTTGCATCATTCTGTATCTAGAACAAACCATTTACCATATCTTTACGCAAAATTCTCCAGCATCATTCACAAAAAAACACCATTATTTATATATTCACATTTCTGTCTCAAAAATATACCTGATCTTCCCATACCCCTATTGGAATAAGCTGTTTGAGCTTGTTCCAATGATGATAAAAAAAACTAATATTTTGGAAAATTTGTGAAAATTTTTGTTTTCTTACATGCAAATATATACATGTAGCACATGGAAGATATCCACAGTTGGGGAGAGATGTCCAAGGCTATCTCTTCACATTCCTTGTTTGTGCTTCATGCTAAACCAGTTTGTCTGCAGAGATAAATTTGCTTTATTAAAAATCATTGGAGATAGGCCACACACCAACGATTTTAAATAAAACTAATTTTAGGTAACAAATGTTGAACTTCAAACAAAATCTATCACTCAACCAGTTAATGTTGATGAGGCATGACATGGTGAAGGTGACCTAAAATACTTCTTAGAGTCACTTTGTCAGGTGAGCGATTAAGGCCACGTGGGGCCTCTTGTTTATGAAGTTTTTGTAACAAATTGAAATGGACTGTTATAAAAATTATAAAAATAAATTAGTGTTGAAAATCTTCATTGAAGATTTTCAACACTAATAAATTTTTATAATTTTTATAACAGTCCATTTCAATTTCTTTCAAAAAGATTTTCAACACAAATTTATATTTTTATACTGTACCAATGACCCAGACATAGCTGGTGCTAACTCTTAAAATATAGGGCCAAACACAAATTTTGCCCCCCAATCCCCAAAATTTGCATCTAAAACTAAAGAAAACATGTCCTGAAAGGCCCTCCACACTTCGCCCCTACTGCGCATGCGCAGTGTCAAGGACGTTCCGAAATTGGCGCCATTAATCATTCTAAGTTTGGCCCTTCATCAGTTAACATCTGACTGATCTTTGTGCTTATAAATCTCAGTTTAAATGATGCCAGACACATAAATATTAGTGAAATGGTGATTCTAAGGAGGATAGAGAAGGAGGAGAGGAAAAGAATGTGTGACAGAATATTATCAGGGCTGTAACTTAAAATGTTTTAATGAAATTATGTTAAGTTACCTATTTTCAAGGCAGCAGCCATTTTGTTGTCATTCTGATTATTTAGTTACACTGTTTTTTTTTAAGTGTTTTCCTCTCTCCCTGTCCTTTAAGTTCCCCCTTGCTATTCTCCCATGCTTTTGGCATAGTTTTTGTAATTATTATTACTAAATTTTCTTGGGAGTTTTAGCTGAATAACAGAATGAATTCTGTTCTTTCCCCATGTTTACGTCTTCACCTAGGGGTGGTTAGGCGTTGTGTTCTGCATCTACCATCTGATGTTCTGCAGTTTCTTCCCTGGAAGTCTCTGTTTTGCATCAGATAGTGTATTTTTGGTAACTGATTTCGGGCCTGGGTGCCTGGAGTCTTATTTTAGTGTTTTTACACTCATTGTTTACATTTTCAACAGCCCTCTGTGTGAGGGGGGGATTTCTAAAAAATAATATCTTGATGTTATTTTAATCATAACTAGATACATTATTATTGTTCGTAAGTGTTGAATAAATTGTTTAAAATATTTTTAAAATTTTTGTCCACACTTAGGCTTGGGATCCATTGGGGCTCAACGTTACTTTTCAGAAACTTGGGCTGTTCTGAAAAAATATTTTTTCAAAATATTTTGATTTCAATTATTTTTTCTATATCAATGGATCATATTAGTATTATGTATTTTGATTGCCAGGGGTTAGTGCGAGTACCAGGACTTGTTTTCTTTTCACATTGAAAGGATATTGATCAATTGTTTTAAGAGGAAGTCTTCCTCTGACTTTATTATCATTCTATATGTGGTCAGTGTACTCGCATTAACTCCTGTTCTGTATCGTATGATTTCGATGACAATATGGGAAGCGTATGTCACGGTATGTTGTTGGGGATTTGGACACTCCGGTCCTTTCCCCGCAGGGTCACTCTACTTTATCAATTTCTATTTCAGACGATCAAGATTAGGGTGATGTATCTGTGATGTCTTCCAACAGTGTGCCTCCGTCGTCACAATTAATGAAGGGCTAGCGGAAAAGTGCTCATGTAAATACGCCAATTGCCTAAGAGGACCCTAGTAGGTTCGACGGCCTTTGACGTCCGCTAGCTCGCCCGGTGTAGCGTCCATTCACCGAATGGTTCGGCAGCCGGGTTCGTCCGTTGCGGTCTAGAAGGAATTTTGGGGTGATGCGAGCACTATAAACTAACCTAATGCACACCCAGTGACGGCGGATCGGAGGGAGAACGCAGGAAGCCTTTTAGTCCGGTTCATAGCTCGTTCCGGTCCATCCGGACGGCAAGCGAGAGAGGCCCCTCTCTCGTTCAACAACATCTGGCCCCAGATGTTGTGGTACAAAATGTGTCGTAAGCGGAGCATACGTCCGTCGCTCGGGACGCTCCGTTGTATAGGCAGTCCGCTGAGACTGCTAAGGCTTCCTCTTCTCGTCAGCGCACACGACCGCACCTTGGCTGCGTGACCGCCAATATATTACCAGCTTCGCCGATCAAGGATTCTTCGGCGACCAGGTCACACCATCCGGTAGCCAGGGACACGAGGCCTGCAGACTCCGGACGTTCGCATAGGAAGTGTGCGGGAGTCAACGTACACGGAGCTTCCGGCGGCAATGCATCGTAAGACCGCTACTGCACAGGCCTCGGGAACGGACGTGCTTTCCTTAATAGCACAGTTTATCGCAGCATCCCAGCATCAACTGAATCTGTCGCATATATTTTATCCGACGATGCTGGGTCGGGACGCTCCGCGGAAGCGGGTACGGACGTCCGAAAGTTTCATCCGGTCCGACGGGATACCGAAAGGGATTCGGAGGATTTCGAGCTTTCCCTTTCGGAACAACATATGCTGTTGTGTATGTCATCTGACTTGGTCTTCTCCAGCTTCTTTCGTCGGACCAGAATGCTGCGATGCCGGATAAGAAACTGATAGCGTCGGTGGACTTAGAAATTTTTGGTTCGGTTCAGGGACATCGTCCCTCAGTTCCGACATAGTCCAATAATGTCACACAAACTTTTGAATTATTGAACGACGCTATATATATTATTATTTTATGCTTGCTAACCAAGCATTTCTGGTTTCTTGTTCGAAGAGTTATGGAGATGTCTTTCAAAAGTGTGCCTCTGTCGTCATAGTTAATGAAGAGTTAGCGGCAATAAGTGCTCATGGAATATGTCTATCGCCTACGGAGTGACATTCGCTAGCTCCCCCGGTGTAGCGTACATTCATCGAATGGTTCGGCTGCCGGGTTCGTCCGTTGCGGTCTAGGAAGGAGATTTGGGTGATGCGAGCACTTTAATTACTTTAGTACTCACCCAGTGACGGCAGATTGAGGACAGATCGGAGGAAGCCTGTTAGTCCGGTTCCTGGCTGGTCCAGGTCCGTCCGGGCTGTGAGCGAGAGAGGTCCCTCTCTCGCCCAACAACATAGGGGACCGCATGTTGTGGTTCAGATATTTTACATTCGGAGCATATGTCCGTTGGTCGGGATGCTCCGTTATATTGACAGTCCGAGAGACTGTCTTTAATGCTTCCTCATCCTCACACCAGGGCACACGACCGCACATTGGCTACGTGACCTCGAGTATCCGATCAGTTTCGGCATTCAGTGATTCCACGGCGAATAGGTCGCGCCATCCGGTAGCCAAGGGACACGAGGCCTATACACTCCGTTCGCTCGCATATTGGTAGTATGCACGGGGTAGCGATCACGGAGCTTCCAGCGGCAATGCATCGTAAGACCGCTTCTCCTCAGGCCTCAGTGACGGATGTGCTATCCGAGTTAGCACAGTTGTTTCGCAGCATCCCAGCATTTGACAGTTTCTCGGTCGAATCAGGAATTATCCGACGTCGCTGGGTCGGTGCGGTCCGCGGTTGCATCAGGTACGGACGACCGAACGCTTTATAGGGTCCGACAGGATGGCGAAAGGGATTCAAAAGATTTCGAGTTTTCCCTTTAGTAGTATCGGAAGATGCCTTTCATATCTTTTGGCATTATCTTCCAGTGATTATTATTTCGGACTTCATTGCTGCGATCTTGGATAAGAGACTTATAGCGTCATTGGACTCGGATTTTTCGATCGGTTCGGGGACATTGTCCCTGACTTACCGACGTAGTCCAATATTGTCATTATAACATGTGTTTTATTTTTCGACTCTATATATATATACAAGCCTGCTACTAAGCATGATAGTTTAGTTTCTTGTCCGCGTTGCTCATTTCTGCCATTTTATCATTTATACAAATAGTTTATTTTGGCAGAGCAGGGCATACCGAGAGTTCATATGCGTCTAGACGGTGTGATTAAAAACTGCATATATTCTTTTTCGCCGTTTATGTCTTTTCCAATTTCAATGTTGGGAACGACATTATGTATAGTAGACTTAACTTAGACGCTTTATTATACGTAATCCGCCTTACTGAGGCGTTATCATTACGTTTTCAAGAAAAGATTTACGGGATATTATTGTCAATGTAATTTCTTTTGAGGGCAGTAGTTTGTTCACGTATAACTCCGCCCTTCAGTGGCTGATTGGAGTTAGTTAGACGTGACGCAGCCCTAGCTACATCCACTCGCGTGGATAGTAAGGTTAAGAACTCTCTCAGAGTCGCTTCGTTCTCGGAGGAGCTTCTCTTCGACGGCAACTTTTCGGCAATCCATGAATTGCTCGATTTACACGTTCTCTTGTCTATCTAGTGTTACAAGAGATTCAGACTGGGGCAAACATTCGGTGGTTGACTCAGAGAGTGCCGCCGCAGTTGCCGGACCCGAGTGTGGCTGTTATGACGGTTGCCAGTCATACAGATTGGGATATAATACTGATCCCTACGGATTCGAAGTGCCAGGGTCTTTGGGTTCCGCAGTCTTTTAGCAATCAGTTTTCTTCCGCGGAATAATGTTTTTTAGGCTTGCTTTATGTCATTGCATGAACATTATTCAGAAACGCATGCCCAAATTCCTGTCCTTTAATTCGACAGTAGTGGCGTATCTCCGGAACCAGGGAGGCACTCTTTCGTTTCCGTTATTCAATTTAATGGAAAGAATCCGTCTGTTGGTTATAGTACACCAAGTTCAGTTTTGGTCCGTCATATTCCGGGTCATCTGATTGTTTTATCGGACTCCCGTTCTCTTACGGGTCGCTTGTTGCTGTCAGAATGGACTCTCAACAAACAAGTATTCAATCAGATTTGCTATCTATGGGAGCGCCCAATGATGATTTATTTATGACACAGCTTGCTAATCAATTGCAGACGTATGTGTTGGCTTGTCCAGATCTCTGAGCTAATATTCTTAACGCTCTATTGATCTATAGGACGGAATGATAGGATACGCGTATCCTCCAGCGCTGTTGTTTTAGCAGGTATTGCTAAGAT
Source organism: Pictodentalium vernedei (assembly GCA_031216915.1). NCBI lineage: Eukaryota > Metazoa > Mollusca > Scaphopoda > Dentaliida > Dentaliidae > Pictodentalium > Pictodentalium vernedei. The sequence continues at coordinate 40,157,542 of CM062296.1, forward strand.
AAACAACCACAATACATTTCTGTTGATAGCATCTCTATCTTCACAGAGATCATGAGTAATTTTCTCTCTTGTCTACTGTGGGTTTTAACGTGAAATCTTCCTCTATGTGAGGATCTTTTTCACTGGGTAAATCGTGTCATCTTTATCACAACCTGCAAGGTCGCAACCTTCATGTATTCCGTTGTGTGGTCCGTATTGCATTGTAAGCACTGTACTGGACGAGCTTTGGACGCGATTTCTTACTATAGGAGATCCTCTTCTTCGCTATTCTATGTGGCTAAAGTGGAGGCTCTTCCGTCGTGGTGTAGGGATCATTATGTTCATATTGTTGATCCCTCCATACTACTCATTGCTATTTTTTAGTATACTTGTTTCACAAGATCTACTGCAGCCTGTTATTATTTAGGTTATAGGTTTATGTTACCTCATACCTATGCACTCTACGATAGTTTACAATTGAGTCTTTTGTCTCTTTATCTAAGTCAGTTAGTAACTTTTTGATAAATAGACTTAGAATCTTTAGATTAAATTCCTATACGGATTTTAACTTCGGTTCTTATTTAGCTAAGTAATCATTTGAGCCTCTGGAAACAGTAGTTTTCAAATTCTGACCTTTTAGACAGTAATTCTGTTGGTTTCTCTTTTACTGTAGAGTCAGTGAGTTTCATGCACTATCGATGGATGATTTTCACTTTCATAGTTTCGGAATCAATACTTCCGTTACTATTTAGGTTGGATTGTTGCATAAGAGTTAGGCTCCTATTATCCGGAACCTATTATTTTAAGGTCCTTCCGTCTTCGTATGGGCATAGGCCTTTACTCTTTCCGGGTACAGTTTATGTATTTATAAACAGATTTCTGTTTATTACTATGGGCGTAAGCTTCTTCTGTCTTTGATGTCTAGTAGAAGGACGTTACGCTCCATTTTATTGTTAATGGATTCTATTAACTATCGGTACTGCTTATAGTATATCATTGACTTAGCAGTTGTGCTTAAGATTTCGGCTCATGAAGTAAGAGTTCTTCTACTTCTTGGGCTTACATTAATAGTGTCGCTACTATAGATTTTTGAAGGCCGCTCATTGCGCTCAGCCATCCACATTCATGAATTTTATCTCAGAAATATCGAGTCCATTTCTGGAGGCCTCTATTGTTAGGTCTATTATCTACTGCTCAGAATGTCATTCACTTAACAGTTGCTACTATAGCTAGGTAGGCTGTCTGTTTCGGCAGTGTCTCCGTTCGGCTGCCCTCTTCGCTCTGGGCTATTTGACCCAGGGCAAGAAAAGGGGGGGGGGGGGGGAGGGTGTTCCCTTGGGTCACCTGTTTTACTATGAAAACAAGGGGATACCTCCTCCGGAGTTAGTAATTCTGAGCTGTTATTGGGATGGTTGTTTAGTGAGAAGTTTAGGTTTTTAAAATTCATTCAAGTCTTAGTTTTTAAAGTATAGCTTTTGAATATTGCATATGTCAACGGACATGATTATGCGATCCTCAGACACTTTTAGGAGTATAAGAGTCTCTATTCTCTAGACTTACTTTATTTATTGGCTTACTTTAAAAATTATTAGTATAAGGATTATATTGGATATTAATAGAGTACATGGATGTATGAAGCTCAATTTTGGAAGGTGTTGTATCTTTCTAATTTATCATAAATAAGAAAGATACATGTAAGGCCTATTACTTCTTTTCCCTACAGGGGATGACTCTATTTTATTTTATTGAGCGTATTCCATTTTGCTCTATGTCCTTGGCCCTCCAGCCTTTTTACTATTCAGCTATGTCTGGGTCATTGGTACAGTATAAAAATGTTAAAAAATTTATAGTAATTTATATATTTTTTATACTTACCAATGACCCAGACGGGGATGGCCCTCCCAGGAGTTGGGAACTCTTGCCTCCCCGCTGAGTACATAGCGCTTACCAGGCACTGGTTATTAGAATGATTAATGGCGCCAATTTCGGAACGTCCTTGACACTGCGTATGCGCAGTAGGGGCGAAGTGTGGAGGGCCTTTCAGGACATGTTTTCTTTAGTTTTAGATGCAAATTTTGGGGATTGGGGGGCAAAATTTGTGTTTGGCCCTATATTTTAAGAGTTAGCACCAGCTATGTCTGGGTCATTGGTAAGTATAAAAAATATATAAATTACTATAAATTTTTTAACTTTTATTCCTATCTGTCACATTTCAGGTATGTTTGAAATTGTTTATTCAGCAATAATCCTAATCTTTTCACAGGGGTCTTATAAAAACATCTGAATCTTTAATGAGTTAGCAATTGAAACCCAATTAAGAGCTTTTAATACTTTTAATTATGTTAGTATAACCACAATGGATTTTCCAATTCCAGAACAGATAAAAAGTTTTTGTCATGGTTTCAGTCATCAAAGGGGCGGTCTCTCAAGACAGGTCCATTATGGCATAAAAATACAAGTTGGTACCAGGTCACAGTGGTCTCTCAAGACAGGTGGTCCCATAGCAGGTCCATTATAGAGTAAAGCCAGTCGGTGCCTGGCAGATGTGGTCTCTCAAGACAGGTGGTCTCTCAAGACAGGTTTACTGTACAGATTCACAGTTGTTTTTAGGCCAGTCTCCGCTGCCTATACAGACTAGCAGTTGTTTCTAGGCAAGTCTTCTGTCAGTAAAATTTTCCTTGAAATCACTGCTTATCAACTGATTTACAAGTTAGGGTGTGGTGTAAATTTTGGAAAATTGTTCTGGCCTCAAAGGGTTAAACTAATTTATGATCTGACCTTCTTTCCACTTATTAAGCCCATTCTTTAACCCTTAAAGGCCTATTTCTGACTTTTATGACCCCGAAACAGGTGCCCTTAACCCTTTACTCAACGTAACGGCCAAAACCGGCCAGTGCTATTCACAAAAATCGGCAATTAATTTTCATTTTTTTTTCTTTTTTTGTCTAAAAAACATAGGTTATGACCCCTCCTTGGAACGAGCTCATCGAGCTCGTTCCAATGGGGGGGTCATAACCTATGTTTTTGAGACAAAAAAATGAAAAAATTAGTTATTCAAGATTTGTTTGGGCAAGTGACGTCTGTTTTTCATGTTAGGTAAAGGGTTATTTATTTATTTATTTATTTATTTATTGGTGTTTAAGGTCACATATTTCTGCACAATGGCTAACCATGACCGTGACAGTTTTACGGGTGGAGGAAGCCGGAGTACCCGGAGAGAACCACCGAGCAACGGCGAGCAACTGTCAGCTCCTCAACATACCAACTCCACATAAGCAGGGTTAGCATTGGTTGAAGACAGGTGCACCATCGACATGCAGTACGCCTTAGTACACAGCATCACCGTGCCCCCACGTGGGCAATGGGGGTGAAGTGTCTTGCCCAAGGACACAACGCGGTTGCCGCAGGTGGGATTCGAACTGAGGACCTCTCGGCTTGCAGCCTGCGCCTCTACCAACTGAGCCACCGCGCCCCCAGGTAAAGGGTTAACATGCCATCATGACGAGGTCCTGTTGACAACAGACAAATTAGGTAGGCAGTGGTTTCTAGTCAAGTCTTGGCTACCTGTTAAGGCAGCCAAAACTTGACTAGAAATCACTTCTAAACCACTGGACATTTTGAGGCTGTGGGTTAATGGTAATTCAGGACACTTGTCCAGGCCGTAAAGGGTTAAAAATGGTAATGAACAGCCATTCATTAACAGAAATAGTGCCAGGAATTCATGGAGGTTTTGGATCATATACTAATAACCCTGTATAGACAGCCGAGAATAACCTAGAAAGATCTGCAAATAAAGGCATTTAAAATTTTACTTTAAATTTATGTAAATGTTGGGGCACCTGTTTTGGTGCAGTAAAAAGTGATCAAAGTTGGAATAAATTGATTTTTCATTTTTTTTTCTTCTTTTTTTCAGTCTTCTCACCCAAGTCATACTGGAGATGAAGCTTATGATTTTATGATGTGGATCATTGGTAATTGTCTTTCAAACTTTTTATACCCCATTCTCGAATGGGGGTATACAGGATTATGTGCATTTCTCCGTCCATACATCCATCCATTTGTCCATCCATCCATCCATCCATCCATCCCATCCATCCATCCATCCATCCATCCATCCATCCATCCATCCATCCATCCATCCATCCATCCATCCATCCATATATCTTAGTGAGTGGATGGATTTCAATGAAATTTGGTTTGAGTGATCCTTGTGACAAGTCGCTCCTGCACCTGTTATAATAGAAAAGTTGCCCACATTTATTTAACAGAGTTACAGTTATTACTTTGTCAAATTTTTAGTGTTTATTTTTAAATTCATTTATGCTTCTTCGGTCCAGCACTGAAGTGGGGGTATGAACTGCCTTCAGCAACAGCTCCTCTTTGTGACACTCTTTGGTCTCAAAATAGAATGTGAGTGGTCTTTAAGGTTTTGTGAAGGTTAGACTTGTTTTTTGAAAAGCATGAATACATCATTGTTTGTGTTTGAATTTTACTGAGAAGTCCAACTTCAATGTTACAAGAACGATTGTCTTATTCATACAATGGATGCATAAATAATATGTGTTTTCTTGCTTACATAAGTTTTGATGGGTGGCTAGTCTAACAGATGCCCCAGATGTTGCTAGATTAGAGAGGGGCCTCTCCCACTCGTGGTCTATCAGACCTCGCCGAGTACAAGAACTTGCTGACTTCGTCCCTATTTCTTCCCTATTTCCATCGTCGTTGGGTGATCTATTTATATTAAAGTGCTCTCTCTACCCACATCCCCTTCTTTCGACCGCAGTGGACTTACCCAGCATCACGGCATCCACGGACGGAGTACTGATTCACCAGTCGAGCTAGTTGCTTGCAAGAGATTAAAACCCTTAACAAAAGGCCCTAACTCTTGCAATTATGAGCACTACAGCTAGCTGTATATGCTTCACGTAGCGCGATGGCGGTAGCGCCCCTTGATGGGTATATATCATCACCACGTTCATGTTCCTCTGAAATCGAAACTGACAAAATGAATTATGACGTGGTGAGAGGCCTGGCCTACGAACCTCACCGCCAACAATGTACCGCAACACCAGACTCCAACATCAGTCATCCCAGTGAACACAAGAATGAAAAGAGTCTGCAGGAGTGCATCGACTAAAGTCCTCCAAACTCCACAACAAAATCTAATATATAAATTTGAATATCTGTATCTATATCTCTATCTCTATCTCTCTATCTTTGTTCCGGTTGAACTCCTCCATTTCTCGACCGATCGATCTCAAATTTTGTACACGGGGGTAATTCGTCCCTGCGAGTAACATGGGATGGGTGCCAGGCCTGTATGGGTTGACCTTGAAATTGATGACCTTGACCTTTTATTTCGAAAATGGCTGGGCCGATCGGGCTAAAATTTCATATGTGCGGGTATATTGACTCATCGATCATTTTGACTTTATCGGGGTGCCCTTTGTGGGGGTGACCTTGACCTTGAAATTGGTGACCTTGACCTTTTATTTCGAAAACGGCTGGGCCGATCGGGCTAAAATTTCGTATGTGCGGGAATATTGACCCATCGATCATTTTGACTTTATCGGGGTATTCCTTCCGTATCCTTCCATGAACCCTTCCTGTTAAACTCTTAAGCTTTTTTTATTGAAATTTCTTATTAAATTTCTTTGGAGTTTTAACATGTATTACAGAATATTTATTCTGTTTTTCCCCCTTTTTTACATCCTCAGCCTAGGGGTGTTAGGTCGTTTAGTCTTGCATCTTCTATCCGATGTATCGTTTTTTTCTTCTTGTGAAGATCTAGCTTTGCATCTGGTAGCATTTAAATTGGTTTTGACTTTGGGCCTTTTTATGTGCCTGATGTCTTGTTTACATTGACGTTGTTTACATTGCCAACGTCCATATATATAGGTAGTATTTTATATTCTGTTACTGTAGGATACATGAATTATTATTCCAGTAGTGTAGCTCAAAAAATTTGGATTTTGTCCACACTAAGGCTCTATCGGGATGCCCTTGGGCTCTTAATTTTCCCTTTGGGAACTCTTGTGTTCACTGGGATGACTGATGTTGGAGTCTGGTGTTGCAGTACATTGTTGGCGGTGAGGTTCCGAGGCCAGGCCTCTCACCACGTTATAATTCATTTTGTCTGTTTCTATTTCAGAGGAATGTGGTGATGATATTCTGACACTCATCAAGGTGTGCTACTGTCATCGCGCTCCGTGAAGCATATAGAGCTAGCTGCAGTGCTCATAATTGCAAGAGGTGGGGCCTTTTGTTAAGGGTTTTAATCTCTTGCAAGCAGCTAGCTTGACTGGTGAAGCAATACTCTGCCCGTGGATGCCGTGATGCTGGGTAAGTCCATTGCGGTCGAAAGAAGTGGATGTGGGTAGAGAGAGCACTTTAATATAAATAGCTCACCCAATGACGAGGGAAATAGGGAAGAAATAGGGAGGAAGTCCGCAAGTTCTTGTACTCGGCGATGGCTCATAGACCACGAGCGAGAGAGGCCCCTCTTTAATCTAGCAACATCAGGGGCCAGTTTTGAGAAACTTGCACAAGTCGGAGCATATGTCTGCCCTCCACTCGGGAAGCTCTGTTTAGTCTGCATCCGGGGTCGGCTTCAGTCAAGGCTTTCTCCACTACATTTCACAAGCTGTAATGTTTTTTTGGTTGGAAACTTGCACGAGATGGAGCACGGGATGTCTGCCCACCCGTCGCTCGGGACGCTCCATCTAGTCTGCAGCCGGGGTCGGCTTCCTCCGCGAAGTTATTTAAGCACACATCCTAGCTACCCGACTTTGGATATCCAACCTGTCGCACGAAGAAGGAACCACTCTTTGCACGTGAAGTCGGACCATCCGGTAACTAGGGAGATGAGGCCTTGATCATCAGGACATTCGGAGAAGGGATCTGTCTCTGACACACCGACCCAGGAGCACCATGCGGCTAAGAAATGGAAGACTGCTGTTTCTCAGGCCTCGATGGCAAACTTGCTCATGCAAATTGTGCAGCTGATCGCAGCATCCCTGCAAGTGCAGGTGCAGCCTCCCTCAGACTCAGAATTTGAGCTGTTGGATGGTGCTGGGTCGGCTCTGTCGTCTGTTCATGCAGATGCAATGGACCAAGATTTGCAACTGAGTCTCTCGAATGGTGAAAGGGATAAGGAAGAGGATTACCTTTCCCTTTCGGAACAGCACATGGTTGCGATGGTTTTCATCCATCAATACTAGACTGATTTTGTTCCGCCGAATCAGAATGCTGCGGCGACAAGAGAGAAACCGCTGGCATCGTTGTTTAATGCGTCTGAGTGCAGACAAAAGATCAAACAGTCTTGTTGTGAAATCCTACTAGTGGCACCTCTGTCATCACAGAAACCTTGGATCAATCTTCTCGGGTGTCTGTTATGGGATGTTCCCTGGAAGCTTCTTCCTCGAGAGGACCTTCTTTATCAGGGGAAGTATTTGTTCTTCACGGCCTTCCCCACCCTTAGTGGCATTGTGGAGTCGGTCAGACGTGAGGGAGCCTTGCGGCTCCTATACTATTTGATGACTAACACAAGAACGATTAAAGTAATATGGATGAGGAGGGTTCGATATGACTTCGAATCCCCCCCCCCCCCCCCCCCCCCCCCCCCCCACACACACACACACACTGCCAATGTGTTCAGAGGCGATTACCGGGCAAGACTTAGGTTTCTTCCCATAAGTCTTGTATGAGTTTAAGTACATACCTGCATTTCATGACTTCTCGATTGGCGGCTGGGTCATGTTCTATGGCGACCTCATGGGCACATCCACTTTTTAGTTGATTGGTTTCCTGTGGTTGTTCGTCTATATATCATATACGAGCGCATAAGTCATCTTCAATAAATTGCTAGTCTTTGAGTACCTCGGAGGCTGTCTAATCAGTTAACTGGTATTCAGATGATGACATGCGGGATTTCAATGCTCACGCGCATAATAAATGAATTATTAGGCAGACACTTTATTGTATGTTATGGACCTTAGAAATAATGAATTATTTCGGGGGGCAGACCATGTTGAGTCTGTTAATCATAGCTTGTTCCATTTCTAGATCCAGGTTTCTATTAATGTTGGTACCCAATCGAGTACACCTTGTCTTACACTCTTGTATATTTACATGTTTCTAGATTCATAGATATTGGATAGTACACATAGGGGAGTGTTATTACTGGAATTTATTGTACACCTGAATGGGGTCGCCTGTGTGTTACCTCGGCAGTGTTTACTCTCCAGAGATCGTCCATTGTGATTCTATTGGACATTTGTATGTTATATATTATATCACCGGTTTTCGACCTATCTGCGTATGCCGACTCCGGTATATGTTACAAATGGACGATATTAATCACCAGGATCATTGTTATAGCCTTAGCTTCTGAAGTGGCATTAAGCACCAATTTATTAATAATAATTAATACCTGAGTGCCTGTTCGACGAATATTTATATTGTTTTTTGGTACTGCTTTTACTAATTCCAGAGTGCTCCCCTCTTTCTTTTTGAAGAAGATTCCTTCAAAAAGGGGGTGGGGGGGGATTTTTTACCTCTCCTCTGGTTTGATAAGTATGTAACTATGAGTGAAGCTGTTTTGTCGGTAATTATATCCTGCATACAGCTTGGGTTTTATTGCATATGGCGTATGTTTGTGGGAGATATTCTCTCATTCTCAAATACGCCATCCTAATTTTTGGGGCTTAGTCCGGGCTTGCCTTAAAAATTGGGAACTTGTTACATCCAAATTAGCATAGTCTTCATGCTAAGAATACAGAATTACTTTAACTGGACTCCTTTTTTGTACATCAATTTTTGATGGACGTATTATGTTAAGGCGTTGTCTGTTTGTCTGTCCGTCCATCCGGGCGTCCTTCCGTCCATCTGTAAAAAATGTTTGTGTCGTAATTGTCATTGTGCATGTGACAAGTGCAGGTAACTCTGTTTTGTATTTCCCGAGTTATGCCTGCTTTTTTGTACTTAAAACATTACAGTATTGTGTCGCCTACTCCTTCAACATTTTACATGCTATATTGTTCAAACTTTGCACAGTGATCACCAATTGCCATTGTGCATGTGACAAGAGCAGGTAACTCCATTTTGTATTTCTAGAGTCATGCCCCTTTTAGTACTTAAAACATTACAGTATTGTGTCGCCTTCTCCTTCAGCATTTTACATGCTATATTGTTCAAACCTTGCACACATGTTGATCATCAATTGCTGTTGTGCATCTGATGAGAAGGTAAGTCTTGTTTTGTATTTCCAGAGTTATGCTCCCTTTTAGTACTTAAAACATTACACTATTGTGTCGCCTACTCCTTCAACATTTTACGTGCTATTTTGTTCAAACTTTGCACAAATGTCGATCACCAATTGTCGTCGTGCATGTGTCAAGAGCAAGTAACTCTGTTTTGTATTTCCAGAGTTATGCCCCCTTTTAGTACTTGAAAGTTCACAGTATTGTCGCCTACTCCTTCAACATTTTACAGGCTATATTGTTCAAACTTTGCACACATGGTGATCTCCATTTTCCGTTGTACATATGACAAGAGCTGGTAACTCTGTTTTGTATTTCCAGTGTTATGTCCCCTTTTAGTACTTGAAACATTACACTATTGTGTCGCCTACTCCAACATTTTACTTTCTTTATTGTTCAAACTTTTCACCCATGTTGGTCATCAATTGTCGTTGTGCATGTGGCAGGAGCAGATAACTCCATTTTACTTTTAAACGACAAGCATCCTCGCCATTTATAGCTGTTATGATCCTCAAATTGTCCTTTTCCTTGGTGTCACCTATCGTCACTTGTTATCAATGAAGTTAACCTGTCAATGAATGGACGCTACCATTGTAAATGGCGAGGAGAATCTTCTTCACCTAAAAATTGTTTGCATTTCCATTCTGCATACTAAAATGTTTCAAAAACATGAAATGTGTGCACAAAAGCATACAATTTGAAACCCTTTACCCCAGACAGGGCAGGGGAATGTGCAGTGATTGGAAGGTGGGGGACAGACAGAGTCGAGTCAACAAAAATTTCAAACTTTACCCCAGAGAAACTTGTGCATGTTCCAATTTGGACAGGCGTTTGTTGCCCCGCTAGGCGGACTTTTGTTATGATATGTCTTCTCTGTTACTGTATAGAGAGACATACATGTAGTTCCTAATAATTTTAATTTCCTTTCACCTTGGATTACAGAATTGGAACTATGTTGATCTGCTAATTCTGAAGTCCTAGGCCCTCCGCCTTTTTACGATTCAGCTAGTCTGGGCCATTGGGTTATAGTGTAAAAGTATTATAAACTAAAAGTAATTTGTATATTTTTATACTTACCAATGGCCCAGACGAGATGGCTCTCCCATGAGTGGACACTCATTCCTCCACGCTGAATTATTATGTAGTACTCTCTTCTACAAGAATGATGTTGGCGCCAATTCCGGTGACTTCCTGGCGGCTGCGAGAGTAAATGTATGGAGGGCCAGATAGGACTTTTAATATTTTTATACTGTACCAATGACCCAGACTTAGCTGGTGCTAACTCTAACAAAACCAGGGCCAAACACAAATTTTGCCCCCCAATCCCCAAAATTTGCATCCAAAACAAAAAGAAATCATGTCCTAAAGGACCTCCATACTACGCCTCTACTGCGCATGCGCAGTGACGCAGACGTCCCGAAATTGGCGCCAATTATCATTTCTCTGTTTGGCCCTTCATCAGTCAACATCTCACTGATCTTTGTGCTTGTAAATCTCAGTTTAAAGGATGCCAGACACGTAAATTTTTATACTGTACCAATGACCCAGACTTAGCTGGTGCTAACTCTAACAAAACCAGGGCCAAACACAAATTTTGCCCCCCAATCCCCAAAATTTGCATCCAAAACAAAAAGAAATCATGTCCTAAAGGACCTCCATACTACGCCTCTACTGCGCATGCGCAGTGACGCAGACGTCCCGAAATTGGCGCCAATTATCATTTCTCTGTTTGGCCCTTCATCAGTCAACATCTCACTGATCTTTGTGCTTGTAAATCTCAGTTTAAAGGATGCCAGACACGTAAATTTTTATACTGTACCAATGACCCAGACTTAGCTGGTGCTAACTCTAACAAAACCAGGGCCAAACACAAATTTTGCCCCCCAATCCCCAAAATTTGCATCCAAAACAAAAAGAAATCATGTCCTAAAGGACCTCCATACTACGCCTCCACCGCGCATGCGCAGTGACGCAGACGTCCCGAAATTGGCGCCAATTATCATTCTCTGTTTGGCCCTTCATCAGTCAACATCTCACTGATCTTTGTGCTTGTAAATCTCAGTTTAAAGGATGCCAGACACGTAATTTTTGGAGAAAATGTGATTCTAAGGAGGATAGGAGGAGAGGAAAGAGAAGTGACAAAAAATAATCAGGGCTGTACTTAAAATTTTTTGATGAAATTATGTTAAGTTGCCTATATTTTTATACTGTACCAATGACCCAGACATAGCTGGTGCTAACTCTTAAAATATAGGGCCAAACACAAATTTTGCCCCCCAATCCCCAAAATTTGCATCTAAAACTAAAGAAAACATGTCCTGAAAGGCCCTCCACACTTCGCCCCTACTGCGCATGCGCAGTGTCAAGGACGTTTCGAAATTGGCGCCATTAATCATTCTAAGTTTGGCCCTTCATCAGTTAACATCTGACTGATCTTTGTGCTTATAAATCTCAGTTTAAATGATGCCAGACACATAAATATTAGTGAAATGGTGATTCTAAGGAGGATAGAGAAGGAGGAGAGGAAAAAAAATGTGTGACAGAATATTATCAGGGCTGTAACTTAAAATTTTTTAATGAAATTGTGTTAGGCCAAAAAAAAAAAAGGAATTGATTCTCAGGCACCGCCGCGTTGAAAAAAATGGCCCGCGTTGGGCCTTTTTATTTGGACCGTCATTGCAAGAAAATAGGAAACAGGGAAATTGAAAAGGGACTATTGGTTTTAAGGCCCAAAACCAACGAATAAACAGGTAAGTATACACAGGCGTGTGTTAAGTGTGAGAGCCTCTGGCCTTGGCTTACATTGGGGGCGAAATTCAAGTCGCCTTTCTAAACTTCCTTGGGAGACATGGCAGTTTACTGTATTTTCTTATGTTTTATTTTTTAAAAACACACGCTTCCGCAAAAAACAGTAAACACGGTTGCTGTTAAAGTCCGTCACACGGCTATCAAAATAGCCTAAACTAGCCCAATTTTATATTTCTGAAAAGAATTGCAATGGCGTAGTCGTTCGAACAATTCGCCCCAACTGATAGCAACCAGCACAAAATGGCTATTTTAAAACAAAGTACCAGACAAAACAACGAATCACACAAGACACGCATCGAGTTAATTAGAATTTATTAAAAGTTAACCACCGTTTCAAAACATAAAAAATGTATTGGAGACAGTTCGTCCATATCGAAATTGCTTGCGGTTACGCTCTGTTCCACTGAAAAATTGGCTGCATTGAAATTCGCCCCGCAATTTGCATTGAATGTTTTTCTTTGAAAACTTGTGAAGTTTGTTGGAAGGGGGTTAAAAGTAATAAGGCTACAATAGAAGTCACAGGTGTTTGGATGGATAAGAATGGCAGACCTTCAAAGCACCAATCGCACGTGTCAGTGAAAGATGGTTGGCAGAAATTGTCAGTTTTCTGAACAGTGTGTATTATTACCCAGCGCAGCCGGAAAGGGAGACAACTGAAATGTTTTGTCATTTACCAAAGAAATTAATTAACTCAAATTGTTAATAACGCTTAATTTACGAAGGATATCGAAAACTTTTTTAACTACGCTTTTCAACTCAGTTAGGGTATTCAGAAACCATGAATGACCCAGCTTCTTATATGAACTTGAAATTTATTTTAAACACTTTAAATATTTTTTTAAAAAGAATATACCTTCTGTTACAGAGAAGAACACTCTCACCATGGGTCATACTAAAAATCAAAATAACTCACAATGATACCAAAATAATACGAGGGTGGTCAATAATATCTAGTATTCATAAAATAGTTCTGCTTTGTAAAAGTTTAAAAGTGAAGTCAGAGTTCTGTTTCTAAATACAAAAAGTGGTGATATCAGAAAATAAAGAAAAACAGTTTTAGTTTTCAATAAAATTAGTTTTATTTGTATATCATTTTACAATATGCACTTTCCATGCTTTTCAGGTAAAAACAGACATCAGAAAGTGACTTTTGCCTCTCAATCCTTTCTCACCATCTGGAAGAAATAAAAATAAAAAATAAAAATAAAATCCTCCCTCCCTCATTGATTTGAAAAAAAAATTGCCTGAGAATCAATTGATTTTTTTTTTTTGGCCTTAAGTTACCTATTTTCAAGGCAGCAGCCATTTTGTTGTCATTCTGATTATTTAGTTACACTGTTTTTTTAAGTGTTTTCCTCTCTCCCTGTCCTTTAAGTCCCCCTTGCTATTCTCCCATGCTTGTGGCATAGTTTTTGTAATTATTATTACTAAATTTTCTTGGGAGTTTTAGCTGAATAACAGAATGAATTCTGTTCTTTTCCCCATGTTTACGTCTTCACCTACGGGTGGTTAGGCGTTGTGTTCTGCATCTACCATCTGATGTTCTGCAGTTTCTTCCCTGGAAGTCTCTGTTTTGCATCAGATAGTGTATTTTTGGTAACTGATTTCGGGCCTGGGTGCCTGGAGTCTTATTTTAGTGTTTTTACACTCATTGTTTACATTTACAACAGCCCTCTGTGTGAGGGGGGGATTTCTAAAAAATAATATCTTGATGTTATTTTAATCATAACTAGATACATTATTATTGTTCGTAAGTGTTGAATAAATTGTTTAAAATATTTTTAAAATTTTTGTCCACACTTAGGCTTGGGATCCATTGGGGCTCAACGTTACTTTTCAGAAACTTGGGCTGTTCTGAAAAAATATTTTGATTTCAATTATTTTTTCTATATTAATGGATCATATTATTATGTATTTTGATTGCCAGGGATTAGTGCGAGTACCAGGACTTGTTTTCTTTTCACATTGAAAGGATATTGATCAATTGTTTTAAGAGGAAGTCTTCCTCTGACTTTATTATCATTCTATATGTGGTCAGTGTACTCGCATTAACTCCTGTTCTGTATCGTATGATTTCGATGACAATATGGGAAGCGTATGTCACGGTATGTTATTGGGGATTTGGACTCTCCGGTCCTTTCCCCGCAGGGTCACTCTACTTTATCAATTTCTATTTCAGACGATCAAGATTAGGGTGATGTATCTGTGATGTCTTCCAACAGTGTGCCTCCGTCGTCACAATTAATGAAGGGCTAGCGGAAAAGTGCTCATGTAAATACGCCAATTGCCTAAGAGGACCCTAGTAGGTTCGACGGCCTTTGACGTCCGCTAGCTCGCCCGGTGTAGCGTCCATTCACCGAATGGTTCGGCAGCCGGGTTCGTCCGTTGCGGTCTAGAAGGAATTTTGGGGTGATGCGAGCACTATAAATTAACCTAATGCACACCCAGTGACGGCGGATCGGAGGGAGAACGCAGGAAGCCTTTTAGTCCGGTTCATAGCTCGCTCCGGTCCATCCGGACGGCAAGCGAGAGAGGCCCCTCTCTCGTTCAACAACATCTGGCCCCAGATGTTGTGGTACAAAATGTGTCGCAAGCGGAGCATACGTCCGTCGCTCGGGACGCTCCGTTGTATAGGCAGTCCGCGGAGACTGCTAAGGCTTCCTCTTCTCGTCAGCGCACACGACCGCACCTTGGCTGCGTGACCGCCGATATATTACCAGCTTCGCTGATCAAGGATTCTTCGGCGACCAGGTCACACCATCCGGTAGCCAGGGACACGAGGCCTGCAGACTCCGAATGTTCGCATAGGAAGTGTGCGGGAGTCAACGTACACGGAGCTTCCGGCGGCAATGCATCGTAAGACCGCTACTGCACAGGCCTCGGGAACGAACGTGCTTTCCTTAATAGCACAGTTTATCGCAGCATCCCAGCATCAACTGAATCTGTCGCATATATTTTATCCGACGATGCTGGGTCGGGACGCTCCGCGGAAGCGGGTACGGACGTCCGAAAGTTTCATCCGGTCCGACGGGATACCGAAAGGGATTCGGAGGATTTCGAGCTTTCCCTTTCGGAACAACATATGCTGTTGTGTATGTCATCTGACTTGGTCTTCTACAGCTTCTTTCGTCGGACCAGAATGCTGCGATGCCGGATAAGAAACTGATAGCGTCGGTGGACTTAGTAATTTTTGGTTCGGTTCAGGGACATCGTCCCTCAGTTCCGACATAGTCCAATAATGTCACACAAACTTTCGAATTATTGAACGACGCTATATATATATTATTATTTTATGCTTGCTAACCAAGCATTTCTGGTTTCTTGTTCGAAGAGTTATGGAGATGTCTTTCAAAAGTGTGCCTCTGTCGTCATAGTTAATGAAGAGTTAGCGGCAATAAGTGCTCATGGAATATGTCTATCGCCTACGGAGTGACATTCGCTAGCTCACCCGGTGTAGCGTACATTCATCGAATGGTTCGGCTGCCGGGTTTGTCCGTTGCGGTCTAGGAAGGAGATTTGGGTGATGCGAGCACTTTAATTACTTTAGTACTCACCCAGTGACGGCAGATTGAGGACAGATCGGAGGAAGCCTGTTAGTCCGGTTCCTGGCTTGTCCAGGTCCGTCCGGGCTGTGAGCGAGAGAGGTCCCTCTCTCGTCCAACAACATAGGAGACCGCATGTTGTGGTTCAGATATTTTACATTCGGAGCATATGTCCGTCGGTCGGTACGCTCCGTTATATTGACAGTCCGAGAGACTGTCCTTAATGCTTCCTCATCCTCACAGCAGGGCACACGACCGCACATTGGCTACGTGACCTCGAGTATCCGATCAGTTTCGGCATTCAGTGATTCCACGGCGAATAGGTCGCGCCATCCGGTAGCCAAGGGACACGAGGCCTATACACTCCGTTCGCTCGCATATTGGTAGTATGCACGGGGTAACGATTATGGAGCTTCCAGCGGCAATGCGTCGTAAGACTGCTTCTCCTCAGGCCTCAGTGACGGACGTGCTATCCGAGTTAGCACAGTTGTTTCGCAGCATCCCAGCAATTGACAGTTTCTCGGTCGAATCAGGAATTATCCGACGGCGCTGGGTCGGTGCGGTCCGCGGTTGCATCAGCTACGGACGACCGAACGCTTTATAGGGTCCGACAGGATGGCGAAAGGGATTCGAAAGATTTCGAGTTTTCCCTTTAGTAGTATCGGAAGATGCCTTTCATATCTTCTGGCATTATCTTCCAGTGATTGTTATTTCGGACTTCATTGCTGCGATCTTGGATAAGAGACTTATAGCGTCATTGGACTCGGATTTTTCGATCGGTTCAGGGACATTGTCCCTGACTTACCGACGCAGTCCAATATTGTCATTACAACATGTGTTTTATTTTTCGACGCTATATATATATATACAAGCCTGCTACTAAGCATGATAGTTTAGTTTCTTGTCCGCGTTGCTCATTTCTGCCATTTTATCATTTATACGAATAGTTTATTTTGGCAGAGCAGGGCATACCGAGAGTTCATATGCGTCTAGACGGTGTGATTAAAGACTGCATATATTCTTTTTCGCCGTTTATGTCTTTTCCAATTTCAATGTTGGGAACGACATTATGTATAGTAGACTTAACTTAGACGCTTTATCATACGTAATCCACCTTACTGAGGCGTTATCATTACGTCTTCAAGAAAAGATTTACGGGATATTATTCTCAATGTAATTTCTTTTGAGGGCAGTAGTTTGTTCACGTATAACTCCGCCCTTCAGTGGCTGATTGGAGTTAGTTAGACATGACTCAGCCCTAGCTACATCCACACGTGTGGATAGTAAGGTTAAGAACTCTCTCAGAGTCGCTTCGTTCTCGGAGGAGCTTCTCTTCGACGGCAACTTTTCGGCAATCCATGAATTGCTCGATTTACACGTTCTCTTGTCTATCTAGTGTTACAAGAGATTCAGACTGGGGCAAACATTCGGTGGTTGACTCAGAGAGTGCCACCGCAGTTGCCGGACCCGAGTGTGGCTGTTATGACGGTTGCCAGTCAAACAGATTGGGATATAATACTGATCCCTACGGATTCGAAGTGCCAGGGTCTTTGGGTTCCGCAGTCTCTTAGCAATCAGTTTTCTTCCGCGGAATAATGTTTTATAGGCTTGCTTTATGTCATTGCATGAACATTATTCAGAAACGCATGCCCAAATTCCTGTCCTTTAATTCAACAGTAGTGGCGTATCTCCGGAACCAGGGAGGCACTCTTTCGTTTCCGTTATTCAATTTAATGGAAAGAATCCGTCTGTTGGTTATAGTACACCAAGTTCAGTTTTGGTCCGTCATATTCCGGGTCGTCTGATTGTTTTATTGGACTTCCGTTCTCTTACGGGTCGCTTGTTGCTGTCGGAATGGACTCTCAACAAACAAGTATTCAATCAGATTTGCTATCTATGGGAGCGCCCAATGATGATTTATTTATGACACAGCTTGCTAATCAATTGCAGATGTATGTGTTGGCTTGTCCAGATCTCTGAGCTAATGTTGTTAACGCTCTATTGATCTATAGGACGAAATGATAGGATACGCGTATCCTCCGGCGCTGTTGTTTCAGCAGGTATTGCTAAGATAAACAACCACAATACATTTCTGTTGATAGCATCTCTATCTTCACAGAGATCATGAGTAATTTACTCTCTTGTCTACTGTGGGTCTTAACGTGAAATCTTCCTCTATGTGAGGATCTTTTTTCACTGGGTAAATCGTGTCATCTTTATCACAACCAGCAAGGTCGCAACCTTCACGTATTCCGTTGTGTGGTCCGTATTGCATTGTAAGCACTGTACTGGACGAGCTTTGGACGCGATTTCTTACTATAGGAGATCCTCTTCTTCGCTATTCTATGCGGCTAAAGTGGAGGCTCTTCCGTCGTAGTGTAGGGATCCTTATGTTCATATTGTTGATCCCTCCATACTACTCATTGCTATTTTTTAGTATACTTGTTTCACAAGATCTACTGCAGCCTGTTATTATTTAGGTTATAGGTTTATGTTACCTCATACCTATGCACTCTACGATAGTTTACAATTGAGTCTTTTGTCTCTTTATCTAAGTCAGTTAGTAACTTTTTGATAAATAGACTTAGAATCTTTAGATTAAATTCCTATACAAATTTTAACTTCGGTTCTTATTTAGCTAAGTAATCATTTGAGCCTCTGGAAACAGTAGTTTTCAAATTCTGACCTTTTAGACAGTAATTCTGTTGGTTTCTCTTTTACTGTAGAGTCAGTGAGTTTCATGCACTATCGATGGATGATTTTCACTTTCGTAGTTTCGGAATCACTATTTCCGTTACTATTTAGGTTGGATTGTTGCATAAGAGTTAGGCTCCTATTATCCGGAACCTATTATTTTAAGGTCCTTCCGTCTTCGTATGGGCATAGGCCTTTACTCTTTCCGGGTACAGTTTATATATTTATAAACAGATATCTGTTTATTACTATGGGCGTAAGCTTCTTCTGTCTTTGATGTCTAGTAGAAGGATGTTACGCTCCATTTTATTGTTAATGGATTCTATTAACTATCGGTACTGCTTATGGTATATCATTGACTTAGCAGTTGTGCTTAAGATTTCGGCTCATGAAGTAAGAGTTCTTCTACTTCTTGGGCTTACATTAATAGTGTCGCTATTATAGATTTTTGAAGGCTGCTCATTGCGCTCAGCCATCCACATTCATGAATTTTATCTCAGAAATATCGAGTCCATTTCTGGAGGCCTCTATTGTTAGGTCTATTATCTACTGCTCAGAATGTCATTCACTTAACAGTTGCTACTATAGCTAGGTAGGCTGTCTGTTTGGGCAGTGTCTCCGTTCGGCTGCCCTCTTCGCTCTGGGCTATTTGACCCAGGGCAAGAAAAGGGGGGTTCCCTTGGGTCACCTGTTTTACTATGAAAACAAGGGGATACCTCCTCCGGAGTTAGTAATTCTGAGCTGTTATTGGGATGGTTGTTTAGTGAGAAGTTTAGGTTTTTAAAATTCATTCAAGTCTTAGTTTTTAAAGTATAGCTTTTGAATATTGCATATGTCAACGGACATGATTATGCAATCCTCAGACACTTTTAGGAGTATAAGAGTCTCTATTCTCTAGACTTACTTTATTTATTGGCTTACTTTAAAAATTATTAATTAAGGATTATATTGGATATTAATAGAGTACATGGATGTATGAAGCTCAATTTTGGAAGGTGTTGTATCTTTCTAATTTATCATAAATAAGAAAGATACATGTAAGGCCTATTACTTCTTTTTCCCTACAGGGGATGACTCTATTTTATTTTATTGAGCGTATTCCATTTTCCTCTATGTCCTTGGCCCTCCAGCCTTTTTACTATTCAGCTATGTCTGGGTCATTGGTACAGTATAAAAATGTTAAAAAATTTATAGTAATTTATATATTTTTTATACTTACCAATGACCCAGACGGGGATGGCCCTCCCAGGAGTTGGGAACTCTTGCCTCCCCGCTGAGTACATAACGCTTACCAGGCACTGGTTATTAGAATGATTAATGGCGCCAATTTCGGAACGTCCTTGACACTGCGCATGCGCAGTAGGGGCGAAGTGTGGAGGGCCTTTCAGGACATGTTTTCTTTAGTTTTAGATGCAATTTTTGGGGATTGGGGGGCAAAATTTGTGTTTGGCCCTATATTTTAAGAGTTAGCACCAGCTATGTCTGGGTCATTGGTAAGTATAAAAAATATATAAATTACTATAAATTTTTTAACTTTCGAGGCATGGGCCTCTTGTTGTCATTCTTGCTAATTGTTGCACTGCTTATTCAGTGTTTCCTCTCCCCTAGCCTTCTAAAGTCCCCCCTTGCAATTCTCCCATGCTTTTGGCATATTTTTGAGAAATTTCATTTCTAAAATTTCCTGGGAGAGTTGCTTGGTTACAGAATGTTTTCTGTTATTTTCCCCATAGTTACGTTTTCACCCATGGGTGTATAATGTTTGTGTTCTACATCTTCCATCTGATGTTCTACAGATTCTCCCCTGGGAGTCTCTGTTTTGCATCAGATAGAGTGTAATTGATGACTGATTCCGGGCCAGTTTTTTCAGTGCCTGGAGTCATGTTTTCTGGTGTTTTTACACTGTTTGTTTTCATTGGCAACAGCCTTTTTTGAGGGGGGCTGTTTGCCTTTGCTGTAGTTTATCTCACTATAAGATACATTTATATTATCCGAAAGTGTCTCATTAATTATTTAATATAAATTTAAAATTTTTGACCACACTTTGCCATCGGATCCATCGGGGCTCAACGTTACTTTTCAGCAACTTGGGCTTCGCTGAAAAAATATTTTTTCAAAATTATTTTGTTTTGCAATTGTTTTTTCATTTATTAATGGATCATGTTATTATGTATCTTTGTGTCAGGGGTTTTTGCGAGTAACTAGGACTTATTGTTGTTCTTTCACAATGAAGGGACGTTGTTCAAATTGTAATAGGAAGAAATCTTCCTCTGACTTTCATGATCATTGTATTAATTGTAGTCAGTGTTCTCGCATTAATCCCTGTCCTATATGTGAACATTGGGATGAGAAACATTGGAAACGTGTGTCACGATATGTTGTTTCTGGAGAAAGAGCGATTCCGGCTCTTTCTCTGCAAGGTCACTCTACTCTCTCAGTTTCTATTTCAGAGGAACCAGAACAGGGTGATGTTTCCATGTTATCTTCTTCAAGTGTGCGTCCGTCGTCACAAATGAATTCAGAGCTAGCGGCAAAAGTGCTCATGGAGATTAGACAAATGTCGTCCGCTAGCTCGCCCGGTGTAGCGTCCATTCACCGAATGGTTCGGCAGCCGGGTTCATCCGATGCGGTCCAAGAGGAAATTTTGGGTGATGCGAGCACTATAAACATAATAGATGCACACCCAGTGACGGCAGATAGTAAGCGAGAACGGAGGAAGCCTTTGAGTCCGGTTCCTAGCTCGTCCAGGTCCAGCCAGGCCGCGACCGAGAGAGGCCCCTCTCTCGTACAACAACATCTGGGACCAGATGTTGTGGTACAAAATGTGTCTTTAGCGGAGCATACGTCCGTCGCTCGGGACGCTCCGTTGTATAAGCAGTCCGCAGAGACTGTTAAGGCTTCCTCTTCTCGTTAGCGCACACGACCGCACCTTGGCTGCGTGACCGCCGATATATTACCAGCTTCGCCGATGAAGGATTCTTCGGCGACCAGGTCACACCATCCGGCAGCCAGGGATTCGAGACCGATGGACTCTGGACGTTCGCATAGGAAAAGTATGCGGGAGCCATCTGATGCGGGGCTGCCCTCGGCGAAGCAGCGAAAGACTGCGCCTCCGCAGGTCTCGACGCCGGACATTCTTGTGCAGATAGCACAGCTTATCGCAGCATCCCAGCAGCCGACAGAAACGGTGTCGGATCGAGAATTATCCAACGGCGCTGGGTCGGTACGCTCCGCCGAAGCATCGGGGGCGGACGACCGGGAACATCATGAGGTCCGACCGGATGGTGAAAGGGATACGGATGACTTGGAGCTATCCCTTTCGGAACAACATAAAGCTGCCGTGGACTTCATCCGGCACTTTCTCCCTCAAGTTGTTCCGTCGGGCCAGACTGCTGCGCTTCCGGACAAGAGAATTATAGCGTCATTGGATTTTTTGAGCGGTTCAGGGACATCGCTCCCGAGTTTCCGTCGCAGTCCAATAATGTTGCAAGAACATTTGAATTATTGAACGACGCTATATTTAAACTTGCTTCCAGGACGGGGAAAGCAGGTTTCTTGTCCGCTAATACTCTCAACCTGCCTTTCATTAATGCAAGGAATAAATTCGATACGGCAGGACAGGGTATACCGAGAGTTCCTCTGCGTATGGACGACGAGGCGGAAGACTTAGAGCTATCATTACCGTCGTCAGCTTCTATTCCAACCGCGGTGTTGGAAACAGCTATTGCGTCTAACAGAGCCAATTTAGATGCCTTATCTTACGCAGATCACCTTACTAAGGCGTTATCACTGTTTCAGGATATACAATCCTCTTTAAGACTTCTTTCAAGGGCAGTAGCTTATTCCACGTGTAACTCCGCCCTTTCAGTGGCAAATCTGGAGTTGGTTAGACGTGACGCAGCCCTAGCTACATCCACACTAGTGGATTCTAAGGTGAAGAACTCTCTTAGAGTCGCTTCGGTCTCAGGAGAACTTCTCTTTGACGGCAAGCTTTCCGCTATTTATGATAAAATTAAAAAGAAAGCTAATGATTCTCTGTTGTTCAGATCTGCTCCTAAGAAGTCGGATACAGCAGACACGAATAAGACAGGCACTTCTGGGTCTAATGCGCCCAAGAGAGGTTCCTATAGAGGTTCCGGTGCGTCCTCTTGGTCTTATTCGAGAGACCATCAGGATAGCGACTCTCGTTCGGGACGTCCTTCAGGCCGGGACAATCGGTCGGCCGCCCCGAGGTCGACGAGGCGAGGTGCGGGTCGTGGAAGACGTGGTTTCTCCTACCGCAGGCCTCGCAGGTCCAGGAGGTGATGGCTTAAACCTCTATCGCGTTCCGGTTGGCGGAAGGTTGTCGAGCTTTTCACAAGAGTGGGCGTCGATTACGGACGACCCTTGGGTGAGAGGAGTGACTTCGGAAGGTCTAAAGATATCCTTCAAACGAAAGCCTCCATTAACTCGAAGTCCAAAGTGGACTCATCTTCCGTCAAATCCACAGAAAAGAGACGCTCTGTTATCAGAGGTGCAGTCTCTTTTAATGAAGAACGCGGTAGAGGTCGTAGAAAACCAGGAATCTCCGGGATTCTACAGCCATCTGTTTCTGGTTCCGAAACCAGACGGCTCATTCCGTCCGGTCATAGATTTGAGCTGGATAAACAAGCTGATCGTCGCTCCAAAGTTTTATATGGAGACGATTCGATCGGTCAGAGCGAGTATTTGGGTGAACGATTATGCAAAGAGCATAGATTTCAAAGATGCGTACTTTCACGTCATGGTACATCCGACATTCCGAAAGTATCTACGCTTCGCAGTCCTAGGAGTGGTGTATCAATTCCGGGCGATGTGCTTCGGATTGAATCTAGCACCCTGGGCTTTCACTCGGGTAATGAACTCGGTAATGATCTACTTCCGAGCTCATTCGTCTGCGGTAACGTCGGCCTACCTGGACGACATTCTTCAGAGGTACGGCAACGAGTTAACGCTTCAGAACGATGTTCAGAATCTTCTATTGCTCCGACGTCTCGGTTTTATAGTAAACGAGGAGAAGTCGGATCTGGTGCCGTCCAAGTCATTCACTCATCTGGGAATGAGCTTCGAGACGCACAACAATCTCGTTCGTCTGCCGTTAACCAGAGCGAAATTAGTCAGTTGTTACGCTCGCTATTGTCTGCACGCAGACAAAGTCACGGCGAGAGAATTTATGAGACTGATAGGTCTGTGCGGAGCCGCCGCGGATCTCATTCCGATGGGGCGGTTACGCACACGTCCTCTTCAAATTTTCCTGACTCAGAATTGGAGTGTGAAAATTCATTCGCTCGATGTAGACGTTCTCTTGTCAGATCAAGTGAAACAAGAGATTCAGACTTGGGCAAACATTCAGTGGTTAACTCAAGGAGTTCCGCTGCAGTTGCCGGATCCGAGTTTTACCGTTATGACGGATGCCAGTCAAACAGGTTGGGGTGCATCATTAATCCCAACGGATTCGAGATGCCAGGGTCTTTGGGATCCGCAATTCCTGTGCAAGCACATAAACATCAAGGAAATGATGTCAATTTGGCTTGCGTTACGTCACTGGATGGACATTATTCACGATGCTCATGTCCAAATCCTATCCGACAATACGACAGTAGTGGCGTATATACGGAATCAGGGAGGCACTCATTCAGTTCCGTTGTTCAATCTAACGGAAAGAATCCTTCTGTTTGCGTTAGAACATCACGTTCTTCTTTCGGTCCGTCACATACCGGGTCGTCTGAATGTGCTAGCAGACTCCCTTTCACGAAAGGGTCGCTTGTTGCCGTCGGAGTGGACTCTCAACAAACAAGTATTCAATCAGATTTGCTACCAATGGGAACGGCCAATGATAGACTTATTTGCGACACATCTCAACAATCAGTTGCAGACGTATGTGTCTCCGTGTCCGGATCCAAGAGCATTTGCAGTAGACGCTCTGTCGATCCCTTGGGACGGAATGATAGGATATGCGTATCCTCCAGCGCCGTTAATTCAACAAGTATTGCTAAAGATAAAACAATCTCAATGCAAGATTCTGTTGGTAGCATCTCTGTCGCCACAGAGACCGTGGATAAATCTACTCAGGTGTCTGTTGTGGGACCTACCGCGGAAGCTTCCTCCACGGGAGGATCTTCTTTCGCAGGGGAAATCGCGCCAACTCCATCACAACCCGCAAGGTCTCAACCTTCACGTTTTTCCGTTGTGCGGTCCTTCTTGCATGGCAAGCACTTTACAGGACGAGCAGTGGACGCGATTTCTAACTGTAGGAGGTCCTCCTCTTCGCTAAACTATGCGGCTAAGTGGAAGGTTTTTCGTCGTTGGTGTAGGGATCATTCTGTAGATATATTCGATCCCTCTATACCAGACATTGCAAACTTTCTAGTATACTTGTTTGACGAAATCAAACTGCAGCCTGTTACTATAAAGGGTTATAGATCTATGTTATCTGATACCTATGCACATCATGATAGTTTACAAATTGGATCTAATGTCTCTTTATCGAAGTTGGTTAGAAACTTTTCGATAAATAGACCCAGAACTCTTAGATTAATTCCTAAGTGGAATTTAGCTTGGGTTCTCCTTAAATTGAAGGAAAAGCCATTTGAACCTCTTGGGACAGTAGATTTCAAATTCTTATCTTATAAGACAGCTTTTCTCTTAGCTTTCTCTTCTGCCAGAAGAGTCAGTGAGCTTCATGCACTATCGGTGGATGATTCTCATTATCGTAGTGTTGGGAACACTATCACCTTCACTACTAATGTGGGTTTTTTAGCTAAGAATCAGGCTCCTAATAAATATCTGGAACCTATTGCTATTAAGGCTCTTCCGTCTTCAGACGGGCGTAGGCCTTTACTCTGTCCTGTTAGAGCACTACGTATCTATAAACAGAGATCTCAGTTTATCAGAAAGGGACGGAAACGTTTCTTTCTGTCTTTGATGCCTAATAGAAAGGACATTTCAGTCCATTCTATTGCTAGATGGATTCAGTTAACTATCCGTACTGCTTATGAAGATTTATCTTCTTCTCAGCAGTCTGTGCTTAAGATTTCTGCTCATGAAGTAAGAGCTCTTTCTACTTCCTGGGCTTATGCTAATAGTGTTGCTATTACAGATTTAATGAAGGCTGCTTATTGGTCTCAGCCATCCACATTTACGAATTTTTATCTCAGAAATATTGAGTCCATTTCTGGAGACCTGCATTGTTTAGGTCCGTTATCTGTTGCTCAGAATGTCGTCCACTAAACAGTTGCAACTATAGTTATGCAGGCTTTCTGTTCCGGCAGTGACTCCGTCCGGCTGCCCTCTTCGCTCTGGGCTATTTGACCCAGGGCAAGGGGAAGGGGGGGGGGGGGGGGCAGGTGTTTCCTTAGGTCACCTGCTTTATAGTGAAAAGCAAGGGAATGCCTCCTCCAAGTCAGTATTTCTGAGTCGCTTCCGGGATGGTTTTAAAGTGTAATATTAATGTTTAAATTCATTCATGTCATATTTTTAAAGTGTAGCTCGGTGTGAAGCATTTGTATATGTCAAGTGTCAAACGGGCTTTAATATACAATACTCGGACACTTTTAATTGACTATAAAGAGACTCAATTCTCTGGACTACTTTATTTATTGGCTTGCTTTAAAAATAATTAGTATAAGGGTTATACTGGATGTTAATAGAGAACATGAATGTTATTGTGCTCAATTATTAAGGGTAGTGTATCTTTCTAATTTAATATTAAATAAGAAAGATACATGTAAAGCCTAATACTCCTTTTCTCCTTAAGGGGTTACCTCTTTACTATATAGTTGAGCTTATTGGATTTTCCTCTATGTCCTAGGCCCTCCAGCCTGTTTACTGTTCAGCTAAGTCTGGGTCATTGGTACAGTATAAAAATGTTAAAAAATTTATAGTAATTTATATATTTTTTATACTTACCAATGACCCAGACGGGGATGGCCCTCCCTGGAGTTGGGAACTCTTGCCTCCCCGCTGAGTACATAGCGCTGACCAGGCACTGCCAGTAAGAATGATAATTGGCGCCAATTTCGGGACGTCTGCGTCACTGCGCATGCGCAGTGGAGGCGTAGTATGGAGGTCCTTTAGGACATGATTTCTTTTTGTTTTGGATGCAAATTTTGGGGATTGGGGGGCAAAATTTGTGTTTGGCCCTGGTTTTGTTAGAGTTAGCACCAGCTAAGTCTGGGTCATTGGTAAGTATAAAAAATATATAAATTACTATAAATTTTTTAACTTTCGGGTTGCAAGCAAATTTTGGGGATTTGGAGGGGGGGGTCAAAATTTGTGTTTGGCCCTTCATAACTTTGAGTTAGCACCAGCTAGTCTGGGACATTGGTAAGTATAAAAATATACAAATTACTTTAAATGTATAATTTTTTTAGCTTCGCCTGACAAAATGTCAGCAGAGCTTTTTAATGCGAAGTTGTCTGCCGTCTGTCATCAACATTTTGTTTGTCTGTGCCATAATTTCATAACCACTAAAGATTTTTTGACGGAACTTTATAACAAGTGTAATATCAAAAGGCAGTCGGTCGCGAATTATAATATGGTATATGTCCCTCAAGGTCAAGGTCACAAGCCCTATGATAAGGTTGCACTTAGAAAAACTGACATTTCACTCAGGGAAGTGTGTGTGTGTGTGTGTGTGGGGGGGGGGGGGGGGGGGTGGGGGGGGTGGGAACTGTGTCAATCCTGGCCAGAATTTCCTATAGTTGGAAATTTGGTGGGCAAGTCATGAGTAGTTGGAAATTCCATCTATCTGGATTTTAGAGCTTTACTTCCCAAAATACCAACTAGATTTCAAATCTGCAAAAATTCCAACTGTTACTGTTTACAATTACCGTGTATGCAATATCGAGCTTCATAAGTATGCATGATGTCAGTTGGTATTATATTTTTATAGTACGTTTACTTATTGTAATAAAAAAAAATCCTTGAAATGCACTTCAAGAAAATCACATCATGATTCAGCTGGATCATTTGTTTGGCACATATTCAATTCCCAGAATAATGCCAAATAATAATAACCTGATAATTCTATCATAAATGTGTTGGCATTTCAGTTACTAGAATCAATTTTATGCCCCCTCTCATGGCTTCATTTTCAAAAGTTTTCTCATTAGTGAATTTCCAACTAGGGGGAGGGACCAGGAGGGTGGTTTCCCCCTCCCAGGCACTCCCTCTAGTTGGAAATTCACTACCCTTTACCCCCAGTTGGAAACCTTGACTTTGATCCACGGTCATATCAAGGCCACAGACAGCAAAACTTTCATATTGTTATACAGCATTTGTCCAGTCCATAGAACTTTTGTCCGATCCATATAACATTGTATGATTGTAAAATTGTACTTAGACTTGGTACCATTATCCAGTCCATAGAACTTTGTTTGATTGACAGACCTTATTCATACTTGGTTCAATTATTGCCCATGAAAGGTGTGTCATGACTTTGATCCATTGTCATATCATCAAGGTCACAGACAGCAAAACTTACATATTGTTTTATAGCCCTTGTCTGGTCTATAGAACTTTGTATGACAGACCTTATTCATCCTTGGTACAATTATTGCCCATAAAAGGTGTGTCACGACTTTGATCCATGGTCGTATCATCAAGGTCACAGGCAGCAGCACTTTCATATTGTTACACAGCCCTTGTCCAGTCCATAGAACTTTGTATGATTGACAGACCTTATTCATACTTGGTACACTTATTGCCCATGAAAGGTGTGTCGCGACTTTGATCCATGGTCATATCAAGGCCTCAAACAGCAAATCTTTCATATTGTTACACAGCCCTTGTCCAGTCCATAGAACTTTGTATGATTGACAGACCTTATTCATACTTGGTACACTTATTGCCCATGAAAGGTGTGTCGCGACTTTGATCCATGGTCATATCAAGGCCTCAAACAGCAAATCTTTCATATTGTTACACAGCCCTTGTCCAGTCCATAGAACTTTGTATGATTGACAGACCTTATTCATACTTGGTACACTTATTGCCCATGAAAGGTGTGTCGCGACTTTGATCCATGGTCATATCAAGGCCTCAGACAGCATATCTTTCATATTCTTATTCAGCATTTGACCAGTCCATAGAACTTTTGTCTGATCCATTTAACATGGTGTGATTGGAAAATTGTACTTATTATTATTATTGGTACAATTGTGCAGTCCATAGAACTTAGTATGATTGACAGACATTATTCATACTTGGTACACTTATTGCTCATGAAAGGTGTGTCGCGACTTTGATCCATGGTCATATCAAGGTCACAGATGGCAAAACTTGGATATTGTTATACAGCATTTGTCCAGTCCATAGAACTTTGTATGATTGACAGACGACCTTATTCATACTTGGTACAATTATTGCCCATGGACGGTGTGTTGTGACTTTGATCCATGGTCGTATAATCAAGGTCGCAGACAGCAAAACTTTCGTATTGTTCAGGGTTCCCACACCTCCATGAATTCCTTGAAAGTCCTTGAATCTCAAAACACCCTCCCAAGGACCTGGAAACTCCTTGAATATTGAAGGCCATCCTGGAAACTCCTGGAAATGGAGTCGGCTGTGCATGGACAGTGTGCTATTTCAAAATACTGTACATCTGATGGCCATTCTTTTACCTTTTTACCTAGTAGCAGATGACACTTGTGAAAAAATTACTGTACATTTGAACATTTTCATTTTTTCCAAAACATAGGTTGTGACCTCTCACTGGAACGAGCTTGATACGCTCGTTCCAATGAGAGTCATAACCTATGTTCCAGAAGCAAGAAATGAAAATATAAAAAGATTGAAAAGTGATTTTCATGGAAAGCGCTGGCCGTTTTTTCCATTAGCTTAGATAAAGGGTCAAGTTATATTTTCTGTCTCTTGGATGCAAGTGGAAAATGTTTCTTGGGAAATCCTTGAATTTTGTCTGTTTTTCTCCTTGAAATTCCTTGAAAAAGCACTAAAAACCTCCTTGAAACTCCTGGAATTTGCTTAGAGGTTTGGTGCAGGAACCCTGTTGTTGTACAGCCCTTGTCCGGTCCATAGAACTTTGTATGATTGACAGACCTTATTCATACTTGTACAATTATTGCCCATGAAAGGTGTGTTGCGACTTTGATCCAGGGTCATATCATCAAGGTTACAGACCTCAAAACTTTCGTATTGTTTTACAGCCCTTATCTGGTCCATAGAACTTTGAATTATTGACAGACGACCTTATTCATATTTGGTACAATTATTGCCCATGAAAGGTGTGTTGCGACTTTGATCCATGGTCGTATCATCAAGGTCACAGACAGCAACACTCTCATATTGTTATACAGCCTTTGTCCGGTCCCTAGAACTTTGTATGATTGACAGACCTTATTCATACTTGGGACAATTATTGCTCATGAAAGGTGTGTCACGACTTTGATCCAGGGTCATATCATCAAGGTTGCAGACAGCAAAATTTTCATATTGTTTTTCAGACCTTGTCTGGTCCATAGAACTTTGTATGATTGACAGACCTTATTCATACTTGGTACAATTATTGCCCATGAAAGGTGTGTCGTGACTTTGATCCAGGGTCATATCATCAAGGTCGCAGACAGCAAAACTTTCATATTGTTATACAGCCCTTGTCCGGTCCATAGAACTTTGTATGATTGACAGACCTTATTCATTCTTGGTACAATTATTGACCCATGGGTGTGTCATGACCTTGGCCTGTTGAAATATTATCAAGGTCAAGGTCACAAGTAGTAACACCTGGATTCTTGTCTTGTATTTCATTTCCTCTAAAAGCAGTGACCCTTGGCGGAGCAGTCTAGGTTGAGAGGCCTCTTGTTTTCAAAGATACTTTGCTACCAGCGCAAGTAGCCCTAGATTAGCAAGATTTTGTTCATAAATAATTGTTTTGTTACAATTTATTGGAGAGTGACAATAGGCACTCTCAGAGAAATTGCAACCAAACAATTTTATGTTAAAGAATTTTCTTTTGCTGATCAGACCTCAAGCTAATGCATCCAGTGTAAAGCCACTAAAGTGGCTTCCAGAACTTTTCAATAGAGCCATGATAGTGGCTTCTAGCACTTAACCAATTAATCCTTTATCCAACGAAACGGCCACATCCGCCCGCATAATATGCAAATTAACCAGCTGAAAATATACAATTTTTCAAAACTTTTCACCAAAACCATATCACGTGACCCCTCTTTGGAACGAGCTCTTCGAGCTCATTCCAATGAGGGGTCACATGATATGATTTTGTTGACATATTTTGAAAAAAAAAATTAAAATTATATTTAAAATAATAAATTTTGATATCATCTGCATTGGGTAAAGGGTTAAATGGCTATAGAATGAATCAACCACCTCAAGGCCTAAAAAAATAAAAAATCTGTTTCTCAGGCCCTCCCGCATGGTCCTTTTGGCTGCCGCTTTCTCTCTTTTTATAACCAATTTAAACGTAAAAAAAATAAAAATTAAATGGTTTATGGCCTCTCTATGAACCTCTCTAAGAGGCAACTGAAACAGATGTGACTCTTTATTTCAGAAAAGTGTATTTATTTCTGGCAATCGTTTTAAAGCACTATTTGTGGTTTACGCTCTAGAAAATCAATTATTATGTGTACCCATACTATGTATGGTACACATAATGCCGGCATCCGGGGTGGCCATCCGTCATTCATCCATCCTTTGTCCATCCGGCGTCCGTATCCATTTCTTTGACATACGATAACTTGAAAAGTATTGCTTGGATTATCAAGTTACTTTATATTTGTGTTCAGGTTACTGATGTGCCGAGCTGTATAGTTTTTGGTGTTAATCTGATAATTTGATCCTGAGATATTAACTCTTTATCCTTCAAATTGAGAATTCTTCCAATCCCTTTGGCATGAGATAACTCAAAAAATATCAATCCAATTGTCATGTTACTTTATATATATCTTCAGGTTACTGATGTTCTGAGCTGTATAGTTTTTTGTGTAAATCTGTTATTTTGATCCTGAGATATTAACCCTTTATCCTTCAAATTGAAAATTCCTCCAATCCCTTTGGCATTCGATAACTTTAAAAATATTGCTTGGATTGTCTAGTTACTTTATATTTGTGTTCAGGTTACTGATTTGCCGAGCTGTATAGTTTTTGGTGTAAATCTGATGATTCTATCCTGAGATATTAATCCTTTATCCTTCAAATTGAAAATTCCTTCAATCCCTTTGGCATTCGATAACTTGAAAAATATTGCTTGGATTGTCAAGTTACTTTATATTTGTGTTCAGGTTACTGATGTGCCGAGCTGTATAGTTAAAAATTTTTATGAATTTGTCCCTTGAGTGCAAGAAGACTTTGCAATGCTAAAGCATTGCAAAACCTTCTTGCACTCAAGGGTTGAAATACACCACCACCCATGCTATTCTGCAGATTATGAGGCCTAAAACTTGACCCAAGAACATGAACTTTTGATGACAAAAAAGTAATTACTGAAATAAAAAATAAAATAAAAAAACGCTCACCCGCATGCAATTTCACAAATAATGGCCTGAGAAACAGAAGATCTACTTTGTGTGGCCCAAAATATGCTTGGTTACTTCTCCAGAATACATTAAGAATACACAATTTGTATCTCATTGTAAGAGTTTAATGAGTTTGATGTCATACTAACTTTTATTTTACATCCATTTCAGGAATTTCTATGCTAACATTTGCTCTGTTGGCCTCTGCGGGTATGGGTATTTTTCAAGAAACATTATATAAACATTTTGGAAAGCATCCTTCTGAGTCGATGTTTTTTAATGTAAGTCATTCATTTATTAAACTAGTGACAGTATGTGTGGTATCTTCGAGTGCTGTATATTTGTCCACCAAACCAGCGCCCCAAAAATTATAGCTCGTAAATTACATTTACTCTTGGCCAAATACTTTATTTTACCTCCAAAACCCTCAAATTAAACTGCCACTGAAAGAAAATAGAGTTGTCTATGGTACATGTATATACCCTCTGTGCTAACACAATAGACCAAGAAGTGCCTGTCTCTCTTAACAAGACTTTAGTCTTTTTTTGGTCTTATGTAAACAACTTGTTTGGGAATATTGTGGCTCACTGATGAGCGTATCAGACTTCAAACTATAAGGTCCATAGTTCCATCATGACCAGGGGTAACTGTGTTTCGTCCTTGGGCAAGGCATGTAATCTTGTTTGCATCAGTCCAGATAATTCATCCTTGTTTCCTCGGCAAAAAAATTACTGTGGAAAACTGGTCCTTCTATGGCAGTTGCTGTGAAGCCTGTTCGATAGTGTAAAAATCATCAGGGGGCAGGGCATGGTCTCAATTTCCATGTTTTTGTATTATGCGGTGAAGTGAAAACTTTCAATTAACTTTAACCCTTAAGCCCCCATATAGCCCCAAACCGCCACTTTTATATTGCATTAAAGCAGGTGCTCCCTTGTGTAATCTTTTTTATTACTCTTGTGTGTAGACTGAATTTTCCCTGGCAGTGGTTCTACATCACTGCTGGCTGCCTGTATACACTGCCAAGTCATCAATAAATAGGTAAGCAGAAAAAGGCCATAAATACTTTAAAATTAATCTGAGGACTTAAGGGTTAACATGTGAAAGTAGTTTGAAATACATGAGTATATAATCACAATCAATGTGCAGAATCTTTCAGTCAGTTAGATCGGAATATTGGACTGATTATGGACTCAAATTTAAAACTAGACATCCATATCAATAAAATGTGTCAAAAATGCTACTGGCAGCTTTGTAATGTTGGAAGACTGCAGCCTTATCTTAACCAGTCAGCACTTGAAAAACTTGTGCACTCCTTCATCACCTCACAACTAGACTATTGTAATTCAGTGTTAGTGGGGCTGTCCCAGTGCCTGATTCAGAAGCTTCAAAAAGTTCAGAATACTCCTGCTAGGATAATTACTGGTACCAAACGCTCTGAACACATAAAACCTGTTTTAAGACAACTACATTCGCTTCCAGTTAAACAGAGAATTGATTTCAAACTATTGATCTTAGTATTCAAATGTATCCACAAACTGGCTCCAGTTTACCTGCAAGAGCTCATCACTGTATATACACCATCACGCAGTCTCAGATCTAAAAACCAAATTCAACTAGTTGTACCTTTTAGCTGATCTAATCAGGCTCATAATCGTGTGTTCTCCGTCATGGGTCCCAAATTGTGGAATTCCCTGCCAATTAGTATCAAAATTTCAGAAACTCTCGATGTCTTCAAAAAAAATCTTAAAAACTTTCCTATTTACTGAAGCATTTTCCTGAACCTCTCTAAGAGGCAACTGGAACAGATGTGACTCTTTATTTCAGAAAAGTGTATTTATTTCTGGCAATCGTTTTAGAGCACTATTTGTGGCTTACGCTCTAGAAAATCAATTATTATGTGTACCCGTACTATGTATGGTACACATAATGCCGGCATCTGGGGTGGCCATCCGTCATTCGTCCATCCATCTGTCCATCTGGGGTCCGTATCCATTTCTTTGACATACCATAACTTGAAAAATATTGCTTGGATTGTCAAGTTACTTTATATTTGTGTTCAGGTTACTGATGTGCCGAGCTGTATAGTTTTTGGTGTAAATCTGATAATTTGATACTGAGATATTAACTCTTTACCTTCAAATTGAGAATTCTTCCAATCCCTTTGGCATGAGATAACTCAAAAAATATCAATCCAAATGTCATGTTACTTTATATATATCTTCAGGTTACTGATGTTTTGAGCTGTATAGTTTTTGGTGTAAATCTGTTATTTTGATCCTGAGATATTAACCCTTTATCCTTCAAATTGAAAATTCCTCCAATCCCTTTGGCATTCGATAACTTTAAAAATATTGCTTGGATTGTCTAGTTACTTTATATTTGTGTTCAGGTTACTGATTTGCCGAGCTGTATAGTTTTTGGTGTAAATCTGATGATTCGATCCTGAGATATTAATCCTTTATCCTTCAAATTGAAAATTCCTTCAATCCCTTTGGCATTCGATAACTTTAAAAATATTGCTTGGATTGTCTAGTTACTTTATATTTGTGTTCAGGTTACTGATTTGCCGAGCTGTATAGTTTTTGGTGTAAATCTGATGATTTGATCCTGAGATAATAATCCTTTATCCTTCAAATTGAAAATTCCTTCAATCCCTTTGGCATTCGATAACTTGAAAAATATTGCTTGGATTGTCAAGTTACTTTATATTTGTGTTCAGGTTACTAATGTGCCGAGCTGTATAGTTTTTGGTGTAAATCTGTTATTTTGATCCTGAGATATTAACCCTTTTTCCTTCAAATTGAAAATTCCTCCAATCCCTTTGGCAATCGATAACTTGAAAAATATTGCTTGGATTGTCAAGTTACTTTATATTTGTGTTCAGGTTACTAATGTGCCGAGCTGTATAGTTTTTGGTGTAAATCTGTTATTTTGATCCTGAGATATTAACCCTTTTTCCTTCAAATTGAAAATTCCTCCAATCCCTTTGGCAATCGATAACTTGAAAAATATTGCTTGGATTGTCAAGTTATTTTATTTTTGTGTTCAGGTTACTGATGTGCCGAGCTGTATAGTTTTTGGTATAAATCTGATAATTTGATCCTGAGATATTAACCCTTTATCCTTCAAATTGAAAATTCCTCCAATCCCTTTGGCATTCAATAACTTGAAAAATATTGCTTGGATTGTCAAGTTACTTTATATTTGTGTTCAGGTTACTGATGTGCCAAGCTGTATAGTTTTTGGTGTAAATCTGTTATTTTGATCCTGAGATATTAACCCTTTATCCTTCAAATTGAAAATTCCTCCAATCCCTTTGGCATTCAATAACTTGAAAAATACTGCTTGGATTGTCAAGTTACTTTATATTTGTGTTCAGGTTACTGATGTGCCGAGCTGTATAGTTTTTGGTGTAAATCTGATAATTTGATCCTGAGATATTAACTCTTTATCCTTCAAATTGAGAATTCTTCCAATCCCTTTGGCATGAGATAACTCAAAAAATATCAATCCAATTGTCATGTTACTTTATATATATCTTCAGGTTACTGATGTTCTGAGCTGTATAGTTTTTGGTGTAAATCTGTTATTTTGATCCTGAGATATTAACCCTTTATCCTTCAAATTGAAAATTCCTCCAATCCCTTTGGCATTCGATAACTTTAAAAATATTGCTTGGATTGTCAAGTTACTTTATATGTGTGTTCAGGTTACTGATTTGCCAAGCTGTATAGTTTTTGGTGTAAATCTGATGATTCGATCCTGAGATATTAATCCTGTATCCTTCAAATTGAAAATTCCTTCAATCCCTTTGGCATTCGATAACTTGAAAAATATTGCTTGGATTGTCAAGTTACTTTATATTTGTGTTCAGATTACTGATGTGCCAAGCTGTATAGTTTTTGGTGTAAATCTGTTATTTTGATCCTGAGATATTAACCCTTTATCCTTCAAATTGAAAATTCCTCCAATCCCTTTGGCATTCGATAACTTGAAAAATATTGCTTGGATTGTCAAGTTACTTTATATTTGTGTTCAGGTTAACCCTTTATCCTTCAAATTGAAAATTCCTCCAATCCCTTCGGCAATCGATAACTTGAAAAATAGTGCTTGGATTGTCAAGTTATTTTATTTTTGTGTTCAGGTTACTGATGTGCCAAGCTGTATAGTTTTTGGTGTAAATCTGATGATTCGATCCTGAGATATTAATCCTGTATCCTTCAAATTGAAAATTCCTTCAATCCCTTTGGCATTCGATAACTTGAAAAATATTGCTTGGATTGTCAAGTTACTTTATATTTGTGTTCAGATTACTGATGTGCCAAGCTGTATAGTTTTTGGTGTAAATCTGATAATTTGATCCGGAGATATTAACCCTTTATCCTTCAAATTGTAAATTCCTCCAATCCCTTTGGCATGAGATAACTCAATTGTCATGTTACTTCATATATGCGTTCAGGTTACTGATGTGCTGAACTGTCTAGGCTTTGGTGTAAATCTGATTATTTGATCCTGTGGTATTAACCCTTTATCCTTCAAATTGAGAACTCCTCCAATCCATTTCTTCGGCATGTGATAACTCAATAAATATTAATCCGATTATCAAGTTACTTTATATATGTATTCAGGTTACTGATGTGCTGTGCTGTATAGTTTTTTATGTAAATCTAATAATTTGATCCGGAGATATTAACCCTTTATCCATCAAATTAGGATCTCCTCCAATCCATTTCTGTATGTACCCATACCATGTATGGTGTACATAATGTCGGCATCCAGGGTGGCCTTCTATCATACAGCTTTCTACTAGTTGCGCATATGGGTACACATCTGACGATTTCACCGGCCTATTTTTATTTTATTATGAACCATGTGAATGCTGAGAAAAAATCTTGGTAGTAAGCATGCGACTTGCTCAGTATTGTATAGTATGAGTGAAAATAAGATGCAGCATAATCACAAACTAAGTATCTCACTGCTTCTATGTTGATAACACCAGAATCTGACAGAAGTTTCTGGAAAGCTCTGTGAGAAACTGATGTCAGATTCAGATTCTGGTGTTATCAACATAGAAGAAGCAGAACACATAGTTTCTGGTGGTTATGCTGCAACTTGTACTGTAAATTGTAAGATTAGAAATACAGTGTAGTGCAACCCACATGGCTTGATCTCTTGTTATCCCCGCATTTTCAAAAATGCGTGGATATTGTCGTGATCTCCGTCCGTCCGTCCGTCCGTACGTCACACCCTGAAAGGCTCCTAGGGTATTCAATTCGAAACGTTTAAACTATGCTAATGTGTTCAGGTAACATCTCTAGATGTGCATGAAGGTTTTGGAATTTTGATTTTGCCCCCGGTTTTATCGTTAGAAAATCAGTTTTCATCGAAAGGCTCCTAGGGTATTTAATTCGAAATGCTTAAACTATGCTAATGTGTTCAGGTAACATCTCTAGATGTGCATGAAGGTTTCGGAATTTTGATTTTGCCCCCGGTGGTTCCAGTGGAACCACTTTTATCGTTAGAAAATCAGTTTTCATCGAAAGGCTCCTAGGGTATTTAATTCGAAACGTTAAAACTATGCTAAGGTGTTCAGGTAACATCTCTAGATGTGCATGAAGGTTTCGGAATTTTGATTTGGCCCCAGGTGGTTCCATTGGAACCACTTTTATCATTGGAAAATCAGTTTTCATCGAAAGTCTTCTAGGATATTTAATTTGAATCGTATCAACTATGCTAATGTGTTCATGTAGCATCACTAGATGTGTATGAAGGTTTCGGAATTTTGATTTTGCCCCAGGTGGTTCCAGTGGAACCACTTTTATTGTTAGAAAATCAGTTTTCATCAAAAGGCTCTTAGGGTATTTAATTCGAAACGTTTAAACTATGCTAATGTGTTCAGGTAACATTTCTAGATCATTATGAAGGTTTTGGAATTTTGATTTTGCCCAGGTGGTTCCAGTGGAACCACTTTTATCGTTAGAAAATCTGTTTTCATCGAAAGGCTCCTTGGGTATTAATTCAAAACGTTAAGACTATGCTAAGGTGTTGCTAAGGAAATGCGGGGATACACCATTGTGTGCTTTGCACACAAATAACTCGATCTAGTATAACCTGGAAATTGTGCCATTTCTGCCACCACAAGGCTTTCTGAAGAAGCCATCCTTGGCAGTATTTTTGCTGTGGATATTTTTTGTTTTCTCATCATTTTTCTTGGCAGTGCTGATTGCTGAGGTTGAATCACCAGGGCTGTTGCCTTCGTGGGGCATGGTGGCACATTAATGGTGCACTTCCCTTCAGCCAAAGCTAACCCTCCTTGCGTGGAGTTAGTGTGTTGGGGAGTCTGACAGTTGCTCATTACTGCACAGTGGTTCTCTCTGGGTACTTTGTCTTCCTCCACCTGTACAACTGTCTGACACGAGGTGATTCTCGCTGTTGAAAGTGTTATTAAATAGAGAGTAATCAATTTGTTTTGAGCGTTACGGTAAATAATTCATCGAGAGACGAGACGTGAGTAAATCACGTGGGCGTAGCCCGAGTGATTTACGAAACAGTCCCATCTCGAGATGAATTATTTACCGTAACGCTCAAAACAAATTGATTACTCTGTTTATTACATGACATTTGGAATAAAGAGGTCTTTTACTATAATAATTCAACCCAAACTATTGTCAGATATAATCCAATTTAGTGTAAACACGGAAACATTTCTAAAATTAGCAGGAAGGAAATACGAAATAGTCCTGTCTCGAGGCAAATTATATACCGTAACTTGCCGTAAGAATGGGTCACTCTCTTTAGTAAATGACATTTTAGACCCAAATGTCTTTCATTAAAAATAATTCAACACAAAATATTCGCAAATGCAACTCAGAAATACTTCTGAAATTAGCGCGTATGAATACATCACTTTCTGTGTCAAATCTTCGATTGGAAATGGCCCAGTTTTATTTTTGTGACTTTCGTTCGATATTTTACTATTTTATGTGGCGTTTCATGGCCAGTTGCATTTGGGGAATGGCATTCAGCCATAAGATAAAACATTTCTGTTTGGATTTTGTCAACTGTGCTAACGAACCTGTTCATAGAAGAAAGAAAGGATTTTTAAAAATATTCAGAAGGAAAATTCATTTTAATTAACTGATGTGGAACTGGAAAACAAAACATCCACAAATCGGTGGGGGCGTGGCTTATATAGTCGTTATATCAGTCGTTCCAAAGTGACATAATTCACTCATGACATTACCACTTTTTAATCAACATTAAATTCAATGCAAAATGAACTGAGGAATGTAACAAACCCCATTAAATAAAAACAACTTGTGTTGTTACAAGTTTTTACCAGAACTCTTCAATTCTTATCAATGTTTATGCTGGCATTTGCCAAACTTGGCAAGGGCAAGTGTTTTTCAAATTTAACAAGAAAAAAATTAGCATTTGGCATAAAAATTGTTAAGCAAAATTTCACTTCTCAAAAACAAAAAAAGGTGTATTTTTAATCCTCTCTTATTGCTGTTATAATCAAGGAAATAATTACTTTTATTACCCTCCAATTCAAAGCTCTAATTATTATGGGTTATGAGATTAAACAATAGACTTGATACAGATTAATTTAGTGCCGAACCGGCTTCCACCTTTTCAAAATAATTTCTGTCACAATGAAAGTCTACATTAACATGACACAAAAATCTAGCTATTCAGGCTTAATAAAATTAAAAATATGTTTCTCAGGCCCTCCCGCAAGGTCCTTTTGGCTGCCGCATGCTCTCTTTTTATAACCAATGCAAACTTGAAAAAATAAAAATTAAATGGTTTATGTCTGATATTTTACACAAGTTAATAAAATTGATAAATTTGTCCCTTGAGTGCAACAAGGCTTTGCAATGCTTAGCATTGCACCACCACCCTTGCTATTATGTAGATTATGAGGCCTAAAACATAAAATAAACCAAGAATATGAACTTCTGATATCAAAGAAATAATTACAATAATAAAATATAAGATAAAAAACCGCCCGCCCGCATGCAATTTTATAAAACCTGGCCTGACAAACAGAACATCTACTTCGTGTGGCCTTATGGTCAAATTATTTTATCCTCGGATAGTATTCTGTTGCAATTTTGTTATTGACACCCTAATCATGATCATTTCTGCACTGAGTTCTTGTTGTTTGTATACTCTGTTTCTAAAGTGTGAATCCTGGAAGTGGTGCAGTGCTTGTTGACAGTATAGTGGAGCCCACTTAATTGGATATCTCTTAACTGAATAACCCTGTTAATTGAATATAATTTCCCAACACAAAACCATTTACCATACCTCCAGTACAAATTTGACCTGTTAATTGAATATAGTCTATAGAGTAAACTCCTATTAATTGAATAAAAAATCTTGTAACCTGTCGAGAAATTACCCTGACTCTCTCCAGTTTTCCTTTGTTTATAGACCTATTTGGCCTCAGTATATCCAATACAGACATTTAATCTATTATATCTTGTTTGACAGAGCTCATGGATATAATAGAATAAATGCTAAGTTTATCTCCAGAATACAGGAAAGTGACACAATCCCTGTTAATGGAATATTCCTGTTAATTGAATACTCCTGTTAATTGAATAATTTCCATTGGCAAAGTGATTCAATTAACAGGGTTCCACTGTATTCGACAATTTCTGCATGGTGTAATAGGACCCGGTGTAACAGGATATCTTTCCCCCCTGGATATCTTCCCCCCGGGGGGAAGATATCCTAGTATTTATTCCCCCCCCCCCCACCCTGGATATCTTCCCCCACCCATAAACAAATTTTTGACACTAATTGATATTGAAATGGTGAGAGAAATAGATTTGGGACTTTAAAAATGGTTTCGGATAAACACAGAGTTACGGTTGGTTGGAATGGGAGGTGGGGGTGGGGGGAAGATATCCAGGCCTGGATATCTCCCCCCCCCCCCCTCCCCACCATGACAAAAACTTTTTTGTCAAACATTTGACACTAATTGATAATGAAATGGTGAGAGAAATAGATTTGGGACTTTAAAAATGGTTTCGGATAAACACAGAGTTAGGGTTGGTTGGAATGGGAGGTGGGGGGGGGGGGGGCAGATATCCAGGCCTGGATATCTCCCCCCCCCCCCCCCCCCTCCCCACCATGACAAAAAATTTTTTGTCAAACATTTGACACTAATTAATAATGAAATGGTGAGAGAAATAGATTTGGGACTTTAAAAATGGTTTTGAATAAACACTGAGTTAGGGTTGGTTGGAATGGGAGGTGAGGGGGAAGATATCCAGGCCTGGATATCTTCCCCCACACCATGACAAAAAATTTTTTGTCAAACATTTGACACTAATTGATAATGAAATGGTGAAAGAAATAGATTTGAGACTCTAAAAATGGTTTTGGATAAACACTGAGTTAGATGGCCTGGATATCTTCTTTCTTTTTTGTCATGGTGT
Source organism: Pictodentalium vernedei (assembly GCA_031216915.1). NCBI lineage: Eukaryota > Metazoa > Mollusca > Scaphopoda > Dentaliida > Dentaliidae > Pictodentalium > Pictodentalium vernedei. The sequence goes on from CM062296.1 coordinate 40,198,785, forward strand.
GGGGGGAAGATATCCAGGCATGGATATCTTCCCCCCCCCCCCCCCACCTCCCATTCCAACCAACCCTAACTCAGTGTTTATCCGAAACCATTTTTAAAGTCCCAAATCTATTTCTCTCACCATTTCATTATCAATTAGTGTCAAATGTTTGACAAATCATTTTTTGTCATGGTGGAGGGAAGATATCCTGGCCTGGATATCTTCCCCCCCCCCCCCAAGCCCCCACCCACCCATCTCCCATTCCAACCAACCCTAACTCAGTGTTTATATCCGAAACCAATTTCTCTACCCAAAACAGTTACACTTCATGTCACATGACAACATGAACCAGAATAGTTGAGAAAATATTGAAATGAATTTTTGTCACAGGTTTTCAACTGGATGAGAGCAAGATATTCAGGTTGAACCTGAAAAAAACAACATTCTGTCAAAAAAAAACATTTTTCTCACCATTTCATCATCAAATAATGTTAATTTAATCCAAAAAAAATTTTCGTGGTGTGGGGGGAAGATATTCAGGGTGGGGGGGGGGGGGGGGGGGGAGGAGATATACTAGGATATCCCCCCCCCCCCCCCAGAGGGGGGGGAGATATCCAGGGGGGAAGATGACGTGCGACACCGGTACTCAGTTGGGTAAAAATTGATTTGGGTTGATTTTTAACCCAACTGATTTTATAGTGTTTATCTCGATTGATAATTTTTTGTTTTTATTTGTTTATTATTTATTAATAAAGTTACAAAACCATTTTTTAGCTTAACTTTGTCGAAGCCAAATTTGAGCTTATGCCCTGGCCAGTCGTCCGTCTGTCCGTCAACAATTCAATACTGCTCGGGCTAGAGGCCACATTTATGAACCGATCTTTATGAAACTTCTTGGGTACCTTTGTTATGACCGTGGGACGAGAACAAGTGTTTTTGGGTCCGATCCGAAATTCAAGTTGGACGCTGGCAGCCATTTTGTACAAAATTAGGTGCAATCAGTTTTTTGTGCAGAACTTCCATATGAAAGCGCTGATTTGAATAATTTTTTGTATGAATGTTTAGTACCATGGGATACATCACATATAGTACGAGTTTTTTTCTCGTGCGTAAATTATGCAAATTAGACTAACTTTGATGTTTTTTGGTGTTACTTTCAGCACTTTAAGTGCAAATGCCAATACGGCTTAGGCTAGAGACCGTATTTATGAACCGATCTTTACGAAACTTCTTGGGTATCTTTGGCATCACCGTGGGACGAGAACGAGTGTTTCTGGGTCCGGTCCGAAATTCAAGATGGCCACTGGCAGCCATTTTGTACAAAATTAGGTGCAGTCAGATTTTTGCACAGAACTTCCATATGAAAGCGCTGATTTGAATAATTTTTTGTGTGAATGTTTAGTACCATGGGATACATCACATATAATACAGGTTTTTTTCTTGTGCAGAAATTATGCAAATTAGATGAACTTTGATTTTTTCAGTGCTACTTACACACAGTAAGAACACATGTCAATACGGCTCGGGCAAGAGTCTGTATTTATGAACCGATCTTCACGAAACGTCTTGGGTACCTTTGTTATCACCTTGGGACGAGAACGAGTGTTTCTGGGTGCAGTCTAAAATTCAAGATGGCTGCCAGTGGCCATTTTGTACCGAAATTAGGTCTAATCAGTTTTTTGTACACAACTTCTATATGGCTCAGGCTAGAGGCCGTATTTATGAACCGATCTTTACGAAACTTCTTGGGTACCTTTGTTATCACCGTGAGATGAGAATGAGTGTTTTTGGGTGTGGTCCAAAATTCAAGATGGCCACCAGCAGCCATTTTGTACCAAAATTAGTGCAATCAGTCTTTTGTACAGAACTTCTGTATGAAAGTTCTGATTTGAATAAATGTTTATATGAATGTTAGTAACATGGAATACATCACATATAATACGGGTTTTTTTCTTGTGCAGAAATTATGCAAATTAGATGAACTTTGATTTATTCAGTGCTAGTTATACACTGTAAGTGCACATGTCAATACGGCTCGGGCTAGAGGTTGTACTTATGAACCGATCTTCATAAAACTTCTTGGGTACCTTTGTTATCATCTTGGGACGAGAACGAGTGTTTCTGGGTGTGGTCCAAAATTCAAGATGTCTGCCAGTGGCCATTTTGTACCGAAATTAGGTCCAATCAGTTTTTTGTCACAACTTCTATACAGCTCGTATTTATGAACTGATCTTCACGAAACTTCTTGGGTCCCTTTGTTTTCACCTTGGGACAGGAATGAGTGTGTTTTGGGGTGCCTTTGTTATGACTGTGCTATGAGAACAAATATTTTGGAGTTCAGTCAGACCCACTCTGGGACTCAAAGATTTCTTTTCTAGTTTAGCATCTGACTGTCACCCACCTTTACAATACTTTACCTTTACATTTGTTACAGGCTACGGTCAGTATTTATGTACAGACCGTTACAATACTTTATATATACCTTTGTTATCAGGTCATTACCTAGATGTTTGTCATTCCTGTGTCACATGCTATACATGTACATGTCTTGACAAGTTGAGCTACAGTGTCATTGACACTTTCATTTCTCATTGTTTTTGTCTTGGCAAAAGATTTTAGAATTTGGTAAAACAAATTTTGCATTTGGCAAAAGTGTAGGCAAGAGAATCTTTAGACCCAGCATGAACACTAAATTGTATATATTCTTTTGATTTCCTACATTTTGAATTCAAACTACTATGGAACCTCTTTTATTGGATTTTCTTTACCCTTTACCTAACAGTTTTTTCAAAAAATAAATTAAATTTCACTTTTTTCAAAAAAACATTCTCACAATTTTTCAATAAAACCGTACAAATATGGATATCATTAGAACCGGCTTGTCAAGTAAGTTCTAATGATATGCCTATTTGTATGGTTTTATCGAGACATTTGTAAAATATTTTAGGCTGTGACCGGCTTATTTTGGTAAATTTCCTGTCCGTTTTTGGCCCCTATGTGGGGGCGCGGTGGCATTGCGGTAACCGGTTCTCATCAGATCACTGAAGTTAAGCAACATTGAGCCCGGTTAGTCCCCAGATGGGAGACCGTCTGAGCGATCAATTCGGACTCCCGCGTTGTGTCCTTGGACAAGGCACTTAACCCTGATTGTCCACATGGGGGCACGCTGACACTGTGTACTAAGGGGTACTGCACGTCGATGGTGCACATGTCTTCAACCAATCTAACCCTGCATGTGCTGCAGTGCGGAGTTATGATGTTGTGGAGCTGGCAGCTGCTCGTCGTTGCTCAGTGGTTCTCTCCGGGTACTCCGGCTTCCTCCACCCGTAAAACTGTCATGGTCATGATTAGCCTTTGTGAATAAGGATGTGATCTTAAACACCAATAAATAAATAAATAAATTGACCCCTATGTTAGGTAAAGGGTTAATCATATAAATTAAATTTAGTTTTGTACAGGTTTGGGAATCAGAATTTCATATATTTTTATACTGTACCAATGACCCAGACTTAGCTGGTGCTAGCTCTAAAATATTTAGGGCCAAACACAAATTTTACCCCCCAATCCCCAAAATTTGCATCAAAAACCGAAAATTACATGTCCTATATGGTCCTCCATACTTTTACTCCACTGCGCATGCACAGTGTCAAGGAGGTCTCGAAATTGGCCCAATTATCATTCTTTGTTTGGCCCTCAATTTAGTTACATCTCACTGATATTTGTGCTTGTAAATCTCAGTTTAAATGATGCCAGACACATAATTATCAGAGAAATGGTGGATCTAAGGGGGAAATAGAAGGAATAGAGGAAGAAACGGTGGCAGGAAATGTTCAGGGCTGTAACTTATCATTTTTTTATGAAATTATTTCCGGTTACCTATTTTCGAGGCATGGCACTGATGTTGTCATTCTTGCTATGAATGTACCATTGTTGATCAGTGTTTCCTCTCTCCCTTTCCTTTATTCCCCTCTAGCTATTCTCCCATGCTTTTGGCATATTTTTTGTTATGTTGATTACTAAAATTTCTTGGGAGTTTTGGCTTGGTAACAGAATTAATATTCTGTTTTTTTCGGCATGTTTACGTCCTCACCCTTGGGTGTTTAGTCGTTTTGGTCTGCATCTACCATCTGATGTTCTCCAGTTTCTTCTCTGAAGTGTCTGTTTTGCATCAGATAGTGTTTAAATTGGTAACCAATTTCGAGCCATGTTTACCAGTGCCTGGAGTCATGTTTCCGGTTTTTGTACACTTTTTGTTTATGTTGACAACGGTTACTTCTGATAGTTATTACTTATCTTCTGCTTAGTTCAATTCATAGCAGGATACATTAATATTGTCCGTAAGTGTTATATTAATTTTTTGAAATGGTTTTAAAATTTTTGTCCACACTTAGGCTTTTTTGGGATCCATTGGGCTCATCGTTCCCATTGGGAACTTGGGCTCTTCTGAAAAATTTTTTCAAAAATTTTTTTCATTTTGAATTATTTTTTTCGAAATGTTATAATGGATTATTTTATTATGTATCTTTGTTTTCAAGGTTTGGTGCGAGTACTATGACTGTTTGTAATTTTTCACAATGAAAGATTATTGTTCAAATTGTAATGCGAGGAAATCTTCCTCTCATTCTCATGATCAGTGTATTAATTGTAGTCAGTGTACTCGCACTAACCCTTGCTCTGTGTGTGTCATTTGGGATGATAAATTTTGGAGATGTGTGTCACTGTATGTTGTTAGCGGGGAGAGGTCCATGCCGGCCTTCTCTCCGCAGGGTCACTCTAGTTTTTCAATCTCTTTTTCAGAGGAACAAGAACAGGGTGATGTTTCTGTGATGTCTTCTTAAAGTGTGCTTCCGTCGTCACAAGCAAATGAAGAGTTAGTGGCAAAGTGCTCATGTAGATACGTCAGTTGCCTAAGAGTTCCCCAGTAGGATCGACGGCTTTTGGCGTCCGCTAGTTCGCCCGGTTTAGCGACCATTAAACCAATGGCTCAGCAGCCGGGTTCGTCCATTGAGGTCCAGGAAGGAGATTTGGGTGATGCGAGCACTATAAAAATACAACGTGCACACCCAGTGACGACGGATCAGAGGATGGTACGGAGGAAGCCTGTTAGTCTGGTTCCTAGCTCGTCCAGGTTTATCCGGACCGCGAGCGAGAGAGGCCCCCCTCTCTCTTACATCAACATCTGCGCCGCAATGGTGTTGTATGTTCGTTCGTTAGTCGGAGCATACGTCCACTCCTCCTGCTCGGGATGCTCCATCGCATAGACAGTCGGACGCGGCTGTTCTATTGGCTTCCTCATCCTCACGTCAGCACACACGACCGCACCTTGGCTATGTGACCACAGATTTCCAGGGGACGTTCGCATATTATATAAATGCAGAAATGAACATCCCTGGAGCTCCTGCTTCGCCGACCAGCGAATACACGTCGTCCAGGTCACTCCATCTGCTAGCCAAGGACACGAGGCCTTTCCAGTTGGGACGATCGCATATTATATAACTGCAGGAATGAATGTCCCTGGAGCTTCCAGCGGCTAACCACACAAGACCGCGGCTCTACAAGCCTCATTGAGGAACATAACAGGGTGATGTTACCGTGATGTCTTCAAAAAGTGTGCTTCCGTCATCACAGTCAAATGAAGAGCCAGCGGTAAATGTGCTCATGCAGATACGTCAATTGCCTAAGAGGTCCCAAGTAGGATTGACGGCTTTGGCGCCTGCTAGCTCGCCCGGTGTAGCGACCATTCACGAATGGCTCGGCAGCCGGGTTCGTCCGTTGCAGTCCAGAAAGGAGATTTGGGTGATGCGAGCACTATAAAATACAATGTGCACACCCAGTGACAATGGATACGAGGATGGTACGGAGGAAGCCTATTAGTCCGGTTCCTAGCTCGTCCAGGTCCATCCGGGCTGCGAGCGAGAGAGGTCCCTCTCTCGTACAACAACATCTGGCCCCAGATCTTGTGGTACATAACGTTCCTCAGTCGGAGCATACGTCCACCGCTCGGGACGCTCTGTTATATAGACAATCCAGAGAGACTGCTCTATCGGTTTCCTCATCCTCACGGCAGCACACACGACCGCACATTGGCTATCTGACCAGTGATATCCAACTAATCTCACCGACCAGGGATTCCACGGCGACCAGGTCACTCCATCCAGTAGCCAAGGATACGAGGCCTTCATACTCCGGACGTTCGCATAAAGATGTATGCACGTGTCAACGTCCAAGGAGCTAAATCCCGTAAGACCGCAGCTCCACAGGCCTCCGTTATGGACGTGCTATCACAGATAGCACAATTATCGCAGCATCCCAGCAACCGATAGAAACTCTGTCGGATCAGGAATTATCCGAGAAAGCTGGGTTGGTACGTCCCACTGCAGGTTCAGGCACGGACAACCAAGATTTACAAGTGGTCCGACAGGATGGCAAAAGGTATACGAAGGAGTTGTAATTTTCCCTTTCGGAACAACATAATTGCCGTAGAGTGCATCCGGCATTATCATCTGACGTTGTTCCTCCGGACCAAAAATGCTGCGTTGCCGAATAAGAGACTGATAGTGCCACTGGACACAGAATTCTTTAATCGGTTTAGGGACATCGTCCCTGAGTTTCCGACACAGTCCAGTAATGTCTCACGGACATTTGAACTATTGAATGATGCTATACATAACTTGCTACCAAAACGGGCAGGTCAGTTTCTTATCAGCAAATGCTCTACATCTGCCTTTCATCAATTCATGGAATAAATTTGAAACGGCAGGCAGGGCATTCCGAGAGTTCCTCTGCGTCTAGACAACCAGGCAGAAGACCTAGTACTGTCTATACCGTCATCTGTGTCAATTCCAACCACGAGGTTGGAAACGACAATATCATCTAACAGGGCCAGCTTAGACGCCTTAACGTACGCAGATCACCTTACCAGAGCATTATCATTACGTCTCGATGGAAAAGAATTCTAGGATGTATCAACCTCCTTAAGAGTTCTTTCGAGGGCCATAGCATTCTCTACGTATAACTCCGCCCTTTTAGTGGCAAACCTGGAGTTGGTTAGATGTGACGCGGCCCTGGCTACATCCACAAGCGTGGATAGTAAGGTGAAAAACTCTCTCAGAATCACTCTGGTCTCCGGAGAGCTTCTCTTCGACGGTAAACTTTTCGCAATCTATGATCAGATAACTAAAAAAGCTTCAGACTCTCTGCTATTCAAATCCGCTTCCATAAAGTCGGATTCAGCGGAGAAGAGTAGGACAGGCACTTCTGGAGCAAATACGTCCAAGGGAAGTTCCTATAAAGGTTCCTTTGCGTCCTCTAGGTCTTACTCTAGAGACCGTCAGGGTAGCGACTCAGATAGGGGTCGTAATACTGGCCGAGTCAACTGGTCAGACACCCCTAGGTCCATGGGGCGAAGTGCGGGCCGTGGAGGACATGGTTTCTCCTTCCGCCAGCCTCGCAGGACCAGGAAGTGATGGTATAACCTCTATCGTGTTCCAGTGGGCGGAAGACTGTCGAGTTTACTCAACCAATTGTGAGTCGTTTACGGACGTTCCTTGGGTTCAAGGGGTGATTTCGGAAAGACTAAACTGTCCTTCAAAAGAAAACCTCCGATTAAACTCGAAGTCCAAGATGGACTCAGCTTCCGTCAAAACCGCAGAGAAGAGGCTCGCTTCTATCAGAAGTCCAGTCTCTTCTGGAGAAGATAGCGATAGAGGTCGTAGGAATCCAGGAATCTCCAAGTTTCTACAACCATCTGTTTCTGGTTCCGAAACCAGACGGCTCGTTCCATCCACTCATAAATCTGAGCTGGATAAACAAGCTGATCGTGGCTCCAAGTTTCTGTATGGAGACCATCCGATCGGTCAGAGCGAGTATTCAGGTGAACGACTATGCTACATGCATAGAACTCAAAGATGCGTACTTTTACGTCATGGTACATCAGGCGTTCAGAAAGTATCGTGTATCAGTTCCGAGCAATGTGCTTCGGTTTGAATCTAGTGTCCTGGGCTTTCACTGGAATAATGAACTCAGTAATGATTCATTTCTGAACTCATTCGTCTGCGGTAACGTCGGCCTACCTGGATGACATTCGTCAGAGGTACGGCAATGAGTTAACGCTTCAGAACGATGTGCAGAATCTGCTTCTATTGCTCCAACGTCTCAGTTTCATAAGCAAACGAGAAGTCGGATCTGGTGTTGTCCAAGTCATTCACCCCTGGGGGATGAGCTTCGAGACGCACAACAATCTCGTTCGTCTGCCATTAACCAGAGCAAAATTAATCAATTGTTATGCTCGCTATTGTCTTCATTCAGACAAAGTTACAGAGAGAGCTTTCATGAGACTGATAGGTTGTGCGGAGCTGCCGCAGATTTTATTCCGATGGGGCGGCTACGCACTCGTCCTCTCCAAATTTTCTGACCCAGAACTGGAGGGTGAAGATTCATTAGCTTGATACGGACATCCTCTTGTCAAATCAAGTGATCAAGAGATTCAGACTTGGGCAGATATTCAGTGGTTAACTCAGGGAGTTCCACTGCAATTGCCGGATCCGCGTTTTTCAGTTTTGACGGATGCCAGTCAAACAGGTTGGGACGCAACATTGAGCCCAACGGATTTGAAGTGCCAGGGTCTTTGGGATCCGCAGTTCCTAATCAAGCACATAAACATCAACAATGATGTCAACTTGGCATGCGCTACGTCATTGAATGAACGTTATTCAGAATGCTCACGTGCAATTCTGTCCGACAATTCAACGGTATTAGCGTATATTCAGAACCAGGGAGGCACTCATTCCATTCTGTTATTCAAGTTAACGGAATGAATCCATCTGTTTGTACTAGAACATCAAATTCTCCTATCGGTCTGTCATATTCTGAACGTATTAGCGGACTCCCTTTCTCGGAGGGGCCGCTTGTTGCCGTCAGAATGGACTTTCAACAACGAGTATTTAATTAGATTTGCTACCAATGAGAGCGTCAGTGATGGACTTATTTGTGACGCATCTCAACAATCAGTTGCAGACGTATGTGTCACCATGTTCGGATCCTCGAGCATTTGCAGTAGATGCTCTATCGATCTAGGGAGACGGAATGATAGGATATGCGTATCCTCCAGCGCCGTTGATTCAGCAGATATTGCTCAAGTTAAAATAATCTCAGTGCAAAATTCTGTTGGTAGCATCTCTGTCTCCACAAATTATTAATTGGATTAATCTACTCAGGTGTCTGTTGTGGGACATGCTGCGGAAGCTTCCTCCACATTTCGGTCCGTTCTATGGCAAGATGGATTCAATTAACTATCCGTACTGCTTATGATAAATATCTTCAACTCAGCAGTCTGTGCTTAAGATTTCAGCTCATGAATTAAGAGTTCTTTCTACATCGTGGGCTTACACTAATAGTGTTGCTATTACAGATCTAATGAGGGCTGCATATTGGTCTCAACCCTCCACTTTCACGAATTTGTATCTTAGAAATATTGAGTCCATTTCTGGAGATCTGCATTGTTTTGGTCCGTTATCTGTTGCTCAGAATGTCGTCCACTAAACAGTTGCAACTATAGTTATGTAGGCTTTCCGGCAGTGACTCTGTCCTGCTGCCCTCTTCGCTCTGGAGTATTTGATCTAGGGCAAGGGGGCGGGGGGGGGGGGGGGGGAGGGTGTTCCCTTAGGTCACCTGCTTTATTGTGAAAAGCAAGGGAATACCTCTCCTGGAGTCAGTAATTCCGAGTTAGTACCAGGATGATTTTAAAGTGTAAAGCTAATGTTTACTCATCCATGTAATATTTTTAAAGTGTAGCTCAGTGTGAAGCATTTGTATATGCCACGTGTCATACGGGCGTTAATATACAATCCTCTGACACTTTTAATGAGTATAAAGAGTCTCATTTCTCTGGACTTCTTTTATTTATTGGCTTTCCTTTAAAAGTAATTAGCATAACGGGTTATACTGGAGGTTAATAGAGATCATTGATGTTATTGTGCTCACTTACAGAATGGTGTTGTGTCTTTCTCGTTTTGATGCAAATAAGAAAGATACATGTAAAGCCTATTTCTCCTTTCTCCTCGAGGAGATAATTCTGTTATATGTAGTTGAGTCTATTGGATTTTCCTTATGTCCTATGCCCTCCAACCTTTTTACTATTCAGCTAAGTCTGGGTCATTGGTACAGTATAAAAATGTTAAAAAATTTATAGTAATTTATATATTTTTTATACTAACCAATGACCCAGACGGGGATGACCCTCCCATGAGTTGCGAACTCATACCTCCCCGCTGAATACATAACGCTTACCAGGCACTGGTTGTAAAAATGATAATTGCGCCAATTTCGAGACCTCCTTGACACTGCGTATGCGCAGTGGAGTAAAAGTATGGAGGACCATATAGGACAGGTAATTTTCAGTTTTTGATGCAACTTTTGGGGATTGAGGGGTAAAATTTGTGTTTGGCTCTAAATATTCAAGAGTTAGCACCAGCTAAGTCTGGGTCATTGGTAAGTATAAAAAATATATAAATTACTATAAATTTTTTAACTTTTGTTTCAATATAAGGTTCATGACTCCTCTTGGAATGCGTTTGGAGGGGGCGGAGGATAACTTGCATTTTGAAAGCAAAATATACAATATTTTTATACTGTACCAATGACCCAGACATAGCTGGTGCTAACTCTTAAAATATAGGGCCAAACACAAATTTTGCCCCCCAATCCCCAAAATTTGCATCTAAAACTAAAGAAAACATGTCCTGAAAGGCCCTCCACACTTCGCCCCTACTGCGCATGCGCAGTGTCAAGGACGTTCCGAAATTGGCGCCATTAATTATTCTAAGTTTGGCCCTTCATCAGTTAACATCTGACTGATCTTTGTGCTTATAAATCTCAGTTTAAATGATGCCAGACACATAAATATTAGTGAAATGGTGATTCTAAGGAGGATAGAGAAGGAGGAGAGGAAAAGAATGTGTGACAGAATATTATCAGGGCTGTAACTTAAAATTTTTTTATGAAATTATGTTAAGTTACCTATTTTCAAGGCAGCAGCCATTTTGTTGTCATTCTGATTATTTAGTTACACTGTTTTTTTAAGTGTTTTCCTCTCTCCCTGTCCTTTAAGTTCCCCCTTGCTATTCTCCCATGCTTTTGACATAGTTTCTGTAATTATTATTACTAAAATTTCTTGGGAGTTTTAGCTGAATAACAGAATGAATTCTGTTCTTTCCCCATGTTTACGTCTTCACCTACGGGTGGTTAGGCGTTGTGTTCTGCATCTGCCATCTGATGTTCTGCAGTTTCTTCCCTGGAAGTCTCTGTTTTGCATCAGATAGTGTATTTTTGGTAACTGATTTCAGGCCTGGGTGCCTGGAGTCTTATTTTAGTGTTTTTACACTCATTGTTTACATTTACAACAGCCCTCTGTGTGAGGGGGGGATTTCTGGAAAATAATATCTTTATTTTATTTTAATCATAACTAGATACATTATTATTGTTCGTAAGTGTTGAATAAATTGTTTAAAATATTTTTAAAATTTTTGTCCACACTTGGGCTTGGGATCCATTGGGGCTCAACGTTACTTTTCAGAAACTTGGGCTGTTCTGAAAAAATATTTTTTCAAAATATTTTGATTTCAATTATTTTTTCTATATTAATGGATCATATTATTATTATGTATTTTGATTGCCAGGGGTTAGTGCGAGTACCAGGACTTGTTTTCTTTTCACATTGAAAGGATATTGATCAATTGTTTTAAGAGGAAGTCTTCCTCTGACTTTATTATCATTCTATATGTGGTCAGTGTACTCGCATTAACTCCTGTTCTGTATCGTATGATTTCGATGACAATATGGGAAGCGTATGTCACGGTATGTTGTTGGGGATTTGGACACTCCGGTCCTTTCCCCGCAGGGTCACTCTACTTTATCAATTTCTATTTCAGACGATCAAGATTAGGGTGATGTATCTGTGATGTCTTCCAACAGTGTGCCTCCGTCGTCACAATTAATGAAGGGCTAGCGGAAAAGTGCTCATGTAAATACGCCAATTGCCTAAGAGGACCCTAGTAGGTTCGACGGCCTTTGACGTCCGCTAGCTCGCCCGGTGTAGCGTCCATTCACCGAATGGTTCGGCAGCCGGGTTCGTCCGTTGCGGTCTAGAAGGAATTTTGGGGTGATGCGAGCACTATAAATTAACTTAATGCACACCCAGTGACGGCGGATCGGAGGGAGAACGCAGGAAGCCTTTTAGTCGGTTCATAGCTCGTTCCGGTCCATCCGGACGGCAAGCGAGAGAGGCCTCTCTCTCGTTCAACAACATCTGGCCCCAGATGTTGTGGTACAAAATGTGTCGCAAGCGGAGCATACGTCCGTCGCTCGGGACGCTCCGTTGTATAGGCAGTCCGCTGAGACTGCTAAGGCTTCCTCTTCTCGTCAGCGCACACGACCGCACCTTGGCTGCGTGACCGCCGATATATTACCAGCTTCGCCGATCAAGGATTCTTCGGCGACCAGGTCACACCATCCGGTAGCCAGGGACACGAGGCCTGCAGATTCCGGACGTTCGCATAGGAAGTGTGCGGGAGTCAACGTACACGGAGCTTCCGGCGGCAATGCATCGTAAGACCGCTACTGCACAGGCCTCGGGAACGGACGTGCTTTCCTTAATAGCACAGTTTATCGCAGCATCCCAGCATCAACTGAATCTGTCGCATATATTTTATCCGACGATGCTGGGTCGGGACGCTCCGCGGAAGCGGGTACGGACGTCCGAAAGTTTCATCCGGTCCGACGGGATACCGAAAGGGATTCGGAGGATTTCGAGCTTTCCCTTTCGGAACAACATATGCTGTTGTGTATGTCATCTGACTTGGTCTTCTACAGCTTCTTTCGTCGGACCAGAATGCTGCGATGCTGGATAAGAAACTGATAGCGTCGGTGGACTTAGAAATTTTTGGTTCGGTTCAGGGACATCGTCCCTCAGTTCCGACATAGTCCAATAATGTCACACAAACTTTCGAATTATTGAACGACGCTATATATATTATTATTTTATGCTTGCTATCCAAGCATTTCTGGTTTCTTGTTCGAAGAGTTATGGAGATGTCTTTCAAAAGTGTGCCTCTGTCGTCATAGTTAATGAAGAGTTAGCGGCAATAAGTGCTCATGGAATATGTCTATCGCCTACGGAGTGACATTCGCTAGCTCACCCGGTGTAGCGTACATTCATCGAATGGTTCGGCTGCCGGGTTCGTCCGTTGCGGTCTAGGAAGGAGATTTGGGTGATGCGAGCACTTTAATTACTTTAGTACTCACCCAGTGACGGCAGATTGAGGACAGATCGGAGGAAGCCTGTTAGTCCGGTTCCTGGCTTGTCCAGGTCCGTCCGGGCTGTGAGCGAGAGAGGTTCCTCTCTCGCCCAACAACATAGGGGACCGCATGTTGTGGTTCAGATATTTTACATTCGGAGCATATGTCCGTTGGTCGGGACGCTCCGTTATATTGACAGTCCGAGAGACTGTCTTTAATGCTTCCTCATCCTCACAGCAGGGCACACGACCGCACATTGGCTACGTGACCTCGAGTATCCGATCAGTTTCGGCATTCAGTGATTCCACGGTGAATAGGTCGCGCCATCCGGTAGCCAAGGGACACGAGGCCTATACACTCGGTTCGCTCGCATATTGGTAGTATGCACGGGGTAACGATCACGGAGCTTCCAGCGGCAATGCATTGTATGACCGCTTCTCCTCAGGCCTCAGTGACGGACGTGCTATCCGAGTTAGCACAGTTGTTTCGCAGCATCCCAGCAATTGACAGTTTCTCGGTCGAATCAGGAATTATCCGACGGCGCTGGGTCGGTGCGGTTGCATCAGCTACGGACGACCGAACGCTTTATAGGGTCCGACAGGATGGCGAAAGGGATTCGAAAGATTTCGAGTTTTCCCTTTAGTAGTATCGGAAGATGCCTTTCATATCTTCTGGCATTATCTTCCAGTGATTATTATTTCGGACTTCATTGCTGCGATCTTGGATAAGAGACTTATAGCGTCATTGGACTCGGATTTTTCGATCGGTTCGGGGACATTGTCCCTGGCTTACCGACGCAGTCCAATATTGTCATTACAACATGTGTTTTATTTTTCGACGCTATATATATATATATATACAAGCCTGCTACTAAGCATGATAGTTTAGTTTCTTGTCCGCGTTGCTCATTTCTGTCATTTTATCATTTATACAAATAGTTTATTTTGGCAGAGCAGGGCATACCGAGAGTTCATATGCGTCTAGACGGTGTGATTAAAGACTGCATATATTCTTTTTCGCCGTTTATGTCTTTTCCAATTTCAATGTTGGGAACGACATTATGTATAGTAGACTTAACTTAGACGCTTTATTATACGTAATCCGCCTTACTGAGGCGTTATCATTACGTCTTCAAGAAAAGATTTACGGGATATTATTCTCAATGTAATTTCTTTTGAGGGCAGTAGTTTGTTCACGTATAACTCCGCCCTTCAGTGGCTGATTGGAGTTAGTTAGACGTGACGCAGCCCTAGCTACATCCACACGCGTGGATAGTAAGGTTAAGAACTCTCTCAGAGTCGCTTCGTTCTCGGAGGAGCTTCTCTTCGACGGCAACTTTTCGGCAATCCATGAATTGCTCGATTTATTCGTTCTCTTGTCTATCTAGTGTTACAAGAGATTCAGACTGGGGCAAACATTCGGTGGTTGACTCTGAGAGGGCCACCGCAGTTGCCGGACCCGAGTGTGGCTGTTATGACGGTTGCCAGTCAAACAGATTGGGATATAATACTGATCCCTACGGATTCGAAGTGCCCGGGTCTTTGGGTTCCGCAGTCTTTTAGCAATCAGTTTTACTTCCGCGGAATAATGTTTTTTAGGCTTGCTTTATGTCATTGCATGAACATTATTCAGAAGCGCATGCCCAAATTCCTGTCCTTTAATTCGACAGTAGTGGCGTATCTCCGGAACCAGGGAGGCACTCTTTCGTTTCCGTTATTCAATTTAATGGAAAGAATCCGTCTGTTGGTTATACTACACCAAGTTCAGTTTTGGTCCGTCATATTCCGGGTCGTCTGATTGTTTTATCGGACTCCCGTTCTCTTACGGGTCGCTTGTTGCTGTCAGAATGGACTCTCAACAAACAAGTATTCAATCAGATTTGCTATCTATGGGAGCGCCCAATGATGATTTATTTATGACACAGCTTGCTAATCAATTGCAGACGTATGTGTTGGCTTGTCCAGATCTCTGAGCTAATATTGTTAACGCTCTATTGATCTATAGGACGGAATGATAGGATACGCGTATCCTCCGGCGCTGTTGTTTTAGCAGGTATTGCTAAGATAAACAACCACAATACATTTCTGTTGATAGCATCTCTATCTTCACAGAGATCATGAGTAATTTACTCTCTTGTCTACTGTGGGTCTTAACGTGAAATCTTCCTCTATGTGAGGATCTTTTTCACTGGGTAAATCGTGTCATCTTTATCACAACCAGCAAGGTCGCAACCTTTATGTATTCCGTTGTGTGGTCCGTATTGCATTGTAAGCACTGTACTGGACGAGCTTTGGACGCGATTTCTTACTATAGGAGATCCTCTTCTTCGCTATTCTATGCGGCTAAAGTGGAGGCTCTTCCGTCGTGGTGTAGGGATCATTATGTTCATATTGTTGATCCCTCCATACTACTCATTGCTATTTTTTAGTATACTTGTTTCACAAGATCTACTGCAGCCTGTTATTATTTAGGTTATAGGTTTATGTTACCTCATACCTATGCACTCTACGATTGTTTACAATTGAGTCTTTTGTCTGTTTATCTAAGTCAGTTAGTAACTTTTTGATAAATAGACTTAGAATCTTTAGATTAAATTCCTATACGGATTTTAACTTCGGTTCTTATTTAGCTAAGTAATCATTTGAGCTTCTGGAAACAGTAGTTTTCAAATTCTGACCTTTTAGACAGTAATTCTGTTGGTTTCTCTTTTACTGTAGAGTCAGTGAGTTTCATGCACTATCGATGGATGATTTTCACTTTCATAGTTTCGGAATCAATACTTCCGTTACTATTTAGGTTGGATTGTTGCATAAGAGTTAGGCTCCTATTATCCAGAACCTATTATTTTAAGGTCCTTCCGTCTTCGTATGGGCATAGGCCTTTACTCTTTCCGGGTACAGTTTATGTATTTATAAACAGATATCTGTTTATTACAAGGGCGTAAGCTTCTTCTGTCTTTGATGTCTAGTAGAAGGACGTTACGCTCCATTTTATTGTTAATGGATTCTATTAACTATCGGTACTGCTTATGGTATATCATTGACTTAGCAGTTGTGCTTAAGATTTCGGCTCATGAAGTAAGAGTTCTTCTACTTCTTGGGCTTACATTAATAGTGTCGCTATTATAGATTTTTCAAGGCCGCTCATTGAGCTCAGCCATCCACATTCATGAATTTTATCTTAGAAATATCGAGTCCATTTCTTGAGGCCTCTATTGTTAGGTCTATTATCTACTGCTCAGAATGTCATTCACTTAACAGTTGCTACTATAGCTAGGTAGGCTGTCTGTTTCGGCAGTGTCTCCGTTCGGCTGCCCTCTTCGCTCTGGGCTATTTGACCCAGGGCAAGGAAAAGGGGGGGGGGGGAGGGTGTTCCCTTGGGTCACCTGTTTTACTATGAAAACAAGGGGATACCTCCTCCGGAGTTAGTAATTCTGAGCTGTTATTGGGATGGTTGTTTAGTGAGAAGTTTAGGTTTTTAAAATTCATTCAAGTCTTAGTTTTTAAAGTATAGCTTTTGAATTTTGCATATGTCAACGGACATGATTATGCAATCCTCAGACACTTTTAGGAGTATAAGAGTCTCTATTCTCTAGACTTACTTTATTTATTGGCTTACTTTAAAAATTATTAGTATAAGGATTATATTGGATATTAATAGAGTACATGGATGTATGAAGCTCAATTTTGGAAGGTGTTGTATCTTTCTAATTTATCATAAATAAGAAAGATACATGTAAGGCCTATTACTTCTTTTTCCCTACAGGGGATGACTCTATTTTATTTTATTGAGCGTATTCCATTTTGCTCTATGTCCTTGGCCCTTCAGCCTTTTTACTATTCAGCTATGTCTGGGTCATTGGTACAGTATAAAAATGTTAAAAAATTTATAGTAATTTATATATTTTTTATACTTACCAATGACCCAGACGGGGATGGCCCTCCCAGGAGTTGGGAACTCTTGCCTCCCCGCTGAGTACATAGCGCTTACCAGGCACTGGTTATTAGAATGATTAATGGCGCCAATTTCGGAACGTCCTTGACACTGCGCATGCGCAGTAGGGGCGAAGTGTGGAGGGCCTTTCAGGACATGTTTTCTTTAGTTTTAGATGCAAATTTTGGGGATTGGGGGGCAAAATTTGTGTTTGGCCCTATATTTTAAGAGTTAGCACCAGCTATGTCTGGGTCATTGGTAAGTATAAAACATATATAAATTACTATAAATTTTTTAACTTTTTGAAAAAAAAAATTGTTTTGTGTCGTTATCACAATGTGTTTGGTAAATGATTAACAGGAATATTATATTAACCATTATTATCCAAATAAACGAAATGCACTGTACTTGTTTTTATTTTAATTTTTCAGCATGCAATGCCTTTGCCAGGGTTTCTATTACTCACAAAAGATATTTATAATCATGTACTGAAATTTAATAATTCAGGTGAGTCTTATTTATTAGCTGTACATATAGACAGAACAGCACACACGTTCAAACTGTCATTTTTTATCGCACAAAATTTATTTGAGCGGAGGGATCATATTGAATGTGAAACCGAAGACTTCAAGTTCTATACAGTGAAGCCCACTTAATTGAATATCTCTTAATTGTATATCCCTGTTAATTGAATATAATTTTCAAACACAAAACCATTTACCATACCTTCAGTACAAATTTGATCTGTTAATTGCATATGGGTTGTAGAGTAAACTCATGTTAATTGTATATAAATTTTTGTAATATCTCGAAAAAGTTACTGTGACATGCACCAAATTCCCCTTATTTATCAACATTTTTGGCTTCACTACATCCAATACAGGCATTTATTCTATTATATCTTGTTTGACAGAGCTCTATGAGCTCTGTCAAACAAGATATAATAGAATAAATGCTCAGTTTACCTCCAGAACACAGGAAACTGACCAAATCCCTGTTAATTGTATACTCCTGTTAATTGAATAATGTTCACTGGCAAAATGGATATTCAATTAAGAGGATTCTACTGTATTATCCTTCTGCCAAAATCGATGAAGTGCGGTAAAATATGACAGTTCGAACCACATATGCTGTTCTGTATTTATTGCACGTCTACAGTTTTATAAAAAAATATTAATTGATTTTGGCAGAGGATAATATTGAACTCAGAGTTTTCAGCTTCTTCTATATTATCCTTCCACCAAAAGCGATCTCGTGTGGTAAAAAATAACAGTTTGAACACATATGCTGTTCTGTATTTATTGCATGTCTGCACTTTACAAAAAATATTAAAAACACAAATTATTGCCAAAAATAACCCACACGTAAAAAAAAAAAAATAGTTAAATTGTCTGTGCATGTGATCCGTATTGTTCAGAATCAATACAAAAAATTATTGTTCGCTTCGTTTTTTGCAGAAAAAACATGCATATTATGAAAATAAAAGCACAGGCATGCAATAAATAAAAATAACCCCCCCAGTTCAGTTCACTAAAATGTTTTTTAGCTCACCTGACTGAAAGTCAGTGGGAGATTTTGCCATCACTTGGCTTCCTGCTCAGATAATTTTTGAAACTTTTCTTCTTCAAAACCACTTGGCCAAATTCAAACATATTTGGCACCGACTATCTTTGGACTGTACTCTTTCTATTTTTTCAAATGAAGCTGCTGCCATCTTTGGGCTGTGGTGATTAATGCCCCAAAAGCCTAAAAATCTTGTTCTCATGAGCCATCACAGAGAATGCTTTGATATTTGGTGTGGGACTTCCTTTGGTGCTGAAGATTAAAGTTTGTTCAAGGCAAATTGGTAGGTCAGTATTTGGGCTCTTTGTGAGAGCATGCCCATTTTGGGCTCCACCCAAAATGTGTGTTTCAAGAACTGATGGGTTGATTTAAACCAAATCTGGCATGTAGTATAATTGGGTCATAAGTACTTGATTGCTGTCTGAAATTTTTTTTTCATAGACCCGTTGGAACCCAGTTTAACATGGTTGGCAATGGGAAAATGCCAAATTATCATCTTTCTTGTGCTCCATGAAAAGACTATCTTTCTTCAGAACCTTGTGTCCATATCTAAACTTATTTGAAACAAAGCATCGTAGTGGAGTATACTGTTCGGACTTTTTTCTTACCAAACAGTTACTATGCCTCTTAACCCTTTACCCAACGCAGACGATATAAAAATGTATTATTTTGAATATAATTTGTTCAAATTTTTCAAAAAATTTCAACAAAACCATATCATGTGACACCTCATTGGAACGAGCTCAATGAGCTCATTCCAATGAGGGGTCACATAATATGGTTTTGTTGAAATATTTTGAAAAATTTAATTTTTTCAACCGCTCAATTTGCATATTACGCGGACTGATTCGGGCGATTCATTAGGTAAAAGGTTAATGTCCCAAAAGCCTAAAAATCTTCAAAAATTATCTTCTCATAAGCCACTCACAATAATGCTTAGATTTCTGGTATGGAACTTACTTTAGTGATACCGATTCAAGTTTTTTTTTCAAAAGAATTCAGCAGGTCACTATTTGGACTCCCTGTGGAAGGATGCCCATTTTGGGTTCCACCCAGAGAGAGAACCACAGAAGTTAAAAACAAAACAAAATTTGTACAGACACATTTTTAAGACTTCACAGAACAGAGCTTTGTGTTTGCCTGAGAACCTTTCCAAGGACCAGCAGAAATGAATGGCCCAAAGCTGCGTTTGGTTGTGCATGCCAAATCAAAAAATTGCTCTTGCTGTCCATCACTTCCTGACACACTCATCTCTTTTGACAAATTGCACCAGGTGTGACAGTTTCAAGCTCACATGAGCCTCTAGTTAATGTTTCTGCATTGTTCTTATGCATCGTGTTTTAAACGTTCATCTGTTTATCAAATGCGATTTCCTTTATGATGACGAATATATTTATTTCTACATGTAGTTTTGAAAACTGGAACTCCAAAGACAGCATCAAAATCACAGTTGCAGTTGGATGGAAATTTAGAGTTACAATGACCTATATGAGCGACTTTTACTCAATTAAATTTTTATGTTGGGCATAATTTTTTGGGGTGTTTCGGGATACCTAAACACAGGTGTAGGGGTGGGGTGGGGGGACTAATTTTGCAACAGACTGAAGGTAAAAATCATTTTTCTCAAACCTGAAATTCTTGAGATAATTTCTGCAAATACATTTTTCTCAGGAAATAGGCGTACTGATATATTACACAGGTGCGTTGCCCTGGAAAGGGAGCCCCTGTGGCACTAACTGCAGGGACCGACCTGGGCATGCGCCAGAGCGTATTTGGTTCTGAAACATCAGCACCTGGCTCTTAAATCTCAGAAATATGCTTCTCAGTTGGCGCGTAACTTCTCAGATCATATTTTGATATTCTTTCGATGGATAATCGAGAGAGACACTCTTACATGTATTATATATATGATTATCATTTATCATTGTTGTGGAGTGCTTTAGTTAATACCGGTACTTCAAGTCTTAATTACCAAGCATTAATCTTCACTGTGGTTTCTGATCAAGTCTTGGCTGCCTAAATAGGCAGCCAAGACTTGATCAGAAACCACAGTGAAGATTAATGTTTGCTACAGTGTACTAAATGAAAATGATGAGAGCTATTACATACTTGCAGTGTGTGTTACAAACAGCAGTGTGACTCCATAAATTGAAATCTGGCGCATGAATTGAAAAAATAGGCTCCAAGGCTAGAGCGTATTTTAAATAGTTCTGATCGGTCCCTGTAACTGGTGCCAAATACATCTTATATGCAAATACAATGTATTGTTATGTTTGTACAATGAAAACCGAAACCAAAACTCTGACTCTTTGAATGAAACTTAAACCAATACCGGAACCGACATGAAATTTGAAAACCACCCATCTCTGTGAGTCAGATTTTCTATGACGGGGGAGGTGCCTGTGAAACCAAAAAAAATTTATATTTTTATACTGTACCAATGACCCAGACTTAGCTGGTGCTAACTCTAACAAAACCAGGGCCAAACACAAATTTTGCCCCCCAATCCCCAAAATTTGCATCCAAAACAAAAAGAAATCATGTCCTAAAGGACCTCCAAACTACGCCTCTACTGCGCATGTGCAGTGACGCAGACGTCCCGAAATTGGCGCCAATTATCATTCTCTGTTTGGCCCTTCATCAGTCAACATCTCACTGATCTTTGTGCTTGTAAATCTCAGTTTAAAGGATGCCAGACACGTAATTTTTGGAGAAAATGTGATTCTAAGGAGGATAGAAGGAGGAGAGGAAAAAGAAGTGACAAAAAATAATCAGGGCTGTACTTAAAATTTTTTGATGAAATTATGTTAAGTTGCCTATTTTCGAGGCATGGGCCTCTTGTCATTCTTGCTAAATGTTGCACTGCTTATTCAGTGTTTCCTCTCCCCTAGCCTTCTAAAGTCCCCCCTTGCAATTCTCCCATGCTTTTGCCATATTTTTGAGAAATTTCATTTCTAAAATTTCCTGGGAGAGTTGCTTGGTTACAGAATGTTTTCTGTTATTTTCCCCATAGTTACGTTTTCACCCATGGATGTATAACGTTTGTGTTCTGCATCTTCCATCTGATGTTCTGCAGATTCTCCCCTGGGAGTCTCTGTTTTGCATCAGATAGAGTGTAACTTGATGACTGATTCCGGGCCAGTTTTTTCAGTGCTTGGAGTCATGTTTTCTGGTGTTTTTACACGGTTTGTTTACATTGGCAACAGCCTTTTTTGAGGAGGGCTGTTTGCCTTTGCTGTAGTTTATCTCACTATAAGATACATTTATATTATCCGTAAGTGTCTCATTAATTATTTAATATAAATTTAAAATTTTTGACCACACTTTGCCATCCGATCCATCGGGGCTCAACGTTACTTTCAGCAACTTGGGCTTCGCTGAAAAAATATTTTTTCAAAATTATTTTGATTTGCAATTGTTTTTTCATTTATTAATGGATCATGTTATTATGTATCTTTGTGTCAGGGGTTTTTGCGAGTAACTAGGACTTATTGTTGTTCTTTCACAATGAAGGGACATTGTTCAAATTGTAATAGGAAGAAATCTTCCTCTGACTTTCATGATCATTGTATTAATTGTAGTCAGTGTTCTCGCATTAATCCCTGTCCTATATGTGAATATTGGGATGAGAAACATTGGAAACGTGTGTCACGATATGTTGTTTCTGGAGAAAGGGCTATGCCGGCTCTTTCTCCGCAAGGTCACTCTACTCTCTCAGTTTCTATTTCAGAGGAACCAGAACAGGGTGATGTTTCCATGTTATCTTCTACAAGTGTGCGTCCGTCGTCACAAATGAATTCAGAGCTAGCGGCAAAAGTGCTCATGGAGATTAGACAAATGTCGTCCGCTAGCTCGCCCGGTGTAGCATCCATTCACCGAATGGTTCGGCAGCCGGGTACGTCCGATGCGGTCCAGGAGGAAATTTTGGGTGATGCGAGCACTATAAACATAATAGATGCACACCCAGTGACGGCGGATAGTGAGCGAGAACGGAGGAAGCCTTTGAGTCCGGTTCCTAGCTCGTCCAGGTCCAGCCGGGCCGCGAGCGAGAGAGGCCCCTCTCTCGTACAACAACATCTGGGACCAGATGTTGTGGTACAAAATGTGTCTTTAGCGGAGCATACGTCCGTCGCTCGGGACGCTCCGTTGTATAAGCAGTCCGCGGAGACTGTTAAGGCTTCCTCTTCTCGTCAGCGCACACGACCGCACCTTGGCTGCGTGACCGCCGATATATTACCAGCTTCGCCGATAAGGATTCTTCGGCGACCAGGTCACACCATCCGGCAGCCAGGGATTCGAGACCGATGGACTCCGGACGTTCGCATAGGAAAAGTATGCGGGAGCCATCTGATGCGGAGCTGCCCTCGGCGAAGCAGTGAAAGACTGCGCCTCCGCAGGTCTCGACGCCGGACATTCTTGTGCAGATAGCACAGCTTATCGCAGCATCCCAGCAACCGACAGAAACGGTGTCGGATCGAGAATTATCCGACGGCGCTGGGTCGGTACGCTCCGCCGAAGCATCGGGGGCGGACGACCGGGAACATCATGAGGTCTGACCGGATGGTGAAAGGGATACGGATGACTTGGAGCTATCCCTTTCGGAACAACATAAAGCTGCCGTGGACTTTATCCGGCACTTTCTCCCTCAGGTTGTTCCGTCGGGCCAGACTGCTGCGGTTCCGGACAAGAGAATTATAGCGTCATTGGACTCTGAATTTTTTGAGCGGTTCAGGGACATCGCTCCCGAGTTTCCGTCGCAGTCCAATAATGTTGCAAGAACATTTGAATTATTGAACGACGCTATATTTAAACTTGCTTCCAGGACGGGGAAAGCAGGTTTCTTGTCCGCTAATACTCTCAACCTGCCTTTCATTAATGCAAGGAATAAATTCGATACGGCAGGACAGGGTATACCGAGAGTTCCTCTGCGTATGGACGACGAGGCGGAAGACTTAGAGCTAGCATTACCGTCGTTGGCTTCTATTCCAACCGCGGTGTTGGAAACAGCTATTGCGTCTAACAGAGCCAATTTAGATGCCTTATCTTACGCAGATCACCTTACTAAGGCGTTATCACTGCGCCTTCAGGGGAAAGAGTTTCAGGATATACAATCCTCTTTAAGACTTCTTTCAAGGGCAGTAGCTTATTCCACGTGTAACTCCGCCCTTTCAGTGGCAAATCTGGAGTTGGTTAGACGTGACGCAGCCCTAGCTACATCCACACTAGTGGATACTAAGGTGAAGAACTCTCTTAGAGTCGCTTCGGTCTCAGGAGAACTTCTCTTTGACGGCAAGCTTTCTGCTATTTATGATAAAATTACAAAGAAAGCTAAGGATTCTCTGTTGTTCAAATCTGCTCCTAAGAAGTCGGATACAGCAGACACGAATAAGACAGGCACTTCTGGGTCTAATGCGCCCAAGAGAGGTTCCTATAGAGGTTCCGGTGCGTCCTCTTGGTCTTATTCGAGAGACCGTCAGGGTAGCGACTCTCGTTCAGGACGTTCTTCAGGCCGGGACAATCGGTCGGTCGCCCCGAGGTCGACGGGGCGAGGTGCGGGCCGTGGAGGACGTGGTTTCTCCTACCGCAGGCCTCGCAGGGCCAGGAGGTGATGGCTTAAACCTCTATCGCGTACCGGTTGCGGAAGGTTGTCGAGCTTTTCACAAGAATGGGCGTCGATTACGGACGACCCTTGGGTGAGAGGAGTGACTTCGGAAGGTCTAAAGATATCCTTCAAACGAAAGCCTCCATTAACTCGAAGTCCAAAGTGGACTCATCTTCCGTCAAATCCGCAGAAAAGAGACGCTCTGTTATCAGAGGTGCAGTCTCTTTTAATGAAGAACGCGGTAGAGGTCGTAGAAAACCAGGAATCTCCGGGATTCTACAGCCATCTGTTTCTGGTTCCGAAACCAGACGGCTCATTCCGTCCAGTCATAGATTTGAGCTGGATAAACAAGCTGATCGTCGCTCCGAAGTTTTATATGGAGACGATTCGATCGGTCAGAGCGAGTATTCGGGTGAACGATTATGCAACGAGCATAGATCTCAAAGATGCGTACTTTCACGTCATGGTACATCTGACATTCCGAAAGTACCTACGCTTCGCAGTCCTAGGAGTGGTGTATCAATTCCGGGCGATGTGCTTCGGATTGAATCTAGCACCCTGGGCAACGAGTTAACGCTTCAGAACGATGTTCAGAATCTTCTTCTATTGCTCCGACGTCTCGGTTTTATAGTAAACGAGGAGAAGTCGGATCTGGTGCCGTCCAAGTCATTCACTCATCTGGGAATGAGCTTCGAGACGCACAACAATCTCGTTCGTCTGCCGTTAACCAGAGCGAAATTAGTCAGTTGTTACGCACGCTATTGTCTGCACGCAGACAAATTCACGGCGAGAGAATTTATGAGACTGATAGGTCTGTGCGGAGCCGCCGCGGATCTCATTCCGATGGGGTGGTTACGCACACGTCCTCTTCAAATTTTCTTGACTCAGAATTGGAGTGTGAAAATTCATTCGCTCGCTGTAGACGTTCTCTTGTCAGATCAAGTGAAACAAGAGATTCAGACTTGGGCAAACATTCAGTGGTTAACTCAGGGAGTTCCGCTGCAGTTGCCGGATCCGAGTTTTACCATTATGACGGATGCCAGTCAAACAGGTTGGGGTGCATCATTAATCCCAACGGATTCGAGATGCCAGGGTCTTTGAGATCCGCAATTCCTGTGCAAGCACATAAACATCAAGGAAATGATGTCAATTTGGCTTGCGTTACGTCACTGGATGGACATTATTCACAATGCTCATGTCCAAATCCTTTCCGACAATACGACAGTAGTGGCGTATATACGGAATCAGGGAGGCACTCATTCAGTTCCGTTGTTCAATCTAACGGAAAGAATCCTTCTGTTTGCGCTAGAACATCATGTTCTTCTTTCGGTCCGTCACATACCGGGTCGTCTGAATGTGCTAGCAGACTCCCTTTCACGAAAGGGTCGCTTGTTGCCGTCGGAGTGGACTCTCAACAAACAAGTATTCAATCAGATTTGCTACCAATGGGAACGGCCAATGATAGACTTATTTGCGACACATCTCAACAATCAGTTGCAGACGTATGTGTCTCCGTGTCCGGATCCAAGAGCATTTGCAGTAGACGCTCTGTCGATCCCTTGGGACGGAATGATAGGATATGCGTATCCTCCAGCGCCTTTAATTCAACAAGTATTGCTAAAGATAAAACAATCTCAGTGCAAGATTCTGTTGGTAGCATCTCTGTCGCCACAGAGACCGTGGATAAATCTACTCAGGTGTCTGTTGTGGGACCTACCGCGAAAGCTTCCTCCACGGGAGGATCTTCTTTCGCAGGGGAAATCGCGCCAACTCCATCACAACCCGCAAGGTCTCAACCTTCACGTTTTTCCGTTGTGCGGTTCTTCTTGCATGGCAAACACTTTACAGGACGAGCAGTGGACGCGATTTCTAACTGTAGGAGGACCTCCTCTTCGCTAAACTATGCGGCTAAGTGGAAGGTTTTTCGTCGTTGGTGTAGGGATCATTCTGTAGATATATTCGATCCCTCTATACCAGATATTGCAAACTTTCTAGTATACTTGTTTGACGAAATCAAACTGCAGCCTGTTACTATAAAGGGTTATAGATCTATGTTATCTGATACCTATGCACATCATGATAGTTTACAAATTGAATCTAATGTCTCTTTATCTAAGTTGGTTAGAAACTTTTCGATAAATAGACCCAGAACTCTTAGATTAATTCCTAAGTGGAATTTAGCTTGGGTTCTTCTTAAATTGAAGGAAAAGCCATTTGAACCTCTTGGGACAGTAGATTTCAAATTCTTATCTTATAAGACAGCTTTTCTCTTAGCTTTCTCTTCTGCTAGAAGAGTCAGTGAGCTTCATGCACTGTCGGTGGATGATTCTCACTATCGTAGTGTTGGGAACACTATCACCTTCACTACTAATGTGGGATTTTTAGCTAAGAATCAGGCTCCTAATAAATATCCGGAACCTATTGTTATTAAGGCTCTTCCGTCTTCAGGCGGACGTAGGCCTTTACTCTGTCCTGTTAGAGCGTTACGTATCTATAAACAGAGATCTCAGTTTATGAGAAAGGGACGGAAACGTTTCTTTCTGTCTTTGATGCCTAATAGAAAGGACATTTCGGTCCATTCTATTGCTAGATGGATTCAATTAACTATCCGTACTGCTTATGAAGATTTATCTTCTTCTCAGCAGTCTGTGCTTAAGATTTCTGCTCATGAAGTAAGAGCTCTTTCTACTTCCTGGGCTTATGCTAATAGTGTTGCTATTACAGATTTAATGAAGGCTGCTTATTGGTCTCAGCCATCCACATTTACGAATTTTTATCTCAGAAATATTGAGTCCATTTCTGGAGACCTGCATTGTTTAGGTCCGTTATCTGTTGCTCAGAATGTCGTCCACTAAACAGTTGCAACTATAGTTATGCAGGCTTTCTGTTCCGGCAGTGACTCCGTCCGGCTGCCCTCTTCGCTCTGGGCTATTTGACCCAGGGCAAGGGGAAGGAGGGGGGGGGCGGGTGTTCCCTTAGGTCACCTGCTTTATAGTGAAAAGCAAGGGAATGCCTCCTCCAAGTCAGTATTTCTGAGTCGCTTCCGGGATGGTTTTAAAGTGTAATATTAATGTTAAAATTCATTCATGTCTTATTTTTAAAGTGTAGCTCGGTGTGAAGCATTTGTATATGTCAAGTGTCAAACGGGCTTTAATATACAATACTCGGACACTTTTAAATGACTATAAAGAGTCTCAATTCTCTGGACTACTTTATTTATTGGCTTGCTTTAAAAATAATTAGTATAAGGGATATACTGGATGTTAATAGAGAACATGAATGTTATTGTGCTCAATTATTAAGGGTAGTGTATCTTTCTAATTTAATATTAAATAAGAAAGATACATGTAAAGCCTAATACTCCTTTTCTCCTTAAGGGGTTACCTCTTTACTATATAGTTGAGCTTATTGGATTTTCCTCTATGTCCTAGGCCCTCCAACCTGTTTACTATTCAGCTAAGTCTGGGTCATTGGTACAGTATAAAAATGTTAAAAAATTTATAGTTATTTTTATATTTTTTATACTTACCACTGACCCAGACGGGGATGGCCCTCCCTGGAGTTGGGAACTCTTGCCTCCCCGCTGAGTAGATAGCGCTGTCCAGGCACTGCCAGTAAGAATGATAATTGGCGCCAATTTCGGGACGTCTGCGTCACTGCGCATGCGCAGTAGAGGCGTAGTATGGAGGTCCTTTAGGACATGATTTCTTTTTGTTTTGGATGCAAATTTTGGGGATTGGGGGGCAAAATTTGTGTTTGGCCCTGGTTTTGTTAGAGTTAGCACCAGCTAAGTCTGGGTCATTGGTAAGTATAAAAAATATATAAATTACTATAAATTTTTTAACTTTTTAATGCTGTAATGGCTATATGGAAGTGAAAATTTGATTCTCAATTAATTTTCATGAAGTCTTGATTCTTTGTTAACCGCCATCCTTGAAAACCTTTAAAAACATAACACAGTGAACCTTGAAAGTCGTTGAATTCTTTTTCACTTAGATTAAATGCCTGTATTGGATGTACTAAGGTCACCAGACCTGAAAATAAGCCGTCTGACATTTGCAGAATGAGGTCCCCTGAGGGTGAATTTGATGATGCTATCCCATACAGTGGGCCAATTTATCCTCTGGGTACCTCTTCTTGTTTAGTTTTGAGACCCTGATCCAGATTGAGGTTCACAGAGGGTAAATTTAGTGTTGCTGTGCAGGGTAGCATCACTAAATTCACCCTCTGTGGGCCTCGTTTTGCAGATGACAGTATGCTTATTTTCTGACTTCAAGGTCACTTCTCTGTGTGGTTGTTATGCCCCTGACCTCCAAAGGTGGATTCGTGGGTATCTTGTGAACTCCTCTGTCCATCCATCTGTCCATACAAACCTTTTGCATTGTAATTTCATAGCTGGATTTGGATCTCTTTTGGTATGCTGATAGACCCGCATGGGGGAATGGATATGAACAAGGAACGGGTTCCATCCAGTAATGTTTCCCAGAGTTATGCCCCTTTTTCACTTTTTGGACTTAGAAAATTTTTCTGTTCTCACTCTTTTGACTTAGAAAATTGTTCTCCTACTTCGAACACTATCTCAGATCTTTAAGGCTACTTCGAACATGCCTATGGGTCAGGGGCAGTGGCCCACGCTTTGCGTAGCCCTTGTTATCAGTTCTATGAACAATGTTTTTACCAGTCTTATGATTAGCTTCCACTTAAGATTTAAATCCTGACTGTTCATAGTCCATGAGGTGATGAAACAAATTGATCATGTGCAAATTCCATGAACCAGGGATTTCGAACGGTCATGATTGAATTCTTGTGTTGGTTCCCTTCATAAAACATAATTATTTTATGTCTGGACAGTATATCGAGTTGGCACATCTAAAAGGCAGCACCTTGACTAACCATAATTCAGGCAAGTTCCATTCCTAAAAAAGAAACAAAACAACATAGCTTCTGACACAAAATATTTCCTGTAAACTGTCAACACTCTAGTTGTGGAAGCCGTCTATTTCATATTTATTTATTTATTTATTTATTTATTAGTGTTTAAGGTCACATATTTCTGCACAATGGCTAATCATGACAACAACAGTTTTACGGGTGGAGGAAGCCTGAGTACCCGGAGAGAACCACCGAGCTACGGCGAGCAACTGTCAGCTCCCCAACATACTAACTCCACACAAGCAGGGTTAGCATTGGTTGAAGACAGGTGCACCATCGACGTGCAGTACGCCTTAATACACAGCGTCACCGTGCCCCCACGTGGGCAATGGGGGTGAAGTGTCTTGCCCAAGGACACAACGTGGTTGCCGCAGGTGGGATGTCTATAGAATGTAAATCAGTCACGATTAGCCGTTGTGCCTTAAACATCAATAAATAAATAAAGAGAATGTAAATAGAAATTTGCAGAAGGTAATTATAGATTGAAAAGACAAATGTAGAGTGTAATATCAATGCACAATGTTCAAGTGTCACATGATCAACTGGTATTCATGGGATAAATCATATGATTAACTGGTATTCATGGGAGAATAACATCACTAGAGAATTCTCTGACAATACAGTGTTCATTGAAGAAAATTTCAGTTGTGGTGTAAACATAATCAGTTGACTCCTGGACAGAATCTTAACCCTTTACCCAATGTAACGAACAAAACCGGCCAGCGTTATTAACAAAAATCACCAAGGCCACACAAAGTAGATCTTCTGTTTCTCAGGCCATTATTTGTGAAATTGCATGCGTGCGAGCGGTTTTTTATTTTATTTTTTATTTCAGTAATTACTTTTTTGCCATCAAAAGTTCATGTTCTTGGGTCAAGTTTTAGGCCTCATAATCTACAGAATAGCATGGGTGGTGGTGTATTTCATCCCTTGAGTGCAAGAAGGCTTTGCAATGCTTTAGCATTGCAAAGCCTTCTTGCACTCAAGGGACAAATTCATCAATTTTTTTAACTTTGGTAAAATATCAGACATAAACCATTTAATTATTATTTTTTTTAACTTTAAATTGGTTATAAAAATAGAGCATGCGGCAGCCAAAAGGACCATGCGGGAGGGCCTAAGAAACAGATTTTTTATTTTTTTAGGCCCAATCAATTTTCAGTATTTTTTCATTTTTTGCCTCAAAAACATAGGTTATGACCCCTCTTTGGAATGAGCTCATCATAATTTACCCATCTCAGATGATACCGTACTGAGGACAATGGCAGTGGTGCCTCATTGTTGGATCCTAATTATGCTGTTTTGGTACAGTAGAACCTGCCTTGAGAGACCACCCTTTGGGCCACACAAAAGGGGTCTCTCAAGACAGGTGGTCTCTCATAACAGGTTTCAGGTTTTCTCAAGTTAGTGAATAACCAACCACAAAATTCAGAAATGGAGAAGAATGGATTTTTGTAATTACTTTGTAGTTGTTCCTTTTTATGAAGTTTTTGTAACAAACTGAAATGGACTGTTATAAAAATTATAAAAATTAATTAGTGTTGAAAATCTTCATTGAAGATTTTCAGCACTAATTTATTTTTATAATTTTTATAACAGTCCGTTTCAATTTGTTACAAAAAGATTTTCAACAAAAATTTATTTTTATTCCTATCTGTCATATTTCAGGTATGTATGAAATTGTTTATTCAGCAATAATCCTAATATTTTCACAGGCGTCTTATAAAAAACATCTCAATCTTTAATGAGATTTTCCAATTCCAGAACAGGTAAAATGTTTTTGTCATGGTTTCAGTCTTCAAAAGGGCGGTCTCTCAAGCCAGGTCTATTATGGCATAAAAATACAAATTGGTACCAGGTCACAGTGGTCTTTCAAGACAGGTGGTCTCTCAAGACAGGTGGTCTCCCATAGCAGGCCCATTATAGAGTAAAACTAATCGGTGCCTGGTAGACGTGGTCTCTCAAGACAGGTGGTCTCTCAAGACAGTGGTCTCTCAAGACAGGTGGTCTCCCATAACAGGTCCATTATAGAGTAAAACTAATCGGTGTCTGGTAGATGTGGTCTCTCAAGATAGGTGGTCCCTCAAGACAGTGGTCTCTCAAGACAGTGGTCTCTCAAGACAGTGGTCTCTCAAGACAGTGGTCTCTCAAGACAGGTGGTCTCTCAAGACAGGTTGTCTCTCAAGACAGTGGTCTCTCAAGACAGGTGGTCTCCCATAGCAGGACCATTATCGAGTAAAACTAATCGGTGCCTGGTAGATGTGGTCTCTCAAGACAGGTGGTCTCTCAAGACTGGTCTCTCAAGACAGTGGTCTCTCAAGACAGGTGGTCTCTCAAGACAGTGGTCTCTCAAGACAGGTGGTCTCTCAAGACAGGTGGTCTCTCAAGACAGTGGTCTCTTAAGACAGGTGGTCTCTTAAGACAGGTGAGAATGTTTTATATACTGCATCTTTAACCCTTTACCAAACACAAGTTGAAGCCAACAGTACAAATTATTTTTCTGAACATCAGATATTTTTTCATTTTTTATATATAACCATTACTTATTTATTAGTCTTTATTGGAACAAGCTCGTCAAACTTGTTCTATTAATAGGTCATGAGGTATATTTTGGGGTAGAAAAATGAAAAAATAAAATTTGAATAGCAATATTTGTATATGATGAGCGCAGATATGGCAGATTCATTAAGTAAATGGTTAACAAAAAATATCACAGACTATTTTGTGTTTAAGCATTGTCATTGCTGGGGCAGTCAGGCTCTATGCATGACATCACTCTAGTATTATTGTGCAGCAAAAACATAGTTTGAGCCACCTCATTGGAACAAGCTCATTCAAATGGGTCATAAACTATGTTTTTGAGACAAAAAATGAAAAAAATAATGAAAATTGAATGGTGATTTTTGCGAATAATGGCAGCTGGCTTTGGTCCTTATGTTGAGTAAAGGAGTAAGTTTATCTTGGTGTTAGACATCATGAAATGCAGGGACCGATCAGGACTATTTAAAATACGCTCTAACCTAGGAGCCTATTTTTTCAATTCATGCGCCAGATTTCAATTTACGGAGTCACACTGCTGTTTGTAACACACACTGCAAGTATGTAATAGCTCTCATCATTTTCATTTAGTACACTATAGCAAACATTTATCTTCACTGTGGTTTCTGATCAAGTCTTGGCTGCCTATTTAGGCAGCCAAGACTTGATCAGAAACCACAGTGAAGATTAATGCTTGGTAATTAAGACTTGAAGTATTAACTTAAGCACTCTACAACAATGATAAATGATAATCATATATATAATACATGTAAGAGTGTCTCTCTCGATTATCCATCGAAAGAATATCAAAATATGATCTGAGAAGTTACGCGCCAACTGAGAAGCCTATTTCTGAGATTTAAGAGCCAGGTCCTGATGTTTCAGAACCAAATACGCACTGGCGCATTCTCAGGTCGGTCCCTGAAATGGATGTTATGTTGAAAAAGTTGAACATTTCATGTGAATAATATTTGTTCTAACATTATTATTATTGCTTTGTTTCAGTTCCTATAGCTCTTCCTTTGATTGGATTAGTACCAAAGATGTGGCTTCTTCTTCTCTTAAATACAATCACACAGTATCCTTTATTTATTGTCCACCTTATTTATTATGGTCCACCTTAGGAACTCTTTACCTAACATAACATCTGTATGGTAACCTATGGTATTTTTAAATGTAGGTTATTACAGTGGAACCCTGTTAATTGAATAGCCACATTGCAATGAAAAAGTATTGAATTAACAGGAGTATTCAATTAATAATAATAATAATAATCAATTTTATATAGCGTAAAACCACCAAAGGTGCTCTAAAGCGCTTTACAACAAAAAAAGAAATAAAAAATCAATTCAATTTCAATTTACGTATTCCGGAAAGAAAAAAAAGCTTTGTTGAATAAATGAGTTTTTAATTGTTTTTCGAAATTTTCTATACTTGTTAGAGATCTGATATGCAGTGGCAATGTATTCCACAGTCTGGGCCCAGCAATTGCAAAGGCCCATGTCCTGGCTAGCTCAGATTTTGTGAATGGTACAACCAGACTCAGATTCAGATTATCTGCAGACCGTAGGGGACATGTGGGGGAGTAGCGAATGACAAGCGTTCTCAAGTACTCTGGGGACAGGCTGTGAATGCATTTATAAACTAGAACGAGAATTTTGAATTCAATTCTATATTGAACCGGCAGCCAATGAAGATCTTAGAGAATAGGAGTGATATGGTTATAGCTTTTAGAACCACTGAGAATGCGAGCTGAAGTGTTCTGAATTTGCAGCTGTTGTAACAGTATGTTTGGCAGACCAATGAAAAGCGAATTGCAGTAGTCCAAATGTGAAGAGATAAAAGATTGAACCAGCTGCTCAAGAGCTTGAGTGCTTAGGAATGGACGAAGTTGGCTAAGTTTCCTTAGTTGCCAATAACATGATCTACAGACTTTTTTGATATGGGACTCAAGATTTAAACTGGAGTCAAATATCACTCCAATGTTTCCACTATCATTGACCGTAACATCAGAGTCACCTACACTGACTGAGGAAATCTTTTCGGAGAAAGAAATCCTCTGTCTGGAAATGACTAAAACTTCTGTCTTGGAGTCATTCATTTTAAGCCTATGGCTGGTCATCCAGTGTGTGACTGCGTCGAGGCATCGCTCCATTTCAGACACTGTTCCTATAACACCAGAAGCGTCACGCGGGTTAAAAGCCAAGTAGAGTTGTGTATCGTCAGCGTACAGATGGTAAGGGATACCAAGCTCTCTCAGCATCTGCCCCAGTGATGCTGTGTAGATTGTAAAAAGCACAGGGCCTAGAACTGAGCCTTGGGGGACTCCACACGTCAATAGTTTCCTTTCAGACCTGGAACCACTGATTGCTATCTGCTGGGCTCGAAGTTCCAAGTAACTCTCAAACCACCTATGAACAGTCCCGTGGACCCCATGTTGTTTCAGAATAACAAGTAGTAACAAATGATCAACGGTATCAAAGGCAGCCGAAAGGTCGAGCAATACAAGCAGAGTAGTTTTTCCCTCACCTAAAGCACAGACAGTGTCATTATGGACCCTCAGCAAAGCTGTCTCTGTGCTATGGTTAGGTTTGTAAGCTGACTGAAAAGGTTCTAGTAGATTGTTCATTGCGAGGTGACAGTTTAATTGGCTGACAACTACCTTTTCGAGTATTTTTGAGACAAAAGTTAGGTTTGATACAGGTCGATAGTTTTTTAGGTTGTTGGGATCAAGAGTCGATTTCTTAATGAGCAGGGACACAAGTGCTAATTTCATATCCTCTGGAACATATCCTTCCAAGAGAGAGGACTGTATAATTTTTGTTATGATTGGCACGAGACAGGTTAGAACAGATTTCAGCAGTGATGTTGGTATAGGATCCAGGTCGTTTGATTTGTTAGGGGATGAAATAATGCACTTCTTCACCTCAGCCTCAGTTACCGGACTGAATTCTGAGAAAAGCGAGTTTAACATGAGTTTTCTCAGTTTGGGGGGATCTGAGTATCCTATGCCTTCTTGAATTAATTCAATATTTTTATACTGTACCAATGACCCAGACATAGCTGGTGCTAACTCTTAAAATATAGGGCCAAACACAAATTTTGCCCCCCAATCCCCAAAATTTGCATCTAAAACTAAAGAAAACATGTCCTGAAAGGCCCTCCACACTTCGCCCCTACTGCGCATGCGCAGTGTCAAGGACGTTCCGAAATTGGCGCCATTAATCATTCTAAGTTTGGCCCTTCATCAGTTAACATCTGACTGATCTTTGTGCTTATAAATCTCAGTTTAAATGATGCCAGACACATAAATATTAGTGAAATGGTGATTCTAAGGAGGATAGAGAAGGAGGAGAGGAAAAGAATGTGTGACAGAATATTATCAGGGCTGTAACTTAAAATTTTTTAATGAAATTATGTTAAGTTACCTATTTTCAAGGCAGCAGCCATTTTGTTGTCATTCTGATTATTTAGTTACACTGTTTTTTTAAGTGTTTTCCTCTCTCCCTGTCCTTTAAGTTCCCCCTTGCTATTCTCCCATGCTTTTGGCATAGTTTTTGTAATTATTATTACTAAATTTTCTTGGGAGTTTTAGCTGAATAACAGAATGAATTCTGTTCTTTCCCCATGTTTACGTCTTCACCTACGGGTGGTTAGGCGTTGTGTTCTGCATCTACCATCTGATGTTCTGCAGTTTCTTCCCTGGAAGTCTCTGTTTTGCATCAGATAGTGTATTTTTGGTAAACTGATTTCGGGCCTGGGTGCCTGGAGTCTTATTTTAGTGTTTTTACACTCATTGTTTACATTTACAACAGCCCTCTGTGTGAGGGGGGGATTTCTAAAAAATAATATCTTGATGTTATTTTAATCATAACTAGATACATTATTATTGTTCGTAAGTGTTGAATAAATTGTTTAAAATATTTTTAAAATTTTTGTCCACACTTAGGCTTGGGATCCATTGGGGCTCAACGTTACTTTTCAGAAACTTGGGCTGTTCTGAAAAAATATTTTTTCAAAATATTTTGATTTCAATTATTTTTTCTATATTAATGGATCATATTATTATTATGTATTTTGATTGCCAGGGGTTAGTGCAAGTACCAGGACTTGTTTTCTTTTCACATTGAAAGGATATTGATCAATTGTTTTAAGAGGAAGTCTTCCTCTGACTTTATTATCATTCTATATGTGGTCAGTGTACTCGCATTAACTCCTGTTCTGTATCGTATGATTTCGATGACAATATGGGAAGCGTATGTCACGGTATGTTGTTGGGGATTTGGACACTCAGGTCCTTTCCCCGCAGGGTCACTCTACTTTATCAATTTCTATTTCAGACGATCAAGATTAGGGTGACGTATCTGTGATGTCTTCCAACAGTGTGCCTCCGTCGTCACAATTAATGAAGGGCTAGCGGAAAAGTGCTCATGTAAATACGCCAATTGCCTAAGAGGACCCTAGTAGGTTCGACGGCCTTTGACGTCCGCTAGCTCGCCCGGTGTAGCGTCCATTCACCGAATGGTTCGGCAGCCGGGTTCATCCGTTGCGGTCTAGAAGGAATTTTGGGGTGATGCGAGCACTATAAATTAACCTTATGCACACCCAGTGACGGCGGATCGGAGGGAGAACGCAGGAAGCCTTTTAGTCCGGTTCATAGCTCGTTCCGGTCCATCCGGACGGCAAGCGAGAGAGGCCCCTCTCTCGTTCAACAACATCTGGCCCCAGATGTTGTGGTACAAAATGTGTCGTAAGCGGAGCATACGTCCGTCGCTCGGGACGCTCCGTTGTATAGGCAGTCCTCTGAGACTGCTAAGGCTTCCTCTTCTCGTCAGCGCACACGACCGCACCTTGGCTGCGTGACCGCCGATATATTACCAGCTTCGCCGATCAAGGATTCTTCGGCGACCAGGTCACACCATCCGGTAGCCAGGGACACGAGGCCTGCAGACTCCGGACGTTCGCATAGGAAGTGTGCGGGAGTCAACGTACACGGAGCTTCCGGCGGCAATGCATCGTAAGACCGCTACTGCACAGGCCTCGGGAACAGACGTGCTTTCCTTAATAGCACAGTTTATCGCAGCATCCCAGCATCAACTGAATCTGTCGCATATATATTTTATCCGACGATGCTGGGTCGGGACGCTCCGCGGAAGCGGGTACGGACGTCCGAAAGTTTCATCCGGTCCGACGGGATACCGAAAGGGATTCGGAGGATTTCGAGCTTTCCCTTTCGGAACAACATATGCTGTCGTGTATGTCATCTGACTTGGTCTTCTACAGCTTCTTTCGTCGGACCAGAATGCTGCGATGCCGGATAAGAAACTGATAGCGTCGGTGGACTTAGAAATTTTTGGTTCCGTTCAGGGACATCGTCCCTCAGTTCCGACATAGTCCAATAATGTCACACAAACTTTCGAATTATTGAACGACGCTATATATATTATTATTTTATGCTTGCTAACCAAGCATTTCTGGTTTCTTGTTCGAAGAGTTATGGAAATGTCTTTCAAAGTGTGCCTCTGTCGTCATAGTTAATGAAGAGTTAGCGGCAATAAGTGCTCATGGAATATGTCTATCACCTACGGAGCGACATTCGCTAGCTCACCCGGTGTAGCGTACATTCATCGAATGGTTCGGCTGCCGGGTTCGTCCGTTGCGGTCTAGGAAGGAGATTTGGGTGATGCGAGCACTTTAATTACTTTAGTACTCACCCAGTGATGGCAGATTGAGGACAGATCGGAGGAAGCCTGTTAGTCCGGTTCCTGGCTTGTCCAGGTCCGTCCGGGCTGTGAGCGAGAGAGGTCCCTCTCTCGCCCTACAACATAGGGGACCGCATGTTGTGGTTCAGATATTTTACATTCGGAGCATATGTCCGTTGGTCGGGACGCTCCGTTATATTGACAGTCCGAGAGACTGTCTTTAATGCTTCCTCATCCTCACAGCAGGGCACACGACCGCACATTGGCTACGTGACCTCAAGTATCCGATCAGTTTCAGCATTCAGTGATTCCACGGCGAATAGGTCGCGCCATCCGGTAGCCAAGGGACACGAGGCCTATACACTCCGTTCGCTTGCATATTGGTAGTATGCACGGGGTAACGATCACGGAGCTTCCAGCGGCAATGCATCGTAAGACCGCTTCTCCTCAGGCCTCAGTGACGGAC
This sequence comes from Pictodentalium vernedei, assembly GCA_031216915.1. Classification (NCBI taxonomy): domain Eukaryota; kingdom Metazoa; phylum Mollusca; class Scaphopoda; order Dentaliida; family Dentaliidae; genus Pictodentalium; species Pictodentalium vernedei. Next base: position 40,236,793 of record CM062296.1, read on the forward strand.
GTGCTATCCGAGTTAGCACAGTTGTTTCGCAGCATCCCAGCAATTGACAGTTTCTCGGTCGAATCAGGAATTATCCGACGGCGCTGGGTCGGTGCGGTCCGCGGTTGCATCAGGTACGGACGACCGAACGCTTTATAGGGTCCGACAGGATGGCGAAAGGGATTCGAAAGATTTCGAGTTTTCCTTTTAGTAGTATCGGAAGATGCCTTTCATATCTTCTGGCATTGTCTTCCAGTGATTATTATTTCGGACTTCATTGCTGCGATCTTGGATAAGAGACTTATAGCGTCATTGGACTCGGATTTTTCGATCGGTTCAGGGACATTGTCCCTGACTTACCGACGCAGTCCAATATTGTCATTACAACATGTGTTTTATTTTTCGACGCTATATATATATATATACAAGCCTGCTACTAAGCATGATAGTTTAGTTTCTTGTCCGCGTTGCTCATTTCTGCCATTTTATCATTTATACAAATAGTTTATTTTGGCAGAGCAGGGCATACCGAGAGTTCATATGCATCTAGACGGTGTGATTAAAGACTGCATATATTCTTTTTCGCCGTTTATGTCTTTTCCAATTTCAATGTTGGGAACGACATTATGTATAGTAGACTTAACTTAGACGCTTTATTATACGTAATCCGCCTTACTGAGGCGTTATCATTACGTCTTCAAGAAAAGATTTACGGGATATTATTCTCAATGTAATTTCTTTTGAGGGCAGTAGTTTGTTCACGTATAACTCCGCCCTTCAGTGGCTGATTGGAGTTAATTAGACGTGACGCAGCCCTAGCTACATCCACACGCGTGGATAGTAAGGTTAAGAACTCTCTCAGAGTCGCTTCGTTCTCGGAGGAGCTTCTCTTCGATGGCAACTTTTCGGCAATCCATGAATTGCTCGATTTACACGTTCTCTTGTCTATCTAGTGTTACAAGAGATTCAGACTGGGGCAAACATTCGGTGGTTGACTCAGAGAGTGCCGCCGCAGTTGCCGGACCCGAGTGTGGCTGTTATGACGGTTGCCAGTCAAACAGATTGGGATATAATACTGATCCCTACGGATTCGAAGTGCCAGGGTCTTTGGGTTCCGCAGTCTTTTAGCAATCAGTTTTCTTTCGCGGAATAATGTTTTTTAGGCTTGCTTTATGTCATTGCATGAACATTATTCAGAAACGCATGCCCAAATTCCTGTCCTTTAATTCGACAGTAGTGGCGTATCTCCGGAACCAGGGAGGCACTCTTTCGTTTCCGTTATTCAATTTAATGGAAAGAATCCGTCTGTTGGTTATAGTACACCAAGTTCAGTTTTGGTCCATCATTTTCCGGGTCGTCTGATTGTTTTATCGGACTCCCGTTCTCTTACGGGTCGCTTGTTGCTGTCAGAATGGACTCTCAACAAACAAGTATTCAATCAGATTTGCTATCTATGGGAGCGCCCAATGATGATTTATTTATGACACAGCTTGCTAATCAATTGCAGACGTATGTGTTGGCTTGTCCAGATCTCTGAGCTAATATTGTTAACGCTCTATTGATCTATAGGACGGAATGATAGGATACGCGTATCCTCCGGCGCTGTTGTTTTAGCAAGTATTGCTAAGATAAACAACCACAATACATTTCTGTTGATAGCATCTCTATCTTCACAGAGATCATGAGTAATTTACTCTCTTGTCTACTGTGGGTCTTAACGTGAAATCTTCCTCTATGTGAGGATCTTTTTCACTGGGTAAATCGTGTCATCTTTATCACAACCAGCAAGGTCGCAACCTTCATGTATTCCGTTGTGTGGTCCGTATTGCATTGTAAGCACTGTACTGGACGAGCTTTGGACGCGATTTCTTACTATAGGAGATCCTCTTCTTCGCTATTCTATGCGGCTAAAGTGGAGGCTCTTCCGTCGTGGTGTAGGGTTCATTATGTTCATATTGTTGATCCCTCCATACTACTCATTGCTATTTTTTAGTATACTTGTTTCACAAGATCTACTGCAGCCTGTTATTATTTAGGTTATAGGTTTATGTTACCTCATACCTATGCACTCTACGATAGTTTACAATTGAGTCTTTTGTCTCTTTATCTAAGTCAGTTAGTAACTTTTTGATAAATAGACTTAGAATCTTTAGATTAAATTCCTATACGGATTTTAACTTCGGTTCTTATTTAGCTAAGTAATCATTTGAGCCTCTGGAAACAGTAGTTTTCAAATTCTGACCTTTTAGACAGTAATTCTGTTGGTTTCTCTTTTACTGTAGAGTCAGTGAGTTTCATGCACTATCGATGGATGATTTTCACTTTCATAGTTTCGGAATCAATACTTCCGTTACTATTTAGGTTGGATTGTTGCATAAGAGTTAGGCTCCTATTATCCGGAACCTATTATTTTAAGGTCCTTCCGTCTTCGTATGGGCATAGGCCTTTACTCTTTCCGGGTACAGTTTATGTATTTATAAACAGATATCTGTTTATTACTATGGGCGTAAGCTTCTTCTGTCTTTGATGTCTAGTAGAAGGATGTTACGCTCCATTTTATTGTTAATGGATTCTATTAACTATCGGTACTGCTTATGGTATATCATTGACTTAGCAGTTGTGCTTAAGATTTCGGCTCATGAAGTAAGAGTTCTTCTACTTCTTGGGCTTACATTAATAGTGTCGCTATTATAGATTTTTGAAGGCCGCTCATTGCGCTTAGCCATCCACATTCATGAATTTTATCTCAGAAATATCGAGTCCATTTCTGGAGGCCTCTATTGTTAGGTCTATTATCTACTGCTCAGAATGTCATTCACTTAACAGTTGCTACTATAGCTAGGTAGGCTGTCTGTTTCGGCAGTGTCTCCATTCGGCTGCCCTCTTCGCTCTGGGCTATTTGACCCAGGGCAAGAAAAAGGGGGGGGGGGGGGGGAGGGTGTTCCCTTGGGTCACCTGTTTTACTATGAAAACAAGGGGATACCTCCTCCGGAGTTAGTAATTCTGAGCTGTTATTGGGATGGTTGTTTAGTGAGAAGTTTAGGTTTTTAAAATTCATTCAAGTCTTAGTTTTTAAAGTATAGCTTTTGAATATTGCATATGTCAACGGACATGATTATGCAATCCTCAGACACTTTTAGGAGTATAAGAGTCTCTATTCTCTAGACTTACTTTATTTATTGGCTTACTTTAAAAATTATTAGTATAAGGATTATATTGGATATTAATAGAGTACATGGATGTATGAAGCTCAATTTTGGAAGGTGTTGTATCTTTCTAATTTATCATAAATAAGAAAGATACATGTAAGGCCTATTACTTCTTTTTCCCTACAGGGGATGACTCTATTTTATTTTATTGAGCGTATTCCATTTTGCTCTATGTCCTTGGCCCTCCAGCCTTTTTACTATTCAGCTATGTCTGGGTCATTGGTACAGTATAAAAATGTTAAAAAATTTATAGTAATTTATATATTTTTTATACTTACCAATGACCCAGACGGGGATGGCCCTCCCAGGAGTTGGGAACTCTTGCCTCCCCGCTGAGTACATAGCGCTTACCAGGCACTGGTTATTAGAATGATTAATGGCGCCAATTTCGGAACGTCCTTGACACTGCGCATGCGCAGTAGGGGCGAAGTGTGGAGGGCCTTTCAGGACATGTTTTCTTTAGTTTTAGATGCAAATTTTGGGGATTGGGGGGCAAAATTTGTGTTTGGCCCTATATTTTAAGAGTTAGCACCAGCTATGTCTGGGTCATTGGTAAGTATAAAAAATATATAAATTACTATAAATTTTTTAACTTTTGAGATAAAATAATCACTGAATTTAGCCAAAAGATCGTTTACAGCTGAATGCTCCAGTGGAACGAGCCTAATGCACGGAATATGTCCTTGTGCTAAGATAAAATCAGTTATATTCAAACTTCTTTTTTTCAATTTTTGCCCCCAAAACAGAGCTTATGGCCCCAGAGTGGAACGAGCCTAATGCACGGAATATGTCCTTGTTCTAAGATAAAAACAGTTATATTCAAACTTCTTTTTTTCAATTTTTGCCCCCAAAACAGAGCTTATGGCCCCAGAGTGGAACGAGCCTAATGCACGGAATATGTCCTTGTGCTAAGATAAAATCAGTTATATTCAAACTTCTTTTTTTCAATTTTTGCCCCCAAAACAGAGCTTATGGCTCCAGAGTGGAACGAGCCTAATGCACGGAATATGTCCATGTGCTAAGATAAAATCAGTTATATTCAAACTTCTTTTTTTCAATTTTTGCCCCCAAAACAGAGCTTATGGCCCCAGAGTGGAACGAGCTTAATGCACGGAATATGTCCTTGTGCTAAGATAAAATCAGTTATATTCAAACTTCTTTTTTTTAATTTTTGCCCCCAAAACAGAGCTTATGGCCCCGGAGTGGAACGAGCCTAATGCACGGAATATGTCCTTGTGCTAAGATAAAATCAGTTATCTTCATACTTCTTTTTTTCAATTTTTGCCCCCAAAACAGAGCTTATGGCCCCAGAGTGGAACGAGCCTAATGCACGGAATATGTCCTTGTTTCAATTTTTGCCCCCAAAAAAGAGCTTATGGCCCCAGAGTGGAACGAGTTTAATGCACAGAATATGTCCTTGTTCTAAGATAAAATCAGTTATATTCAAACTTCTTTTTTTCAATTTTTGCCCCCAAAACAGAGCTTATGGCTCCAGAGTGGAACGAGCCTAATGCACGGAATATGTCCTTGTGCTAAGATAAAATCAGTTATATTCAAACTTCTTTTTTTCAATTTTTGCCCCCAAAACAGAGCTTATGGCCCCAGAGTGGAACGAGCCTAATGCACGGAATATGTCCTTGTGCTAAGATAAAATCAGTTATATTCAAACTTCTTTTTTTCAATTTTTGCCCCCAAAACAGAGCTTATGGCCCCAGAGTGGAACGAGCCTAATGCACGGAATATGTCCTTGTTCTAAGATAAAATCAGTTATATTCAAACTTCTTTTTTTCAATTTTTGCCCCCAAAACAGAGCTTATGGCCCCAGAGTGGAACGAGCCTAATGCACAGAATACGTTCTTGTGCTAAGATAAAATCAGTTATATTCATACTTTTTTTTAATTTTTGCCCCCAAAACAGAGCTTATGGCCCCAGAGTGGAACGAGCCTAATGCACGGAATATGTTCTTGTACTAAGATAAAATCAGTTATATTCATACTTCGTTTTTTAAATTTTTGCCCCCAAAACAGAGCTTATGGCCCCGCCCCAGAGTGGAATGAGCCTAATGCACGGAATATGTCCTTGTTCTAAGATAAAATCAGTTATATTCAAACTTCTTTTTTTCAATTTTTGCCCCCAAAACAGAGCTTATGGCCCCAGAGTGGAACGAGCCTAATGCACGGAATATGTCCTTGTGCTAAGATAAAATCAGTTATATTCAAACTTCTTTTTTTCAATTTTTTCCCCCAAAACAGAGCTTATGGCCCCAGAGTGGAACGAGCCTAATGCACGGAATATGTCCTTGTTCTAAGATAAAATCAGTTATATTCAAACTTTTTTTTTTAAATTTTTGCCCCCAAAACAGAGCTTATGGCCCCAGAGTGGAACGAGCCTAATGCACGGAAAACGTTCTTGTACTAAGATAAAATCAGTTATATTCATACTTCTTTTTTTAAATTTTTGCCCCCAAAACAGAGCTTATGGCCCCAGAGTGGAATGAGCCTAATGCACGGAATACGTTCTTTTGCTAAGATAAAATCAGTTATATTCGAACTTCTTTTTTGCCCCCAAAACAGAGCTTATGGCCCCAGAGTGGAACGAGTCTAATGCACGGAATACGTTCTTGTGCTAAGATAAAATCAGTTATATTCGAACTTCTTTTTTTCAATTGTTGCCCCCCAAAACAGAGCTTATGGCCCCAGAGTGGAACGAGCCTAATGGACGGAAAGTCACGGAATACATTCTTGTGCTAAGATAAAATCAGTTATATTTAAGCTTCTTTTTTTCAATTTTTGCTCCCAAAACCAAGCTTATGGCCCCAGAGTGGAATGAGTCTAATGCACAGAATACGTTCTTGTGCTAAGATAAAATCAGTTATATTCAAACTTCTTTTTTTCAATTTTTGCCCCCAAAACAGAGCTTATGGCACCAGAGTGGAACGAGCCTAATGCACGGAATATGTCCTTGTGCTGAGATAAAATCAGTTATATTCAAACTTCTTTTTTTTCAATTTTTGCCCCCCAAACCGAGCTTATGGCCCCAGAGTGGAACGAGCCTAATGGACGGAAAGTCACGGAATACGTTCTTGTGCTAAGATAAGATCAGTTATATTCAAACTTCTTTTTTTCAATTTTTGCCCCCAAAACAGACCTTATGGCCCCAGAGTGGAATGAGCCTAATGGACGGAATACGTTCTTGTTATCTCAGTTATATTCAAACTTCTTTTATTTTTATACTGTACCAATGACCCAGACTTAGCTGGTGTTAACTCTTAAATTCTAAGGCCAAACACAAATTTTGCCCCCCCCAATCCCCAAAATTTGCATCAAAATCCAAAAAATAGATGTCCTATGTGGTCCTCCATACTTTTATCCACTGCACATGCGCAGTGTCAAGGAAGTACCGAAATTGGAGCCAAATCCTCATTCTTTGTTTGGCCCTTCAATTAGTAACATCTCACTGATATCTGTGCTTCTAATCTCAGTTAAAATGATGCCAGATACAAAATCACGAAAGAAGTGGTGGATCTAAGGATGAAATAAGAGGATGAGAGGAAGAAACAGTGGAAGGATGTGTTCAGGGCTGTAACTTATAATTTTTATGCAAAATTATTTCATGTTCCCTATTTTCGGGGCATGGGCCTGATGTTTACATTCTTGTTATGAAATTTCCACAGTTTGTTCAGTGTTTCCTCTCTCCCTTTCCTTTATACCTCCCTTGCTATTCTCCCATGCTTTTGGCATAATTTTTGTAATTTTTTTTACTGAAATTTCTTGGGAGTTTTGGCTTGGTAACAGAATGTTTATTCTGTTTTTCCCCATGGTTACGTCCTCACCCTAGGGTGGTTAGGCATTTCGGTCATGCATCTACCATCCGATGTACTGCAGTTTCTTCTCAGGAAGCCTCTGTTTTACATCGGATAGTGTTAAAATTGGTTACTGATTTCAGGCCATATTTTCAGTGCCTGGAGTCTTGTTTCCAGTTTTTATTCACTTTTGTTTACGTTGACAACGGTTACTTCTGACAGTGATTCCTTGTCTTCTATTTGGTTCTGCTCATAGCCAGATACGTTAATATTGTCCGTAAGTGTAACATTAATTTTTAGACATGTTTTAAAATTTTTGTCCACACTTAGGCTTTTTTGGGATCCATTTGGGCGCATCGTTCCCATTGGGAACTTGGGCTCATCTTGAAATTTTTTCAAAAAAATTTTTTTCTTTTGAATTATTTTTCAAAATGTTTGTAATGGATTATTATTATTATTATGTATCTTCGTTTTCAAGGGTTTGTGCGAGTACGATGACTGTTTAATATTTTTTTAAAATGAAAGAATATTGTTCAATTGTAAATCGAGGAAATCTCCTTCTGATTCTCATGTTCATTGTATTTTCTGTAGTCTGTGTACTTGCACTAATTCTTGCTCAGTGTGTGCCAATTCGGATGACAAACGTTGGAGACGTGTGTCACGGTATATTGTTGGTGGTGAGAGGTCCATGCGGGTCCTCTCTCCACAGGGTCACTCTAGTTTTTTCAGTCTCTTTTTCAGAGGAATAAGAACAGGGTGATGTTTCCGTGATGTCTTCAAAAGTGTGCTTCCGTCGTCGCAATAAAGAGCTAGCAGCTAAGTGCTCAACGAAATGCGGCAAGTGCCAAAGAGGTCCCTAGTTGGATCGACGGTCACTTGTCGTCCGCTAGCTCCCCTGGTGAAGCAGTTGCAGTCCAGGACGCAGTCCAGGAGAGAAGGGGTGTTACGAGCACTATAATCTCGGATCACGCACACCCGGCGACGACAGATCGGAGGATGGAATGGAGGAAGCCAGTCAGTCCGGTAGCTAGCTTGTCCAGGTCTACCCGCACCTCGAGCGAGAGAGGCCCCCTCTCTCTTACAACAACATCTGGGCCCAGATGTTGTACGTAACGTTCGTCAGTCGGAGCATACGTCCACTCCTCCTGCTCGGGACGCTCCATCGCATAGACAGTCCGGCGCGGCTTGTCTATTGGCTTCCTCATCTTCACGTCAGCACACACGACCGCACCTTGGCTATGTGACCGCAGATATCCAGCCTGCTTCACCGACCAGGGATTCCATGTTGACCAGATCACGCCATCCGCTAGCCAAAGACACAAGGCCTTTCCAGTTGGGACGTTCGCATATAAGAAGTATGCAGGAATTAATATCCCAGGAGCTTCCAGCGGCTAAATTACGTAAGACCGCAGCTCCACAGGCCTCCTCCACAGACTTGCTATCACAAATAGCTTAATTCATCGCAACATCCCAGCAGCCATCAGAAACTTTTTCAGAACAGGAACTGTCTGAGGAAGCTGGATCGGTTCGCTCCCTTGCAGAGTCAGAAAGGGACAACAGAGATTCTCATTTGGTCCAGTCGGATGATGAAAGGGAATCAGCGGAGCTGGAATTTTCCCTTTCCGAACAACTTAAGGTGGCCGTAGATTTCATCCGGCAACACCTTTCAGAAGTTGTTTCTCCGGACCAAAATGCTGCGTTACCTGATAAGAGACTGATAGCGTCACTGGATACAGACTTATAGAATAGGGACATTGCGCCTGAGTTTCCGACCCAGTCTAGAAATGTCACGTGGACATTTGAACTTCTTAATGACGCTATATTCAAGCTAGCCTCTAAGACTGGCAGATCCGGTTTCTTATCGTCTCATGCTCTACAGCTGCCTTTCATCAATAATTGAAATAGATTTGAAACGGCAGGACAGGGCGTGCCGAGAGTTCCTCTGCATTTAGATGACCAGGCAGAAGACTTGGAGTTGTCATTGCCGGCGTCTTATGTCGATTTAAGTTTAGACGCATTATCTTACGCAGATCACCTTACCAGAGCGTTATCATTACGTCTCAAAGGAAAAGAATTCCAGGATGTTAAAAACTTCCTTGAGAGTTCTTTCGAGGGCCATAGCATATTCTACGAATAACTTTGCCCTTTCAGTGGCAATCTGGAGTTAGACGTGATGCTGCCCTGGCTGCATCCACAAGAGTGGATAGTAAGGTGAAAAACTCTTCCAGTCGCTCCGGTCTCAGGAGAGCTTCTCTTCGACGGTAAGCTTTCTATAATCTATGATCAGATTACTAAGAAAGCTTCGGATTCTCTGCTTTTTTAATCCGCTTCAGAAAAGTCGGACTCAGCAGAGAGGAGTAAGGCAGGCACTTCTGGGGCAAGTACGTCCAAGGGAAGTTCCTATAGAGGATCTAAGAAAGCCTCTACATCTTACTCCAGAGACCGTCAGAGTAGCGACTCAGGTAGGGGTCGTAATGCTGCCTGAGATAACCGGTCAGACGACCCTAGGTCGACTGGGCGAGGTGCGGGTCGTGGAGGATGTGGTTTCTCATCCCGCAAGCCTTGCAGGGCCAGGAGGTAATGGTCTAAACCTCTATTGCGTTCCAGTGGGCGGAAGGCTGTCGAGATTCTTAACCAATTGGGTGTCAATTACGGACGACCCATGGGTGCAAGGGGTTATTTCCGAAGGTCTAAAACTGTCCTTCAAGGAAAAACCTCCGTTAACGCGAAGTCCAAGTTGGACTCAGCTTCCGTCAAACAGAAGTTCAGTCTCTTCTGGACAAGAACGCAATAGAGGTCGTAGAAAACCAGGAATCTCCAGGTTTCTACTGTCACCTGTTCCTGGTTCCAAAACCAGACGGCTCGTTTCGTCCAGTTATAGATCTGAGCTGGATAAACAAGCTGATCGTGGCTCCGAAATTTTATATGGAGACCATCCGATCGGTCAGAGCGAGCATTCGAGTGAACGATTATGCTGCGAGCATAGATTTCAAGGATGCGTACTTTCACGTCATGGTACATCCGGCGTTCAGAAAGTATCTTCGCTTCACTGTTCCTAGGAGTCGTTTATCAGTTCCGAGCAATGTGCGTCGGTCTGAATCTAGCGCCCTGGGCCTTCACTCAAATAATGAACTCGGTAATGACTCCTTTCATAGCTCAATTCATCTGTGGTAACGTCGGCCTACTTGGACGACATTCTTTAGAGGTACGGCAACAAGTTTACGCTTCAGAACGATGTTCAGAGTCTGCTTCAGTTGCTCCGACGTCTCGGTTTCATAGTAAATGAAAAGAAGTCGGATCTAGTGCCGTCCAAGTCATTCACCCACCTGGGAATAAGCTTCAAGACGCACAACAATCTCGTTCGTCTGCCGTTAACCAGAGCGAATTAGTCAGTTGTTATGCTCGCTTTTGTCTTCACTCAGATGTAGTAACAGCAAGAGAATTCATGCAACTGACAGGTTTGTGCGGAGCCGCTGCAGATCTTATTCCGATGGGACGACTACGCACTTGTCCACTCCAGATATTTTTTACTCAGAATTGGAGTGTGAAGATTCATTCACTCGAAACGAACATCATCTTGTCGAATCAAGTGAAACAAGAGATTCAGACTTGGGCAGATATTCAGTGGTTAACTCAGTGAGTACCACTGCAACTGCCGGATCCGAATTTTACAATAATGACCAATGCGAGTCAAACAGGTTGGGGCACAACTTTGAGCCCAACAGATTCGAGGTGCCAGGGTCTTTGGGATCCGCAGTTCCTAAACAAGCACATTAACATCAAAGAGATGATGTCAGTTTGGCTTGCGCTACGTCGGTGGATAAACATTATTCAGAATTCGCATGTTCAAATTCTGTCCGACAATTCAACAGTAGTAGCGTATATTCAGAACCAGGGAGGCACTCATTCCATTCCGTTGTTCAATTTAACGGAAAGAATCCTTCTGTTTGTCCTAGAGCATCAAGTTCTTCTGTCGGTCTGTCATATTCCGGGTCGTCTGAACGTTCTAGCGGACTCCCTTTCTCGGAAAGGTTGTATGTTGCCGTCAGAATGGACTCTCAACAAATGAGTATTCAATCAGATTTGCTACCAATGGGATCGTCCTATGATAGACTTAATTGCGACGCATCTCAACAATCAGTTGCAGACGTATGTGTCGCCATGCCCAGATCCTCAAGCGTTTGCAGTAGATGCCCTCTCGATCTCTTGGGACAGAATGATAGGATACGCGTATCCTCCAGCTCCGTTGATTCAACAGACATTGCTAAAATCAAGCAATCTCACTGCAAGATTCTGTTGGTGGCATCTCTGTCACCCCAGAGACCATGGATAAATCTACTCAGGTTTCTGTTGTGGGACATTCCTCGGAAGCTTCCTCCACGGGAGGATCTTCTTTCGCAGGGGAAATCGTGCACACTGCATCACAACCTACAAGGTCTCAACCTTCACGTATTTCTGTTGTGTGGTCCTTCTTGCACGGCAAGCATTTTACAGGACGAGCAGTGGACGCAATTTCTAACTGTAGGAGGACCTCCTCTTCGCCAAATTATGCTTCTAAGTGGAAGATTTTCTCTCGATGGTGTAGGGATCATTCTGTTGATTTTTATGATCCCTCCATTCCAGACATTGCTAATTTTCTGGTCTACTTGTTTGATGAGATCAAACTGCAGCCATTAACTATTAAGGGTTATAGGTCTATGCTATCGGATACCTATGCTCATCATGATAGCTTACAGATTGGATCTAATGTCTCTTTATCTAAGTTAGTGAAAAACTTTTTGGTAAATAGACCTAGAACCCTTAGGTTAATTCCTAAGTGGAATTTAGCTTGGGTTCTTCTGAAGCTAAAAGAAGTGCCATTTGAACCTCTTGATACAGTGGATTTCAAATACTTATCTTATAAGACAGCTTTTCTCTTAGCTTTCTCTTCTGCTAGAAGAGTTAGTGAGCTTCATGCACTATCTGTTGATGATTCTCACTATCGTAGTGTTGGTAATACTATTACATTGACTGCTAATGTTGGATTTTTGGCTAAGAATCAGGCTCCTAATAAGTACCCTGAACCTATTGTTGTTAAGGCTCTTCCGTCTTCAGACGGTCATAAGCCTTTGCTTTGTCCAGTCAGAGCTATGCGTATTTAAAAACGTAGATCTGAGTTTATCAGAAAGGGACGTAAGCGTTTCTTTCTGTCTTTGCTGCCTAATAGAAAGGACATTACGGTCCATTCTATTGCAAGGTGGATTCAATTAACTATCCGTACTGCTTATGATAAATAATCTTCATCTCAGCAGTCTGTGCTTAAGATTTCGGCGCATGAAGTAAGAGCTCTGTCTACATCTTGGGCTTATGCTAATAGTGTTGCTATTACTGATTTGATGAAGGCTGCATATTGGTCTCAGCCTTCCACGTTCACAAATTTTTATCTTAGAAATATTGAGTCCATTTCTGGCGACCTGCGTTGTTTAGGTCCATTATCTGTTGCTCAGAATGTCGTCCACTAAACAGTTGCAACTATAGTTATGCAGGCTTTCTGTTCCGGCAGTGACTCTGTCCTGCTGCCCTCTTCATTCTGGGTTGATTGAGCCAGAGCAAGGGGAAGGGGGGGGGGGGGGGGGGGGGGTGTTCCCTTATATCACCTGCTTTATAGTGAAAAGCAAGGGAATACCTCCTCTGGAGTCAGTAATTCCGAGTCGGTGCCGGAATAGTTTTAAAGTGTAAAGCTAATGTCTATCTCATTTATGTAATATTTTTAAAATGTAGCTCGGTGTGAAGCATTTGTATATCACGTGTCATACAAGCGTTAATATACAATCTTCGGACACTTTTAAATGAGTATAAAGTCTCATTCTCTGGACTATCTTTATTTATTGGCTTTCCTTTAATAAATTAGTATAATGGGTTATACTGAATGTTAATAGAGATCATTGATGTTATTGTGCTCAATTACGGAATTGTATTGTGTCTTTCTTTTTTGGTATAAACAAGAAAGATACATGTAAAGCCTGTTCTCCTCTTCTCCTTGAGGGGATAATTCTGTTTACATGTAATTGAGTCTATTGGATTTTCCTTTATGTCCTTGGCCCTCTAGACTTTTATCTATTCAGCTAAGCTTGGGTCATTGGTAGAGTATAAAAATGTTAAAAAATTTATAGTAATTTATATATTTTTTATACTTACCAATGACCCAGACGGGGATGGCCCTCCCATGAGTTGGGAACTCATCCTCCCCGCTGATTACATAACACTTACCAGGCTCTGGTTGTAAGAATGAGGACTTGGCTCCAATTTCCGTACTTCCTTGACACTGCGCATGCGCAGTGGATAAAAGTATGTAAGACCACATAGGACAACTATTTTTTGGATTTTGATGCAAATTTTGGGGATGGGGGGGGGGGGGGCAAAATTGGTGTTTGGCCCTGAAATTTTAAGAGTTAGCACCAGCTGAGTCTGGGTTATTGGTAAGTATAAAAAAATATATAAATTACTATAAATTTTTTAACTTTTTCAACTTTTGCTTTGAAAACATAGCTCATAGTCCCTCATTGGAAGGAGCTCATTCTAAATGAAAATGTTTAGTTATTCTGTAAAGCTTGTGAGTTTTTTGCAATTGTTGTCTGCTATTTAAGTAAACACTTGATGAAATATAAGAGAAGACTGACCTTCTACCCAACGTAATGGCCCAAACCGGCCCTGCGCTGTTCAAAAAATTCACCATTCAATTTTTATTACTTTTTCATTTTTTTTTGTCACAAAACATAGGTTATGACCCCCCATTGGAACAAGCTAAACAAGCTCTCTCCAATGAAGTGTCATAAGCTATGTTTTTGACACAAAAAAATCAAAACAATTAATGCTTGAATTTTATTTGCAAGTGTCATCTGCTTTTAGTGTTAGATAAAGGGTTAAACTATCTTGTTATACCCCAGTGGGGGCTATATTGTCGAAGGCTTGTACATCCGTCTGTCTGTCTATCCCAACTTGTGTGAGCAACTCCTACATTATTGAACCATTTTTGATGAAACTTCTCAAACATTATGACTTGCAAGTGAGCATGCACATATTCTAAAACTTTTCATCTGCAACAATTTTAACCAGGTTATCTCCCCTGAACTTAGATTTTCATGTTTGGTAAAGGGTTAATTCAATTCTTATTCCAAAACCAACTTACTTACAATGTTATGATATCGACATTGGCTTCTAATGTCATTCTTATCTCAAACATGTTGTGAAGACTATTTTCCGTAATGATCTATTTGATGGAGATTATGTGATAAAGAAGCATACGTTTTTCATAAATAAGGCCCCAAAAAGTAGATCTTCTGTTTCTCGGGCCATTTTTTGTAAAATTGCATTTTTAATTTTTTTTTTATTTTTGTAATTATGTCTTTGCCATCAAAAGTTCATGTTCTTGTTTTGTTTTATGTTTCAGGCCTCATAATCTGCAGAATAGCATGGGTGGCAAGCCAGAAAATAAGCAGACTGTCATCTGAAAAATGAGGTTCCCAGAGGGTGAATTTAGTGATGCTACCCTGCACAGCAGGGTAGCATCACTAAATTTACCCTCTGTGAACCTCAATCTGAATCAGGGTCTCAAACCTAAACAAAAAGAGGTACCCAGAGGATAAATTGGCCCAATGTATGGGATAGCATCATCAAATTCACCCTCTGGAGACCTCATTCTGCAAATATCAGACTGCTTATTTTCAGGCCTGATGGGTGGTGGTGTATTTTGTCCCTTGAGAGCAAGATGGCTTTCCTGTGCTAAGTACTGCAAAGCCTTCTTGCACTCAATGGACAAATGTAGCAATTTTATTAACTTTGGTAAAATATTTTTAATTTTGCATTGGTTATTAAAAGAGAGCATGCAGCCAAAAGGACCATGCTGGAGGGCTTGAAAAACATATTTTTAACTTTTTTAGGTCTCATTATAAGATTTACTTTCACATTCTTGGAAACCTTAACAATAATTCAGATATATATGTATACGATCTGTATTTATTCTTACCACAGAATGTACATCATTGACAGTAACCCTAGTCGTGACACTCAGGAAATTTATGTCACTAATAATTTCCATCTGGTATTTTAATAATGTTTTCACTGCCTACCACTGGTCTGGTACAGCTCTTGTCTTTATAGGAACACTGTTGTTTACTGAAGTATTGAAGTTTGGTGGAGATAAAGAAAAAGAAAAATTAAAAGCTTCTTAGAAATTCTAGAGAAAATGTTTTGTGTGGAGTGATGTTTTTGTGGATGAACAACTGCATTTGACATTAGTGAAATCCTGTTGCTTCAAAATAAATAGCCCTTTAAGCCTTTACCCAACGAATCGCCCACATCTGCCCGCGTAATATGCAAATTCAGCAGCTGAAAAAATATATTTGGGAACTTTCAACAAAACCATATCATGTGACCCCTCTTTGGAATGAGCTCGTCGAGCTCATTCCAAAGAGGGGTCACATGATATGGTTTTGTTGAAATTTTATGAAAAACTTTAAAAAATGATATTTAAAATAATAAATTTTGAAATCGTCTGCGTTGTGTAAAGGGTTAAGTGGGCTAGATTGTTTAGTTGTTGAAATCTGTTTGTATATATTTTATTTTTTTTATATATGATTAAAAAGTTTTGATAGGCCTACAGGCTCTCTACAATGAATTCTGACAAAAACAAAATAATTTTGATCTGAACTAAATATAAAGTGCTTTTACAGAATGTGAAGCCTTTTATCTGTTGCGCTAGAACTTTTTATTGGACACCTAATATTTAATTAATTTAAATGCTCAGTTATTTGACAAGAAATTAAACCTTTTTGTAACATAATTGAAATTTGACAAGCAATTTAATGAAACTTATCGTTAAAATTTTGTATGGTTTCAGTTTTTGCAACCAAAAGATAACTTATAGCTTATAACCCCTCATTGAAATTTTTTTGCAACTGTCATTTGTTTTAAGTAAAATGTTAATATATTTTTATACTGTACCAATGACCCAGACTTAGCTGGTGCTAACTCCACAAAAACCAGGGCCAAACACAAATTTTGCCCCCCAATCCCCAAAATTTGCATCCAAAACAAAAAGAAATCATGTCCTAAAGGACCTCCATAGTACGACTCTACTGCGCATGCGCAGTGACGCAGTCGTCCCGAAATTGGCGCCAAATATCATTCTCTGTTTGGCCCTTCATCAGTCAACATCTCACTGATCTTTGTGCTTGTAAATCTCAGTTTAAAGGATGCCAGACACGTAATTCTTGGAGAAAATGTGATTCTAAGGAGGATAGAAGGAGGAGAGGAAAAAAGAAGTGGCAAAAAATAATCAGGGCTGTACTTAAATTTTTTTGTTGAAATTATGTTAAGTTGCCTATTTTCGAGGCAAACGCCTCTTGTTGTCATTCTTGCTAATTGTTGCACTGCTTATTCAGTGTTTCCTCTCCCCTAACCTTCTAAAGTCCCCCCTTGCAATTCTCCCATGCTTTTGGCATATTTTTGAGAAGTTTCATTTCTAAAAATTCCCTGGGAGAGTTGCTTGGTTACAGAATGTTTTCTGTTATTTTCCCCATAGTTACGTTTTCACCCATGGGTGTATAACGTTTGTGTTCTGCATCTTCCATCTGATGTTCTGCAGATTCTCCCCTGGGAGTCTCTGTTTTGCATCAGATAGAGTGTAATTGATGACTGATTCCGGGCCAGTTTTTTCAGTGCCTGGAGTCATGTTTTCTTCTGTGTTTACACTGTTTGCTTTCATTGGCAACAGCCTTTTTTGAGGGGGGCTGTTTGCCTTTGAGGTAGTTTATCTCATTATAAGATACATTTATATTATCCGAAAGTGTCTCATTAATTATTTTATATAATTTTAAAATTTTTGACCACACTTTGCCATCGGATCCATCGGGGCTCAACGTTACTTTTCAGCAACTTGGGCTTCTCTGAAAAAATATTTTTTCAAAATTATTTTGTTTTGCAATTGTTTTTTCATTTATTAATGGATCATGTTATTATGTATCTTTGTGTCAGGGGTTTTTGCGAGTAACTAGGACTTATTGTTGTTCTTTCACAATGAAAGGAACTTGTTCAAATTGTAATAGGAAGAAATCTTCCTCTGACTTTCATGATTATTGCATTAATTGTAGTCAGTGTTCTCGCATTAATCCCTGTCCTGTATGTGAACATTGGGATGAGAAACATTGGAAACGTGTGTCACGATATGTTGTTTCTGGAGAAAGAGCGATGCCGGCTCTTTCTCCACAAGGTCACTCTACTCTCTCAGTTTCTATTTCAGAGGAACCAGAACAGGGTGATGTTTCCATGTTATCTTCTTCAAGTGTGCGTCCGTCGTCACAATTAAATACAGAGCTAGCGGCAAAAGTGCTCATGGAGATTAGACAAATGTCGTCCGCTAGCTCGCCCGGTGTAGCGTCCATTCACCGAATGGTTCGGCAGCCGGGTTCGTCCGATGCGGTCCAAGAGGAAATTTTGGGTGATGCGAGCACTATAAAAATAATAGATGCACACCCAGTGACGGCGGATAGTGAACGAGAACGGAGGAAGCCTTTTAGTCCGGTTCCTAGCTCGTCCAGGTCCAGCCGGGCCGCGAGCGAGAGAGGCCCCTCTCTCGTACAACAACATCTGGGACCAGATGTTGTGGTACAAAATGTGTCTTTAGCGGAGCATACGTCCGTCGCTCGGGACGCTCCGTTGTATAAGCAGTCCGCAGAGACTGTTAAGGCTTCCTCTTCTCGTCGGCGCACACGACCGCACCTTGGCTGCGTGACCTCCGATATTTTGCCAGCTTCGCCGATGAAGGATTCTTCGGCGACCAGGTCACACCATCCGGCAGCCAGGGATTCGAGACCGATGGACTCCGGACGTTCGCATAGGAAAAGTATGCGGGAGCCATCTGATGCGGAGCTGCCCTCGGCGAAGCAGCGGAAGACCGCTCCTCCGCAGGTCTCGACGTCGGACATTCTAGTGCAGATTGCACAGCTTATCGCAGCATCCCAGCAGCCGACAGAAACGGTGTCGGATCGAGAATTATCCGACGGCGCTGGGTCGGTACGCTCCGCCGAAGCATCGGGGGCGGACGACCAGGAACATCGGGAGGTCCGACCGGATGGTGAAAGGGATACGGATGAATTGGAGCTATCCCTTTCGGAACAACACAAAGCTGCCGTGGACTTCATCCGGCACTTTCTTCCTCAAGTTGTTCCGTCGGGCCAGACTGCTGCGCTTCCGGACAGGAGAATTATAGCGTCATTGGACTCTGATTTTTTCGAGCGGTTCAGGGACATCGCTCCCGAGTTTCCGTCGCAGTCCAATAATGTTGCAAGAACATTTGAATTATTGAACGACGCTATTTTTAAACTTGTTTCCAGGACGGGGAAAGCAGGCTTCTTGTCCGCAAATACTCTCAACCTGCCTTTCATTAATGCAAGGAATAAATTCGACACGGCGGGTCAGGGTATACCGAGAGTTCCTCTGCGTATGGACGACGAGGCGGAAGACTTAGAGCTATCATTACCGTCGTCAGCTTCTATTCCAACCGCAGTGTTGGAAACAGCTATTGCGTCTAACAGAGCCAATTTAGATGCCTTATCTTACGCAGATCACCTTACTAAGGCGTTATCACTGCGTCTTCAAGGGGAAGAGTTTCAGGATATACAATCCTCCTTAAGACTTCTTTCAAGGGCAGTAGCTTATTCCACGTGTAACTCCGCCCTTTCAGTGGCAAATCTGGAGTTGGTTAGACGTGACGCAGCCCTGTCTACATCCACACTAGTGGATTCTAAGGTGAAGAACTCTCTTAGAATCGCTTCGGTCTCAGGAGATCTTCTCTTTGACGGCAAGCTTTCCGCTATTTATGATAATATTAAAAAGAAAGCTAGTGATTCTCTGTTGTTTAGATCCGCTCCTAAAAGGTCGGATACAGCAGACACGAATAAGGCGGGCACTTCTGGGTCTTATCCGCCCAAGAGAGGTTCCTATAGAGGTTCCGGTGCGTCCTCTAGCTCTTATTCGAGAGACCGTCAGGATAGTGACTCTCGTTCGGGACGTCCTTCAGGCCGGGACAATCGGTCGGACGCCCCGAGGTCGACGAGGCGAGGTGCGGGTCGTGGAAGACGTGGTTTCTCCTACCGCAGGCCTCGCAGATCCAGGAGGTGATGGCTCAAACCTCTATCGCGTTCCGGTTGGCGGAAGGTTGTCGAGTTTTTCTCAAGAGTGGGCGTCGATTACGGACGACCCGTGGGTGAGAGGAGTGACTTCGGAAGGTCTAAAGATATCCTTCAAACGAAAGCCTCCATTAACTCGAAGTCCAAAGTGGACTCATCTTCCGTCAAATCCTCAGAAAAGAGACGCTCTGCTATCAGAGGTGCAGTCTCTTTTAATGAAGAACGCGGTAGAGGTCGTAGAAAACCAGGAATCGCTGGGATTCTACAGCCATCTGTTTCTGGTTCCGAAACCAGACGGCTCGTTCCGTCCAGTCATAGATTTGAGCTGGATAAACAAGCTGATCGTCGCTCCGAAGTTTTATATGGAGACGATTCGATCGGTCAGAGCGAGTATTCGGGTGAACGATTATGCAACGAGCATAGATCTCAAAGATGCGTACTTTCACGTCATGGTACATCCGACATTCCGAAAGTATCTACGCTTCGCAGTCCTAGGAGTGGTGTATCAGTTCCGGGCCATGTGCTTCGGATTGAATCTAGCACCCTGGGCTTTCACTCGGGTAATGAACTCGGTAATGATCTACTTCCGAGCTCATTCGTCTGCGGTAACGTCGGCCTACCTGGACGACATTCTTCAGAGGTACGGCAACGAGTTAACGCTTCAGAACGATGTTCAGAATCTTCTTCTATTGCTCCAACGTCTCGGTTTCATAGTAAACGAGGAGAAGTCGGATCTGGTGCCGTCCAAGTCATTCACTCATCTGGGAATGAGCTTCGAGACGCACAACAATCTCGTTCGTCTGCCGTTAACCAGAGCGAAATTAGTCAGTTGTTACACTCACTATTGTCTGAATACAGACAAAGTCACGGCGAGAGAATTTATGAGACTGATAGGTCTGTGCGGAGCCGCCGCGGATCTCATTCCGATGGGACGGTTACGCACACGGCCTCTTCAAATTTTCCTGACTCAGAATTGGAGTGTGAAAATTCATTCGCTCGATGTAGACGTTCTCTTGTCAGATCAAGTGAAACAAGAGATTCAGACTTGGGCAAACATTCAGTGGTTAACTCAAGGAGTTCCGCTGCAGTTGCCGGATCCGAGTTTTACCATTATGACGGATGCCAGTCAAACAGGTTGGGGTGCATCATTAATCCCAACGGATTCGAGATGCCAGGGTCTTTGGGATCCGCAATTCCTGTGCAAGCACATAAACATCAAGGAAATGATGTCAATTTGGCTTGCATTACGTCACTGGATGGACATTATTCACGATGCTCATGTCCAAATCCTATCCGACAATACGACAGTAGTGGCGTATATACGGAATCAGGGAGGCACTCATTCAGTTCCGTTGTTCAATCTAACGGAAAGAATCCTTCTGTTTGCGTTGGAACATCACGTTCTTCTTTCGGTCCGTCACATACCGGGTCGTCTGAATGTGCTAGCAGACTCCCTTTCACGAAAGGGTCGCTTGTTGCCGTCGGAGTGGACTCTCAACAAACAAGTATTCAATCAGATTTGCTACCAATGGGAACGGCCAATGATAGACTTATTTGCGACACATCTCAACAATCAGTTGCAGACGTATGTGTCCCCGTGTCCGGATCCAAGAGCATTTGCAGTAGACGCTCTATCGATCCCTTGGGACGGAATGATAGGATATGCGTATCCTCCAGCGCCATTAATTCAACAAGTATTGCTAAAGATAAAACAATCTCAATGCAAGATTCTGTTGGTAGCATCTCTGTCGCCACAGAGACCGTGGATAAATCTACTCAGGTGTCTGTTGTGGGACCTACCGCGGAAGCTCCCTCCACGAGAGGATCTTCTTTGGCAGGGGAAATCGCGCCAACTACATCACAACCCGCAAGGTCTCAACCTTCACGTTTTTCCGTTGTGCGGTCCTTCTTGCATGGCAAGCACTTTACAGGACGAGCAGTGGACGCGATTTCTAACTGTAGGAGGACCTCCTCTTCGCTAAACTATGCGGCTAAGTGGAAGGTTTTCCGTCGTTGGTGTAGGGATCATTCTGTTGATATATTTGATCCCTCTATACCAGACATTGCTAACTTTCTAGTATACTTGTTTGACGAAATCAAACTGCAACCTGTTACTATAAAGGGTTATAGATCTATGTTATCTGATACCTATGCACATCATGATAGTTTACAAATTGGATCTAATGTCTCTTTATCGAAATTGGTTAGAAACTTTTCGATAAATAGACCCAGAACTCTTAGATTAATTCCTAAGTGGAATTTAGCTTGGGTTCTCCTTAAATTGAAGGAAAAGCCATTTGAACCTCTTGGGACAGTAGATTTCAAATTCTTATCTTATAAGACAGCTTTTCTCTTAGCTTTCTCTTCTGCCAGAAGAGTCAGTGAGCTTCATGCACTATCGGTGGATGATTCTCATTATCGTAGTGTTGGGAACACTATCACCTTCACTACTAATGTCGGTTTTTTAGCTAAGAATCAGGCTCCTAATAAATATCCGGAACCTATTGTTATTAAGGCTCTTCCGTCTTCAGACGGGCGTAGGCCTTTACTCTGTCCTGTTAGAGCACTACGTATCTATATACAGAGATCTCAGTTCATCAGAAAGGGACGTAAACGTTTCTTTCTGTCTTTGATGCCTAATAGAAAGGACATTTCAGTCCATTCTATTGCTAGATGGATTCAGTTAACTATCCGTACTGCGTATGAAGATTTATCTTCTTCTCAGCAGTCTGTGCTTAAGATTTCTGCTCATGAAGTAAGAGCTCTTTCTACTTCCTGGGCTTATGCTAATAGTGTTGCTATTACAGATTTAATGAAGGCTGCTTTTTGGTCTCAGCCATCCACATTTACTAATTTTTATCTCAGAAATATTGAGTCCATTTCTGGAGACCTGCATTGTTTAGGTCCGTTATCTGTTGCTCAGAATGTCGTCCACTAAATAGTTGCAACTATAGTTATGCAGGCTTTCTGTTCCGGCAGTGACTCCGTCCGGCTGCCCTCTTCGCTCTGGGCTATTTGACCCAGGGCAAGGGGAAGGGGGGGGGGGGCGGGTGTTCCCTTAGGTCACCTGCTTTATAGTGAAAAGCAAGGGAATGCCTCCTCCAAGACAGTATTTCTGAGTCGCTTCCGGGATGGTTTTAAAGTGTAATATTAATGTTTAATTTCATTCATGTCTTATTTTTAAAGTGTAGCTCGGTGTGAAGCATTTGTATATGTCAAGTGTCAAACGGGCTTTAATATACAATACTCGGACACTTTTAATTGATTATAAAGAGTCTCAATTCTCTGGACTACTTTATTTATTGGCTTGCTTTAAAAATAATTAGTATAAGGGTTATACTGGATGTTAATAGAGAACATGAATGTTATTGTGCTCAATTATTAAGGGTAGTGTATCTTTCTAATTTAAATATTAAATAAGAAAGATACATGTAAAGCCTAATACTCCTTTTCTCCTTAAGGGGTTACCTCTTTATTTTATAATTGAGCTTATTGGATTTTCCTCTATGTCCTAGGCCCTCCAGCCTGTTTACTATTCAGCTAAGTCTGGGTCATTGGTACAGTATAAAAATGTTAAAAAATTTATAGTAATTTATATATTTTTTATACTTACCAATGACCCAGACGGGGATGGCCCTCCCTGAGTTGGGAACTCTTGCCTCCCCGCTGAGTACATAGCGCTGACCAGGCACTGCCAGTAAGAATGATATTTGGCGCCAATTTCGGGACGACTGCGTCACTGCGCATGCGCAGTAGAGTCGTACTATGGAGGTCCTTTAGGACATGATTTCTTTTTGTTTTGGATGCAAATTTTGGGGATTGGGGGGCAAAATTTGTGTTTGGCCCTGGTTTTTGTGGAGTTAGCACCAGCTAAGTCTGGGTCATTGGTAAGTATAAAAAATATATAAATTACTATAAATTTTTTAACATCAGTTTCATGATTATTTTATTTATCTTTTTTTATTAGGGTTTAACGACACATTTACAGCCAGGGTCATATCATGTCGGTGACAGTTTTATGGGTGGAGGAAGCCTGAGTACCCGGAGAGAACCACCGAGCAACGGCGAGCAGCTGTCAGCTCTCCAACATCGTAACTCTGAACTCTGCACCGTGGCACAGGCAGGGTTAGATTGGTTGAAGACATGCACACCATCGATGAGCAGTACACCTTTAGTACATGGCATCATCGTGCAATCGGGGTGAAGTGCCTTGCCCAAGGACACAACGCGAGAGCTCGAAGTTTCATGGTTAACTACTTACATGATGCAATTATTCCCGCCCGGGACAGAAAAGCTCTAGGCACTAAAATAAGGAAAATTTGAGCACATTTAGCAAAAGATGTTTTTCCTCTGAAAACTGAATTGACTTTTTGATCGATGATTTTTTGAGTCAAATTTTCAATGAGCTCGTTCCAATGAGGGGGTCACATGATATGGTTTTGTTGAAATTTTTTGAAAAATTTTAAAAAATGATATTTAAAATAATAAATTTTGATATTGTCTGCTTTGGGTAAAGGGTTAATTTGATGAAAAGGATCGCAAATTTGTTTCAGTTCTCAACAAAATTTATGAACCTCATTCACTCAACTGGATTCCAGCATTGATAGATCCTATATGAACTGAGTGCTCAATTTTGGAAATTTAAGGCAAAATAGATTTTTTGAAGTATAGGAAATTCCTGCTACATAATTTTCATATAAGTATTGAAATGAATTATTTGTTGCTTGATGAGAGTATGAATTTGGATTGCACATCACACCCAACTTAACACGCCTATCCCACATTGAAATGAATTATTTATTGCTTGATGAGAGTATGAATGTGGAGTGCACATCATACCCTACCTAACACGCCCATCCCACATTGAAATGAATTATTTGTTGCTTGATGAGAGTATGAATGTGGAGTGCACATCATACCCTACCTAACATGCCCATCCCACATTGAAATGAATTATTTATTGCTTGATGAGGGGTATGAATGTGGAGTACACATCATACCCAACCTAACACGCCTATCCCACATTCCTACTCTGATAAAGTGGCAGATAGTTCGTTTCAATTCTTATAATTTAATTTAGTGTGGTTATTTGAACCCTCAAACAGTTGGAAGTTGCCACCATTTATACCTTTGAGATATCAAATGATGAGATACAGTTAAAACTAGAAGTCCTGTCACGAATAGTGCGCTTATCTAGGCTTAATTGCGCATTGGAATTGTGCACAATTACTCTATCGAATGGCACCCAAAGCACGACAGGTTCTCCTGGTTACTCATAGCAAACACATGCAATGTTTCTGCCAATGGACCTCCGGGTTACCCGGAGGTCCATTGGCTGAAACATTGCTTGTGCACAGGCCATATGTACAGAATTTGATAGATTTACTGGGGCTATAACGCGTACATTAACGCGCATATTAACGTGCTATTTGTGCGCATTTCATGACAGGACTTCTAGTTTTAACTGTATATTATGACATCTAAATCCGTCAGATCAGCTTTTGTATGGACGGCAGTTTTATAGTTTTTCACTTGGCGTTTGATTAGTAACAATCATGACAATAAATTCATAAAATTTCTTGGCATCAGTATAGTTGAACATTTGAGTTTCAAACACCACATCTCAGCCGTTTGTTCTATAATATCAGTATGTAATAAATAGAGCGAAAAAAAATACTTCCCCTCAATGCCATGAAAACCCTGTATTATACCCTGATACATAGCCACTTATTATACAGGATTCAGGTCTGGGGTTATATACTGGCCACTAAGAGGATCTTCAAACTCCAAAAAAGGCAGTTTATATTATAGGAAATAAAAGGTATAATGCATACACCGACCCGCTATTTAGCCCCTAGCACTCTGGTTGTGCAACAGAATTTTTTTCAATCACTCTGTTTTTCTCTTGTTTAATTATGAATTTAATCAATTATATCTTGTTTGACAGAGCTCACTGTCACACAAGGTATATTTGGTTAAATATCAAACTGCATTATGGGAAATATTTGTTGCTGAAAACTAAGCCATTTTGACATCAGTGTGCAGAGGGTTAAAGAACTTCAAATTCTAAAATTTGAAGATCTATACACACTGCAAGTTCTCCTCTTTATGCATGACTGGTACAACAGCAGATTACCGGATTGTTTCAGTGAGAATACAAATCCATCGGGTATGGATACAAGGTAATCGGGGAAACTCCAAACTTCTAAACCAAGAACACAATTTTCCACTAAACTCCCACCTCACACCTTTCGAAACTTATGGAACCAAGTTACGCCCCAAAAGCAAAATCTTACCAGGCCTCAATTTAAGAGAACTCTTGTTGAAGAGTTTTTTGATTTGTACCAGTCAACTGTAAACGGTAATAACCATGGTGTCCTGATTGCTATTAGTAAGAAAAAACAGCCATCAACATATTTCTATAACAGCAAACATCTATAGTAGATCCTTTTGTTCTTTGCCTACATGAGAATGATAGAAACTATAGCCCTCACCGAATTGT
Organism: Pictodentalium vernedei; assembly: GCA_031216915.1. Taxonomy (NCBI): domain Eukaryota; kingdom Metazoa; phylum Mollusca; class Scaphopoda; order Dentaliida; family Dentaliidae; genus Pictodentalium; species Pictodentalium vernedei. The sequence goes on from CM062296.1 coordinate 40,262,452, forward strand.
TGCTTATTGTATTACTTATTGTATTGATTATTGTACTAATTAACAAGTCATATCCCTTGTCTACCTCGTTGTATAGTGGTGGTGACGCTACAGAGGTATCAGTGGTGGATTCTTCACCCGACAGGTTTCTATAACTCTATAACTCGTGAATATAGGCCGCAGGAACTGGCAATGGGTTTTCGGCCAGTGGGGGTTGGTCTTGTCCACCAACAGTTTGCGGACTGGTGGCTCATTGGCGCTTTCTGTATTCTATGTTTGGGGGGGGGGGGGGGGAGATGCCACTTTAGCATCTCTTTTCATTGATTGATTTATTTATTGGGGTTTAATGACACTTTCAATAGCGAGAGCCACCTCATGTCGGACAGTTTTATAGGTGGAGGAAGACAAGTGCACCATCGAGATACAGTACACAGTGTCACCATGATTTTCATTGATTAAAGAGTGAAGTTTGCCAATTCACAGCAACTTTTTGGCTCAAGTCGCCCTGTCAGCTTGTCTCTGCAACAGCTCACCAGAGACCTCACATTATCAAATTCTGGTCAGCTCCTATTTTACCAGCAAAACAGAGCTTGTTTACCACAGTAAACAAGTACTGCTTCACGTCCCACATGGTTTGCCCTCGGGTGGGCATTTGAAATTAAGATTCTTAACAAAGTAGTTATCACTGGTCAGGATGGAACTATCAACTTACGGGTTTAACTCTTTACCTGCTGAATATTTTAAAAGTATTTTCCATCAAATCTAGTCATGGCTGCTATGAAGCAGCCACGACTAGATTGAATGGAAAATTCAGTATAATTTAAATTGGGAAATCACTGAACAAAACGTTGGTTGACACAATTTACAGGGAAAATTTTGGTTTGTGCCCAAATTATTTTTTAAGTGGCAAGAGATTTCTGTCCCTGGCAGTGGCATGCAAAGAGTTAATCCTTTACCTAATGAATTGGCTGCATCAGCCCATGTAATATACAAATCGAGCAGTTGGAAATATATTATTTTAAAAAAAAAATTCACCAAAACTGTATCATGCGTTACCCTGGTAATAAATTTACGCAATCAATGCAGGCGATAGCAAAATTTATTATTTTAAATATTATCTTTTTCAAAGTTTTCAAAAATTTTCAACAAAACCATATCATGTGACCCCTCATTGGAACGAGCTTCGTTCAAGATATTTCCAGTTGAAATTAATTTGAATTTTTATGTGAAATAGTGAAATCAGTTATGTAATGTGTATTTCCTGAAGGGTTCATATGATTCGTAGGATTCTCAGAATTTAAAAGTCCAGGTACAGTCAAGTTTCCATTTTATGCTACTTTATTTAGAATATTTACTGTACTGACAATTTAAGTTTATTTTAATAACGATCGAGTAGCCTGGTCAGCGTTTCATATCGATGAAATGCTGGTCCAGCTACTGAGATTGTTACCAGGTCCATTGAGTTTCGATCAACTCTGTTTTCATTTAGTAAATCTCTACCGATTAATTTTGTTATTGCTGTCTTCACTTTGAAGGCTGGTAAAGTTTAATTAACGTTAATTACTACATTGATTTTGTATTTATATTTATTTTGTAATTACTAGGGAGCATCTATGGCGTATGCAATATACCGGTATTATTAGTGTTGATTATCCCCAGCGCTGGGTGATTCGGCTCATTCTGCAAATTCAGAGCGAGTCAGATTGCTCGCCGTCGTGGATATTATTAGTTACACTGTTTGTTGGTGGCCTAATATGGTATATATGGTGTCAGTTAATTTCATATTGGACGAGAGCAAAGTGTAACGAATATATCTTACCGACTGCTGCATCGATGTACAGAACTAATAACAACAGCGATCAAAATTAAATGAGAGAATTCTCAAAATGTGTTCACATGTCTTTGCCTTGTTACAATTTATGGGAGAGTGCCTACAGGCATTCTCCCATAAATTGTAACAAGGCAAATTCATACATACCAAACAGTTTCATTTCGAAGGTAACATGATACACATCCACAGAATATGAAGCCTTGTAAGTTGCCTAACCTACACATCAGACCAAATATGGGCTTCCAACACTCCATCTTTCAACTTGAAACGTTTATCGGCTGCCACCACTTTGAATAATCAATGAATAAAGGGGAGATTACCCATAGCTGTCAGCGTATATTGATATTGACAGGCAGTATATGGTTTTGTATGCAGTCTGCATTTGACGTCTTTGAACCAATGAATTTCCCCAGATACTTGTAGGAGGTAAGATATATCAATAGATGCTCATTAACTTAACCCTTTACCCAACGAATCGCCCGCATCCGCCCATGTAATATACAAATTCAGCAGCTGGAAAAATATTATTTTTCGAAAAATTTCAACAAAACCATATCATGTGACCCCTCTTTGGAACGAGCTCGTTCCAAAGAGGGTCACATGATATAGTTTTGTTGAAATTCTTTGAAAAAATTTTAAAAATGATATTTAAAATAATAAATTTTGATATCGTCTGGGTAAAGCCTCCTAAAGGGTTAACCATTTTCCATCCATCATGTCTCTATGACGATGTTTTATTCTGTGCAGATTCAGAAAATACCACTACATATATTACTTAGACAAGTACAGTTAAAACTATGGGAACTCGTCACACTGAGGGTATGCACTCGGATGTATAATTTAATAGTTTCACATATATGGTTCTGTGTTTGTTGGTGTGTGTTTTGTGCATTTTTACTAGGAAGCTTTTGTCCTAAGGATTTGTTTTGTTTCAATTTATTGGGGAGTGTCTATTGGCCCTCTCCAGTGGATTGAAGCAAGCCAAGCCCATATGAGCGTGTGCTACTAATCAAACCAATAGAGCACCCTCCACTTAGTATTAATTATGAAAGTCAGCTTACATCCCTCATATATGATAGTTACTTATGAGTTTTATGTTGTTTTTAATTTCAGAGTTCGTTGCAACTGTATTTTGTACATGACTGTTTCCTTGTTACTAAATAGTTACAGTTTACAAAGGAAATAAATGAACCTACATTAACCCATTACCCAACGCAGACGATATCAAAATTTATTATTTTAAATATCATTTTTTCAAATTTTTCAACAAAACCATATCATGTGACCCCTTGTTTGAACGAGCTCGACGAGCTTGTTCCATCGAGGGGTCACATGATATGGTTTTGTTGAAATTTTTGAAAAAAAAAAAATTTTTCAACGGCTAAATTTGCATATTACGCGGGCGGATGCGGGCGATTCGTTGGGTAAAGGGTTAAACCTTATCCCGCCTAATCTTATGTATTAGTGCGTTTTGGCTTTTTGACCTGTTTTGACTTATATTAACCCCGTTATGAATATTCCGGCTTTTTAACTTGCTGGAACTTACACCCCTGCTTGTTGGTGGCAATATCTTCTAGGTGTTTGCAAATCAGCTTTATCTGGTCATTTCTTTCAGTTATTGCCGTAACGATAAGGATCACGGCACGTTTGACCAGCTGTTGTCAAAGGTATGAACAATTCATGAAAGGGAGAACACGTGTGTAGTACAGCTGTGTCCAAAATGCACACTACGAAATGAATCAATCACAACTGAGCAACTCTGTTCACATTCACAAATCAGGCCATCAGTGTCTGCTGGCGGAACATTTATTTCATGTCTACCAAACTTACAGGATAGGTACCCCGGTGTATGGAGAAGAACTGTATCAATTTTTAGCATTTTTATTTTATTTTTATCAGATTACTTAACCCTTAACTCTTGGCATGCTGCTGGCGGATATTCCTGCCCAGCACAGGGTTTCTCTTGTCACTGATATAAGTATAATTTGGGCATATTTAAACATATTTTCCCCTGTAAATTGAATGCATTTTTTCACCAGTGATTTCTTGTTATATTCAGATTAATTTTTCATCAACTCTAGTCATGGCTGCTTTACAGCAGCCATGACTAGATTTGATGAAAAAATATCTTGAAAATACTCGGCGGGTTAAGCGTTAAGTCCCCACACAACCACAAACAGCCCCTTTTATATTGATCTGAAAAAATTGTCCCAAGTGTATTTTTCCTTGAGAACTGAACTGGTCGGATGCGTTTATATTGACTGTGTTTTTATATCATTGTTGGTTAGATTTAAGGGTTAACTTTTCATCAGCTATAGAGAATGGTTCAACAAATCAGTTTCAGATTTCATTCATAGCATTTGGGTGACAATAACTTAACCCTTTACCCAGCGCAGACGATATTAAAATTTATTATTTTAAATATCATTTTTTTCAAAGAATTTCAGCAAAACCATATCATGTGACCCCTCGTTGGAACGAGCTCGTTCCAACGAGTGGTCACATGATATAGCTTTGTAGAAATTTTTTGAAAAATAATATTTTTTACAACTTCTGAATTTGCATATTACGCGGGCAGATGCGGCCGATTCGTTGGGTAAAGGGTTAAATGGGGTCATAAATCGGACTCATAGGGCCTTGTTTTCATATTTTACCAAAAAGCTGTACATTATTATCAAGTTCCAAAGAAACATTATTATCAAAGTTCCTCAATTCATTCTCAGTTTTTATTTATAGACTTTAGATTGCAATATTATATACAGCTTATATGAATTGTTAGATATGCTGTTCATTGCATTGTTTGTAATCAGAAACATATATTCAGGTACAAGGTGCTAGAGGAATGGCCATACAGTTAAAACTAGAAGTCCTGTCATGAAATGCGCACAAATAGCATGTTGATATGCGTGTTAATGTGCGCATTATGGCCCAAGTAAAGCTATCAAATTCTGTACATATGGCCTGTGCACAAGCAATGTTTCAGCTAATGGACCTCCGGGTAAACATTTTATATGTTTGCTATGAGTAACCAGGAGAACCTGCCGTGCTTGGGATGACATTCGATATGGCAATTCCACGCAATTCCAAAGCGCAATTAAGCCTAGATAAGTGCACTATTAGTGACAGGACTTCTAGTTTTAACTGTACATGACATTTTCCCGTTCTTCTGTTTGGAAGGCCGAAAATGTTTTATGCCTTGAAATTTGGTTTTCAGCCAATGTTATGCATATAAATTAAATATTTTTCACTGAAGTGTAACTTTGACAATAAAGTTTCACCTACCATAATTTTACTGCTGTTTTTTCTCTCCAGCTTTTTCAAGGTGAGCTAATCTAATCGCTCTCCCTTCTTCATATGTCTGTTGTCCGTCAGCACCCTGTTTTGGTCTTCTCCTCCAAAACCACTGGGCCAATTCAAATGAAAGTTTGTGAGATAGATGGTCCCGAAAGTGCATTGCATTTTTGTTCAACTCAACATGCCCAGCCCCATAGAGAGGGGGTGGGGGAAAATGCTCCAAAATATATTTAAAATCTTCTTCTCAGGAACCAGTGGGTAGAATGACTTGATATTTGTTATGGAACTTCCCTTTGAGGTGTAGAATCAAGTTTGTTCAAACGAAGTTCATGAAGCAATATTTGGCTTTGTGAGGAAAGATTTTTGGCCCCGCCCAAAAATTCTATTTTCTGAAACGATGGTCCAATTTGAACGAAATTCGGCATGTGGTATTATTGGGTCGTAAGTACTTGACTCGTGCCAAAAAAAAAATCCCACATCTCCATGGGAACCCCAGGAGCTAAAAATAGCAATATTATCAAACGTCCATATTTACCAAACCACACGGAACAGAGAACGGTTATTTGGTATGAAGCATCCTCAGGACCAGTAGAAATGAATGGTAAAAACAAATTGGCATCAGTTAGGTTAGGGTGTTCTGCAGAAGGCATTGAAAAAATGCTGAGTCAGCATATTTGCAAAACATTTTTAAAATCTTTTCTCTAGAACCAATGGTCAGAATCTTTTGATATTTGGTATACAGCATCCATAGGAGGGCCAGATACATGTTTGTTAAAATGAAGCCCATTGGTTCATACTTGGGCTTAATACAGGAGCCCAAATATTTAACTTACGGCAATATGGGGAATATTCTTTAAAAATCTTCTTCAGAACCACCAGTCAGAATCTTTTAATGTTTGGTATACATCATTGTTAAGAGAGTCAAATTCAAGATTGTTTAAACCAAGTCCCTAGGTTAATATTTGGACTTCCTATGGAAGCCCAAATTTTAACTTAGTGCAATATGGGGGATAATTTTTAAAAATCATCTTCTTCAGATCCACCAGTCGGAATGCTTTCATTTTTTAGCTCAACTTTGGCGAAGCCAAATTTGAGCTTTTGTCATGGTCTGTCTGTCCGTACGTCAAAAATTGGATACGGCTCGGGCTAGAGGCCGTATTTATGAACCGATCTTTACAGAACTTCTTGGGTACCTTTGTTATGACTGTGGGACGAGAACGAGTGTTTTTGGGTGCAGTAAGAAATTCAAGATAGCTGCCAGCCGCCATTTTGTACCGACAATGCAGAAATCTGTTTTTTGTAGAGAACTTCCATATGAAAGCTCTGATTTGAATAATGTTTTGTATGAATGTTTAGTACCATGAGATACATTACATATCATACAGGTTTTTTTCTCGTGCTTAAATTATGCAAATTAGACTAACTTTGATTTATTTAGTGTTACTTTCAGCACTGTCAGTGCAAATGCCAATACAGCTCGGGCTAGAGGCCGTATTTATGAACCGATCTTTATGAAACTTCTTGGGTACCTTTGTTATGACCGTGGGACGAGAACAAGTGTTTTTGGGTTCAATCTGAAATTCAAGTTGGCTGCTGGCGGCCATTTTGTACAGACTTAGGTGCAATCAGATTTTTGAGCAGAACTTCCATATGAAAGTGCTGATTTGAATAATTTTTTGAATGAATGTTTAGTACCATGGGATACATCACATATAATACAGGTTTTTTTCTCGTACGTAAATTATGCAAATTAGACTAACTTTGATGTATTTAGTGTTACTTTCAGCACTGTAAGTGCAAATGCCAATACGGCTCGGGCCAGAGTCCGTATTTATAAACCGATCTTTACGAAACTTCTTGGGTACCTTTGGTATCACCCTGGGATGAGAACGAGTGTTTTTGGGTGCGGTCCAAAATTCAAGATGGCCGATGGCAGGCATTTTTTACAAAATTAGGTGCAATCAGATTTTTGCACAGAACTTCCATATGAAGGCACTGATTTGAAAAAAATTTTGTGTGAATGTTTAGTACCATGGGATACATCACATATAATACAGGTTTTTTCTCGTGCAGAAATTATGCAAATTAGATGAACTTTGATTTTTTCAGTGCTACTTACACATAGTAAGTACACATGTCAATACGGCTTGGGCTAGAGGCTGTATTTATCAACCGATCTTCACGAAACTTCTTGGGTACCTCTGTTATCACCTTGGGACGAGAATGAGTGTTTCTGAGTGCGGTCCAAAATTCAAGATGGCTGCCAGTGGCCATTTTGTACCGAAATAAGGTCTAATCAGTTTTTTGTACACAACTTCTATACGGCTCAGGCTAGAGGCCATATTTATGAATCAATCTTTACGAAACTTTTTGTGTACCTTTGTTATCACTGTGGGATGAGAACGAGTGTTTTGGGGTGTGGTCCAAAATTCAAGATGGCCACCAGCAGCCATTTTGTACCAGAATTAGTGCAATCAGTCTTCTGTACAAAACTTCTGTATGAAAGTTCTGATTTGAATAAATTTTGGTATGAATGTTTAGTAATATGGAATACATCACATATTGTACGGGTTTTTTTCTCGTGCAGAAATTATGCAAATTAGATGAATTTTGATTTATTTAGTGCTACTTATACACTGTAAGTGCACATGTCAATACGGCTCAGGCTAGAGGCAGTATTTATCAACTGAACTTCACAAAACTTCTTGGGTACCTTTGTTATCACCTTGGGACGAGAACGAGTGTTTCTGAGTGCGGTCCAAAATTCAAGATGGCTGCCAGTGGCCATTTTGTACCGAAATTAGGTCCAATCAGTATTTTGTCACAACTTCTATACAGCTCGTATTTATGAACTGATCTTCACGAAACTTCTTGGGTACCTTTGTTTTCACCTTGGGACAGGAATGAGTGTGTTTTGGGGTGTCTTTGTTATCACTGTGCTTTGAGAACAAATATTTTGGGGTTCAGTCAGACCCACTCTGGGACTACAAGATTTCTTTTCTAGTTTAGCATCTGACTGTCACCCGCTCCTTTACAATACTTTACCTATACATTTGTTACAGGCTACGGTCAGTATTTATGTACAGACCGTTACAATACTTTATATGTACCTTTGTTATCAGGTCATTACCTAGATGTTTGTCATTGCTATGTCACATACTATACATGTACATGTCTTGACAAGTTGAGCTACAGTGTCATTGACACTTTCATTGGTATACATCATCTCTAGGGGGGTCAGATTCTAATTTGTTCAAATCTTGTCCCTAGGTATATATTTGGGCTTCTATGGTAGTCCAAATTTTAACTTAGTGTAATATGAGGAAATCCACCAGTTGGAATGCTTTCATATTTGGTATACAACATCTCTATGGGGGTCAGATTCAAGTTTGTCCAATTTGAGGGCCTGGGTTAATATTTGGGTTCCATATGGGAACCTGAAATTTAACTTAGTGCAATATGAGGAAATTTCTTTAAAAATCTTCTTCTTCAGATGCACCAGTCTGTTTGCTTTATTATTTGGTATACAACAGCTCTAGGGGGGGGGGGGGATTCAAATTTGTTCAAATTGGATCCATAGGTTAATATTTGGGCTCGCTATGGTAGCCCAAATTTTAACTTAGTGCAATATGAGGAACTTTCTTTAAAAAGTGTTTTCTTCAGATCCACCAGTCAGAATGCCTTCATATTTGGTATAAAACATCTCTAGGAAGGTCGGATTCAACTTTGTTCAAATTGAGTGCCTGGGTTAATATTTGGGCTCCCTATGGGAGCCGGAATTGTCCAAGTAGCAGGAGAATTACAAATTTTGAGGTGTGTAACTAAGATTAATCCATATAGGTTGTATCATGGGGCTTCATAGGGGATCTCCACATTTTACATTATGATCAACTGAAGAAAAGGCATAATGCTTGGACTGTTTTTGTCACTCCTGAGGGGTTCAAGGATTGACAATGTATCCTGTGGAGATGGATTGCTTAATGTAGATTCATTCTTGGACTCTGTAAATATCGTGTTCTGTTCAAGGTGAGCGCTTCAGGCCCCATGGGGCCTCTTGTTTGTTTTTCTAATTTATCATATTTTCCTCATCAAGTAAATCAGAAACCCTTATAGCAATGCCCTACAAAGCTTTGAAGAATCTATTTGATGTCAGCATTGATGGCCTGATTTAGGATAGACATCGAATCAGCTTCCTGATTCGTTTATTTTTTAACCCTTTACATAACAAGAAAAGTAGACGACGCTTGCAAAAAAAAAATTCTTGAACAACTAATTTTTTTCATTTTTTGTCTCAAAAACATGGGTTATGACCCCTCGTTGGAACGAGCTTAATGAGCTCATTCCAATGAGGGTCATAACCTATGTTTTTGAGACAAAAATGAAAAAATAATGAAAATTAAATGACGATTTTTTAGAATAGCGCTGAACGGTTTTGGCCATTATGTTGGGTAAAGGGTTAATCGAACCACTCCTGGATTTTTTTTTTCAGGAAGTGATGATGGCAGATAAATATCTCCTATCAGTGGAATAATGTCACTGAAATCAGAATGGTTGCTTGCTGCATTTTTTATTCAACTGGCTTATCAGCATGCATATGTTGGCCTCACAAGTTTCATTGTTACAACAATACTTGTAAAGTGGAGCGTGAGAATCCTGCGATGCACTTGACAAGCACTGATGTACTTGTAATCTTAGCATCAGGGGACTTATACACGAGTATGGGCTTGGACTTGGGTCAGTACCGTAGTTTAATATGAGGAATATTCTTTGAAAATCTTTCTTTTTTCTTAGATCCACTGGTCAGAATCTTTGGATATTTAGTCTAAGCTTTTCTTAGGAGGGGCAGATGCAACTTGTTGAAATCAGTTCCCTGGGTTGATGTTTAGGCTACCTATGTCAGGTGAGCGCTCTCAGGCCGCCTGGAGCCTCTTGTTTATTCAACTGGCTTATCAGCATGCATGTTAGCCTCACAAGTTACAACAATGCTCGTAAAGTGGAGCATGAGAATCCTGCGCTCCACTTTACAAGCACTGTTGTAACTTGTATTATTTCCAAATGAAACAAAATACTGCATTTTGATTGGCTGAGAGGTACGGTGTAACTTGCAATCCACAGTGGCTTTTTTTTTGCACGGTGTTTAACCACGGTGTAAAAACAAGAATATACAAGAGCAAGCTATATGGCTAAAAAAGTACCCATTTTTAATTATTAATTCATACCTTCTGCTCGGTAATGTTAGAACAAAAATAAAAATACAGGAAATTTAATATTTAGGTGCAATAAAATATTACAGATATCTGGATGTCATTGGAACTGGCTCATTTAGCCAGTTCCAATGACATCCATATTTGTCTGGCTTTATTTAAGAAACTTGCAAAGTACAAATTTTCTGTCAGTTTTTGCCCACAATGGAGGTTAAAATTCTTGGAAATAAATCTGATATCCTTGTGTTTTCCAGGGTGTATGGGAATTTACACTGGTTTGGGAACTCATAAACCCTTCAGCTTCAGCTCAGGGTGTATGAGTTTCCAAACCAGTTTAAATTCCCATACACCCTGGACACACACAAGGATAACTAATAATCTTAGCATCCTGGGACTCATGCGATCTGCGCCACCGTAAGCCTCAAAGATATGACAAGTGATCTCACAAAAATTGTTTCTCACACTCTTATCCTCATTATTTATTCTCTTATCTCTTTCCACACATTTATGTAGAACATCACATTATATAGGAACTTTGATCCAAATCAATTCATGTTGCTCAAGTTTATTTTCCACGACATGACACCATGGCGAATTTGAGTTTCCTGGCTTTCGAAATGAGATATTGATGATCAAGCCTGAATACAAGCAACCTGCCATTTGCAAAATGGGGTCCCCCCAGAGGGTGAATTTGGTGATGCTATCCCGTACAGTGGGCCAATTTATCCTCTAGGTACATCTTTCTGTTTTGGCTTCAGACCTTGATTCAAACTGAGGTTCACAGAGGGTACATTTTGTGATGCTACCCTGCTGTGCTACCCTAAAAAGTTGAGAGTTATTCTCTGAAAGTAAAATGGTGAACACAGAATAACATGTTATCCTCCGAAAAGTCTGGCATTGGCACAAATAATGTTATCAACAAGCCTGAAAATAAGCAGACTGTCATCTGAAAAATGAGGTACCCAGAGGGTGAATTTGGTGATGCTATCCTGCACAAAAAATGGGGGTGTGGTGCATATTTGGGCTTCGTTTTGAAGTGCAAGTATTGTAACTTGAAGTCTTCATTTTCTGTAGATGTGTTTCCTATTACAGTGGAGCCCACTTAATTGGATATCTCTTAATTGTATATCCCTGTTAATTGAATATAATTTTCAAACACAAAACCATTTACCATACCTTCAGTACAAATTTGGTCTTTTAATTGCATTTGGGTTGTAGAGTAAACTCCTGTTAATTGTATATAAATTTTTGTAATTGTTGAAAAAATTACTGTGACACTCACCAAATTCCCCTTATTTATCAACCCTTTTGACCTTACTACATCTAATACAGGCATTTATTCTATTATATCTTGTTTGACAGAGCTCTATGAGCTCTGTCAAACAAGATATAATAGAATAAATGCTCAGTTTACCTCCAGAACACAGGAAACTGACCAAATCCCTATTAATTGTATACTCCTGTTAATTGAATAATTTTCACTGGCAAAATGGATATTCAATTAAGAGGATGATTCTAATGTACCTTCATAGTGAAATTAATTAGTTTTTAAGGATTTGCCTCGTTACAATGTATGGGAGAGTGCCTGTAACAAGGGAAATAATAAACAAATTTTGATGCCCAAAACCAATTTAACACTCTACCAGTTAAAGACCCTCCCATCTTGCTAGAGGACAATGAAGATTGATCAACACATGCATCGCCAAAGCCAATAACTCTCAGGGCAGTTGAACTGTTCTATTTGTACATTGACAATAAATAATAGACATCATTTGCTAATTTTTTATTTATTGTTTTTTTTAGCTCACATATTTCTGCACAATACCTAATAATAATTAAACTTTTTTTCCGTTCATGCGTTTTCAGATAAAACGATTGGCTCACACGCCAAATCAATAGAAGTTAGAACACTGGCACGTTCTAAATGTGAAAAAGAAAAATAAATTTATATTACTAATTTATCACCATGAAATTATTTATAAAATATTTAAATGACCGTGGTGGGTCAGTTTTTCTTTTTCTTCACAACTGTATTTATTTGACATTTCAATTTTTACACACACTGGGTGATCGTCTGCGTTCATCGTTTTACTCGAATCGATTGTAAACAATGGCTGGTCACGACGAATACGGCAATTTTGACATTGCAAATTTGAATACGGCAATGTCATCTGGCTTTATATCTAACTCCACTTATACAAGCTGTGTTTTTCAGTTCTCGGGAAATGGTCAAAACCAAAATACAATGTAATACTGATTGCCTACTAAATGTTTTCAATATCCTTCGACGTGTCTACTCTTTAATATTGCTGTCATGATTATTCAATTTGTCAACTATTGTGGTAGCTGACATTTTATATTTTTAGTTGATCGCTGTTCATTTTCTGAGTGGTACAAGTAAGGTTTAAATTGCACTGTATAATGTGATGGAAAAAGCTAATACCGTATTTACTCTATGTATTGGGACAGCTGAAAACAATTATTTTCAGAGGTGTCGCAATTGTTAGAAAATGGGAAAAGAACACAGCCTGGAAAATCGCCATCCAATTTTTTTCATATTTTCATTTTTTTGCTTCCAAAACATAGCTTATGATCCCTCATTGGAACGAGCGCAATGCATAAGCTATGTTTTGGAAGCAAAAAATGAAAATTTTTAGTCACTCAAGAATTTTTTTTTATGAGTGTCGTCTGCTACTAGCGACGGGCCAACTGGAAACAAATCTCCTGAATGTCCCAAACTTGGGAGCATAAAAAAAATATAGTTTTCTGGAAAAAATGTGTGGCCCAAATCATAGAGTGTCCCAATACATAAATTAAATACGGTATACATCTGGAACTAATTTTCACTGTTTTTCCCAATTTTCTCCTAAGCTCAAAGGAATGCAACCTCAGCTTGAACAACAGTGCTCCCCCTTCCCCCAAAGGTGCCAGCAAGGTTCTGTTCAAAACCTGGCTCCTCGTTATCCTACAGGCCACTGAAAGCCGTCTTTGATTTGATCGCCTCTCGCCAATTAAGGTTACCATCCTCCATGACTCTTTCTCTTAAAAACATGAGATACTGAGTGCAAATTCACTCTGCTTACAAGTATTTATTATTTATTTATTGGTGTTTAAGGTCACATATGATACTTATGTACAGTGGCTAATCATGATGGCAACATGGGATAGTCAAGTCCAGCCAATCGTTTATACCCATGTTGCCCATTTTAGAGGATTTCCACCACAGGTATTGGTTACTGGGTCCTATTTTACCAGTAAAATTTATTATTAGTCGAGTTGTAACAAAGTCAAACTTGGCTTACAGTTTGGTGAATGGCGGCGGGCGGGCGGGCAGATGTAAACAATAGGTTTCCAGACGACAACTTGATAATGGTGCGACCCACATTCATGAAACTTTGTAGGTTGGCCTTTGTGAGAGGAAGAACCCTATTTATTTTTGACTCGCTAGGTCAAAGGTCAAGGTCACAGTGACCTTGAACATAGTAAATCATAAACAATTGTTTTCGGATGATAACTTGACTATGATTCAACCCACATTCATGAAACTTCATAAGTAGGTTGGCTTTCTTGAGAAGAAGAATCCTATTTATTTTGGACTCACCAGGTCAAAGTGACCCAGAACATAGTAAATCAAAACAATTGGTTTCCGGATGATAACTTTATAATGGTTCGACCCACTTTCATGAAACTACATAGGTAGGTTGGCATCACTGAGAGGAAGAACCCTATTTATTTTGTACTTGCTAGGTGAAAGGTCAAGGTCACAGTGGCCTTCAACATTGTAAATCGTAAGCAATTGGTTTCCGGATAACTTGATAATGGTTTGACACTCATTCGTCAAAGTTCATAGGTAGGTTTGCCAATGTGAGTGGAAGACCCCTATTTATTCTGGACTTTCTAGGTCAAGGTCACAGTGACCTTGAACATAATAAATAATAAACAATTGGTTTCCAGATGATAATTTGACAGTGGTTCAACCCACGTCCATGAAACTTCATAGGTAGGTTGGCATTGGTGCAAGAAAGCGCCCTGTATATTTTGGAATAACTAGGTTCAAGGTCAAGTGACCCTTCACATAGCAATTTGTAAACAACTGGTTTCCAGATAAGTTGATAATGATTAAATCCACATTTGTGGTGTCACAACTTGACATTGGATCAGTGGTCCTATCGGCATTTTTAGCTTAACTTGACTAAGTCAAGATAAGCTATTGCCATCACACGTGCGGAAGTCTGTGAGTCTAAGTCTGTTCACATTTTCCTTTAGTACAGGCAACACTCCGTAGTTCTTATCTGATCATCACGAAATTTCATATGCAGGTTTGGGGTCCTGTCTAGATGAGAACGTCCCCTTTTGGTTGCGATCGGTCAACCGTGATGGCTGCCTAAGCCCAAAACACTTTAGCACAATCTACAGGTCCTATATATGAAGGGATTTCATTGTAACATGGTAGGATGCCTCTGTATAATATCTAGATGAGAACGTATCCTTTTGGTCATGATCTGTCAACTGTGACGGCTGCCGCAAGCCTGAAACCCAAAAACCTTTAGCACAGTCTGCAGGTCATATTTAATATGGATGGATTTCACTGTAACTTGGTAGGATGACTCTGTTTGATGTCTAGATGAGAACATCCCCTTTTGGTTGCGATCAGTCAACCACGATGGCTGTCCGAGCCCAAAATCCGAAAACCTTTAGCACAGTCCACAGGTATTTATGAAGGGATTTCATTGTAGCTTGGTTGGATGCCTCTGCATAATATCGTGATGAGATCTTCCCCATTTGGTCGCGATCTGTCAACCATGATGACTGCCCGAGCCCAAAAACCTTAAGCACAGTCTATAGATCATATTTATAGATGGATTTCATTGTAACTTGGTAGGTTGACTCCATATAATGTCTAGATGAGAACATCTTCTTTTGGTTGTGATTGGTCAACTGTGATGGCCACAGGAGCCCGAAGCCCAAAAAACCTTTAGCACAGTCTATAGGTCATATTTATGAAGGGATTTCATTGTAACTTAGTAGGTTGATTCCATATAATGTCTAGATGATAACGCCCCCTTTTGGTCACCTGTGATGGCTACAGCGGCCCAAAGACCGAAAACCTTTAGAACACTCTGCAGGTCATATTTATGAAGGGATTTCATTGTAAGATGACTCCAGATAATGCCTGGATGAGAACGTCCCCTTTTGGTTGCGATCATACAACCTTGACGGCTGCCCGAGCCCAAAAAGCTTTAGCACAGACTTCAGATCATATTTATGAAGGGATTTCATTGTAACTTGGTAGGATGTCTCAGTATAATGCCTCGATGAGAACGTCCCCTTTTGGGTGCGATCATTCAACCATGACGGCTGCCCAAAAACTGTTAGCAGAGTCTGCAGGCCTTATTTCTGAAAGAATTTCATTGTAACTTGATAGGATGACTCGTTTTGGAATAATGTCACTCTAAATTGGTAACTTTCATTGATATACATTAACTGTGAGGGCCACATTAACCCACCCCTCAATTCTTTAGTACAGTCTACATCTCATATTTTTATTGAAAACATAGCATGCAGGGAACAGAAATTAACATATTCCCATTTATCACAATTCTTGTCTTATTTCATAATCCATTCATAAACATTGAACATTATCCTTTTCATCAAACATAACACACAGACAAGTTAAGCTACAGTGTCACTGACACTTTCATTTATTGGTGTTTATGGTCACATATTTCTGCACAACGGGTAATCGTGACTGCAGCATGGATACAAAGTCCAGTCAATCGTTTATACTCATGTTGCCCATTTTAGAGGACTTCCACCCCAGGCATTGATAACCGGATCCTATTTTACCAATAAAAAAGAGCTTGTTTACCACAGTAAACAAGCACTGCTTCACTTTGCAAATTCCCTCAGCTTACAATTTATTTATTTATTGGTTGTTAAGGTCACATATTTATGCACAATGGCTAATCATGATTGTAATATGGATATAAAGTAAAGTCCAGCCAGTTGTTTATACCCATTTTAGAGGACTTTCACAGTGGGCATTGCTTGCCAGGTTCTATTTTACCAATAAAACTATGGCTTGTTTTCTACCTTTCTTGTTTGCACATTATCTTGAACAAATATATCAATGGTTCAGGTAAAGGAGGATTTGGGGTTATATGGTGAAGCCCTCCATCTGTCTGTCCGTACAAACATTTTGCCTTGTTATTTCAAAGTTATCACTCGGATTTGGATCTCCTTTGGTATGCTGATAGACCTGTATGGGGAAATGGATATACACAAGGAATAGGCTTCATCCAATAATTCTTTCCGGAGTTATGGCCCTTTTTCAACTTAGAAAATATTTCTGTTTTCACTCTTTCTCAGAAACGTTTTTGTCCCACAATACCTTCAAGGCCACTTCGAAACTTGCAAATGAGTCATGGGTATTGGCCCGCACTTTGCGTTGCCCTTGTTTTTTAATTTTTGCCTGTTTTCAGCTTGTTAGCGGGATAACTGAATATCTATGTTTTCAGTCAACATTTGGTATGTGCAACTTTAATTAGTTTTGCCCATACTGAGTGGAGGTATGGCCCTTAATTCCATGAATTTTTTCCTGTTTTCTACGAGTTAACGCAATAACTTAGACAAATATCAATGTATTTGGCCAATATATGGAATGTGAGACTTTAATGTCTTGAATGAGTTCGAAAACCAGTGTGGTTCGGCCATACTGAGTGGAGTTATGCCCTTAATTAGTTAATTTTTGCCTGTTTTCAGCTCGAGGAGCACAATAATTTGAACAAAAATCACTGGATTTGATTTAATTTTAACCCTTTACCCAACACAAACGATATCAAAATTTATTATTTTAAATATCATTTTTTTAAAGTTTTAAAAAATTTAAAACTATATCATGTGACCCCTCAATGGAACGAGCTCGAGGAGCTCGTTCTCAAGAGGGGTCACTTGATATGGTTTTGTGGAATTTTTTCGGCTGCTGAATTTGCATATTACGTGGGCGGATTTGTTGGGTAAAGAGTTAATGACCAGCCTTAAAGGTGTGAAAAAGACTCGATACCAATCCTTGTTTAAGATTCATTTTGGTACCACTCTGTGATATTAAAAATCAACTAGAGCACATTTGAAAACTTACCAGTCAGGGCAGGAAATGGGCTACATAAAAAAATGTGGAAAATGTCAAAAGTTTCATGAAAGGCAATTAACCCCATTCACTCTGTTGTCAAAATACCAAAATTTCAGGAAGCTGTTTTTTCCCATAATGCATCTAGAAATTTAACTAATTCATTCTCGTTTGACAGAGCTCAACGAGCTCTGTCACACGAGATTTTCTTTCCATATGAATGGATGATCACCCATGTGATTTTTACTATTTGAAGAGAATTTCATCAATACTTTACATTTCCAGGGGGTAGAGGTGCAGGCTGCAAGCCGAGAGGTCCTCGGTTCGAATCCCACCTGCGGCAACCGCGTTGTGTCCTTGGGCAAGACACTTCATCCCCATTGCCCATGTGGGGGAACGGTGACGCTGTGTACTAAGGCGTACTGCACGTCGATGGTGCACCTGTCTTCAACCAATGCTAACCCTGCTTGTGTGGAGTTAATATGTTGGGGAGCTGACAGTTGCTCGGTGGTTCTCTCCGGGTACTCTGGCTTCCTCCACCCGTAAAACTGTCGTGGCCATGATTAGCCATTGTGCAGAAATATGTGACCTTAAACACCAATAAATGAATAAATAATTACATTTCCAGGACTTGAAAAGAGAGAAAAAAAAAATTAGGTTGGAGAGGGATATCACTTACAGGGAATCTTCCCGTCATATGACACTCAATTCCTGAACATTTTTGTGTGCTCAAGTCAATATTTTTTCTTGAGAATTCCATCTATATTTTCCATTTTCAACAAACTGCAATTAAAACTCCCTTATGCTGAAAATGCAAATGATATAATCAAAATTTATTGTGTAATGTCGGTCACTTCCAGAGATATTTTCTAAAATCTATCGTGACAATAGAGGTCTGGTATTTCCCAATTTCATAGAAGGTAACATGTAATAAAACTTGTGTATATTTGGATGAGAGGCAGCCCTTTCAGTCTAGAAAATCAAGGAGTGCAAAACAGTTGCCCTCCTCAGATTGCTTGGGAGTGCAATTGCACCTGAAATTTTCAATGCAAAAACTTGTTTGCTTGTATTGACTTCAAGGTATTAATATTGTGACTGAAAAAGTGTATTAAATTCAGCTACATAGTGATAAAATTGGTACACACATGTTCTCATTATTCAGATGGTTGCATTCAGTTATGTGACTGTCTTCTACACTCAAAATCTATCGAAATGCGACACAGAAATGGTCATGAATTATTGCGAATCAATGCAACATTGACAAATCATTCCCTGAGTTCCAATGTGTTCTCTGTGCCACTAGGCACAGAGAACACGTTGTAACTCAGGGAACGAAATGATAATAGATTTTAAAGGCAGTCCCAAACATTCTAGAAAGTCAAGGGGGTGCAAAAAATTGCCCTCCTCAATTTTTTCTAGGCGTGCAGCACTCCTGCACTCCTAAAGAATGCCAGGCCTGGAGAGGTTTATTCGTTTGAACAAGTACTTTTTGTTTGAGTACTTTTTATGTCTACACAAGCAAGCCTTTAAATTCTTCCCAACTAACGACAGTAAATGCTGTTCCCAAATAAGATAATTGTGCCCAAATTATGCATACTTTGAAACTTTTTCAGAAGTCGTACAGTGTTTCAGCAATATGTAGTTTGGCCAGGTTTCCCTGATGCTTGCAGTATAGCTTAGAGCTTATCTTCGAATCAAACAATGCAAGAGATGAATAATTTTTTATAAAAAACCCATAGAGTTCACCAGAGAAAAGCAATTGGCGTCGACAATGCGACATTGTCAACAGCGATTGCTTTTCTGCAGCAAATTCCATATGATCAAGCACTTAAAGCTTGAAATCTTTTATATTCATGCTTGTGGCATTTCTCAGCAAATGCATTGCATTATTTAAATTCAAATAGACCTTTGGCTTGACAATGGGAAACTAAGAAGCCTCCTCGAGTTGGTCGAGTAAACTTACGTCAAAGGGTGGTGTGAGAGAACCAGTGATAATGGTGAAGGCCTATAACAAGGGGTTGTAAACTAGCATTTTAAGACAGGGGACCTAAAACAGACGCCAAGAAGAACAAAATACCGGTGCTTTTCTCCAACCATGCAGGCCACATCCATATTTGCCGTTGTGCCCAAATTAGACTGATCTGAAGGTCTGTACACAAGAGATGGCAGTATTGGAATTTTGAGTTTAGTATCAGTGTTTGTATTTTTATGGAGACATACTGTGCTATCAGTTCGGTATTCCGTATCTGACTTAACTGAGGTTTGCTAATACAGTAGAACCCTGTTAATTGAATAGACACATTACCAATGAAAATTATTCAATTAACAGGAGTATTCAATTAACAGGGATTGTGTCTCATTCCTGTATTCTAGAGATAAACTTGGCATTTATTCTATTATATCTTGTTTGACAGATCTCCATGAGCTCTGTCAAACAAGATATAATAGATTAAATACCTGTATTGGATGTACTGAGGCCAAATAGGTCTATAAACAAAGGAAAACTGGGGAGATTCAGTGTAATTTCTCGCCAGGTTACAAGATTTTTTATTTAATTAACAGGAGTTTACTCTATAACCTATATATATATATATTCAATTAATATGTCAAATTTGTACTGGAGGTATGGTAAATGGTTTTGTGTTGGGGAAACTATATTCAATTAATAGGGTTATTCAATTAAGAGATATCCATTTAAGTGGGCTCCACTGTACTTTTTTTTGTCTACACAAGAGATGGGCAGTATTGGAATTTTCAGTTCATTATCAATGTCTGTATTTTTAGGGATGTATACTGTGGTATTGGTTCGGTATTCCGTATCTGCCTTGACTGAGATTTACTAATGATACCAAAGAGGAATTCACATAAGGAAAAATAGGCCGATGAAATCGTCAGATGTGTACCCATACGCGCAACTAGTAGAAAGCTGTATGACAGAGGGCCACCACGGATGCCGACATTATGTACACCATACAAGGTATGGGTACATATAGAAATGGAATGGAGGAGTGTCTAATTTGATGGATAAAGGGTTAATATCTCCGGATCAAATTATCAGATTTACATAAAAAAAACTAAACAGCACAGCACATCAGTTACCTGAATAAATATATAAAGTAACATGACAATCGGATTGATATTTTTTGAGTTATCTCATGCCAAAGGGATTGGAGGAATTTTCAATTTGAAGGATAAAGGGTTAATATCTCGGGATCAAATTATCAGATTAACACCAAAAACTATACAGCTCAGCACATCAGTGACCTGAACACAATTATAAAGTAACTTGACAATCCAAGCAATATTTTTCAAGTTATCAAATGCCAAAGGGATTGGAGGAATTTTCAATTTGAAGGATAAAGGGTTAATATCTCGGGATCAAATTATCCGATTTACACCAAAAACTATACAGCTCGGCATATCAGTAACCTGAACACAAATGTGAAGTAACTTGACAATCCAAGCAATATTTTTCAAGTTATCAAATGCCAAAGGGATTGGAGGAATTTTCAATTTGAAGGATAAAGGGTTAATATCTCGGGATCAAATTATCCGATTTACACCAAAAACTATACAGCTCGGCATATCAGTAACCTGAACACAAATATGAAGTAACTTGACAATCCAAGCAATATTTTTCAAGTTATCGAATGCCAAAGAAATGGATACGGACACCGGACAGACAGATGGATGGACGGACAAAGGATGGACGAACGACGGAGGGTCACCCCAGATGCCGGCATTATGTGTACCATACATAGTATGGGTACACATAAAAATAGAAGTATTATAGTATCATTCTACCACAACACTATAGATGACTCAGCTCAATCAACGGTGGCATTCTTTTACAAACACCAATTTTATCTACAGTAATTTTGTGATTTGTTCTAAACACACCTTGATGTTTAACGACCTGTTTCAGGCTTTTGTGGCTTTGCGTTGAAAATATTGATTGGTCTACCCCAAATAATGAATATGGACTCTTCCAAGTGCTTCCACTGAACTGGCATGGAAGATACCACTCGAGTTCAAAGGGTTAAATTGGCTACTCATTCAACTTTCTAACCTTTTCATTTGATCACAGAATATTTATAAGAATTGACTTTGGTACCATTCTGTGATATTAACTACAGTAGAACCTGTCTTGTGAGACCGCCCTTTGGGCCACACATAAGTGGTCTCTCAAGACAGGTGGTCTCTCACAACAGGTTTCAGGTTTTCTCAAATCAGTGAATAACCAACCACAAAATTCAGAAATGGAAAAGAATGGATTTTTGTAATTACTTTGTAGTTGTTCTTTTTTATGGAGTTTTTGTAACAAATTGAAATGGACTGTTATAAAAATAAATTAGTGTTGAAAATCTTCATTGAAGATTTTCAACACAAATTTATTTTTATAATCCTATTTGTCACATTTCACGTATGTATGAATTTTTTTATTTAGCAATAATCCTAATCTTTTCACAGGGGTCTTATAAAAACATCTCAATCTTTAATGAGTTATGTAACTGAATAGCAATTGAAACCCAATTAAGAGCTTTTAAACCTTTTAATTATGTTAGTATAACACAATGGATTTTCCAATTCCAGAACAGGTAAAAAGTTTTTGTCATGGTTTCAGTCCTCAAAGGGGCGGTCTCTCAAGACAGGTCCATTATGGCATAAAAATACAAGTTGGTACCAGGTCACAGTGGGACACCATTAATCAATCATGGATACACTGAAATTACCAGAAAGACTCATCAGAACCATCTCAGCTCTGGGCATCTCTTGCCCTGTCACCTGGACCGTCCAGGAGACAGGCAAGAGAGTCCACCTGAGCCTGGAATTTGAAATAGAGACAACCAAGACACCACCCTCTTCGGGGAGAGGTAGTACCTTTAGCGAGAGGATCCCCTTTATCATCATCATTATCATTCACACCTCTGAATTCAGAGTGTGAACACCCTAATCAAGATTATCGAAAAACTGGAATTACCAGCGAGACTGAAGAAAACCATAGCAGCTCTGGGCGTCACTTGCCCTATCACCTGCACTATCCAGGAGATAGGTAAGCCGCGTCCATCTGACTCTGGAGTTCAAGGTTGAAGAAGAGATCAAAACACCACCCTCCTCGGGGAGGTAGCACCTTTGGTGAGAGGATCCCCTCTCACACTGGTCCTCACCTGAGGAGGTCAGGAGGCCTTGAAAAGAAGAAGAGAAAAAAGAGTCCAGCAACCAAGCGAAGGGATTCCCATCACTTGGAGGCTTTCCTGGAAAAGAAGAGAGAGAAGAGTGAGGAGCCAGAGGCAGTCATCATTTCCGCTCCTACTCCCACAGAGACATCCATCTTGCCTTCAGCGCCACAGCTGGAGATGCCAGATTTGGACAACTCTGTGGAGACTGAGTTGGAAACGGAAGCTGTCTTCTCGCCACTTCCCAATCCCCACTCGTCTCTCCCTTTGATGCCAGAAAGCCCAGCATCAGAAACTGTCCCACAGATAGCCGAAAAGTTCAAGTCCGATCTGGAAAAACACCTGAGAAGAGAGAGAAAAGTAGGTGATTGAAAGTGAAAAGCAACACCAAGAGCTACTGGCATTAATTAAAGGAATGGACACTTCAACAAAACCAGGGGCAGCACAACAACAGGCACCTCCAAGGGAAAAACCTACCACATCAACAGCCATAGATACCCTTTCACTATCACAGCCACCTCCTCACAAGAAAAAGACCAAGCAACACAGACGCCGTTAACTTTCTTCCCTTCCATTTCCTCCTTTAACACGATCAGGCATGGTGCATGACAAAGTAAAATTACCTTAATGGAAGGGGTTGCTGCCCAAACTGTCCCGGCGTGCAAAAACTATTTCATTCGGGTCACAGTGGTCTCTCATAGCAGGTCCATTATAGAGTAAAACCAATCGGTGCCCAGCAGATGTGGTCTCTCAAGACAATGGTCTCTCAAGACAGGTTTTACTGTATTCACATACTACTGGCAGATATTCCTGCCCAGGACAGGATTTCTCCAACCACTGAAATAAGTATAATTTGGGCATATTTGATCAAAGTTTACCCGTCAATTGTGTACATAGAATAAATAGGTACTAGGGCCAATAATTAAGAATTGAATGCAATTTTTATAATCTTTATTGGATTATGAACGTGTGGGAATGGGTACGAAATATGTATGAATCCCAAAGGGATTCACAGAATTTGTACCCATTCCCACACGTTCATAATCCAATAAAGATTATAAAAATTGCATTCAATTCTTATAATAACATTCCGTAACCTTTAAACTACTTTTTACCAAACAACAAAGCAGAAAGATGAAATAAAACATGTACGAACGAACAAGGCCAAAAACCACTCTCACACAAAAGACAAAGCGCACAACTCTGAGTTGAGCGCCGGTTTTCAGCATTGACCCAAATTTGTCAAATTGCCGTCTTTCGTAACGAAACTTGGAATGTTCAAAACAATTTATTTAACATATCAGTAAACTATAATCACTGATCACTACGAGAGGTGCTAAAAGTTATAAACCCACCCAAACACCGCCTGAATTACATTCTGTCAACTGCGCTCTATCGTAAATGCGGGTCAAAGTTCGACCAAATGTATTCATTGGAAAATGAATTACATTTGCCGTAAATGCAGGTCAAAGTTCGACCAAATGTATTCATTGGAAAATTAATTACATTTGGTCATGACGTTTTCATCCAGCTGACCAATGGGAATTGAGTATTTGGACCCAAAACGTATAACTACATTAACAAGAGGCCCCAGGGGGCCTGAGGGCGCTCACCTGACATGGTAGTCTAAATATCAAACCAGTGACTTGACTTGAATAAGCTGCATACGCCCCTCCTAAGAAAAGCATATACCAACTTGATGAAGCGATTGTGCCCACACAATACACAGGATTTTCCTTCTATTTTCAGTTCCTGCACTTTTACGTCCCAAAATTGAGATAAACGCATAAACAATTTTTTTTCCCAAACAAAATACTTTCAGCCTAAATTTTTTTCTTCTTAAAACACATAAAAAACGATAAAACTAATTTACGGATTTTGGTCCAAATTTTTCTAAGTCCCACCCGGACCCCAAATTTTCGGTGTAAAAACAAAAAAATTTTTATCTTAAAATTGACAGAAACGCATAAAAAACTAAAAAAAAAATTTTGGATTTTGGTCCAAAATTTTCGAAGTCCCACCCGGACCCCAAATATTCAGAGTAAGAAAAAAATAATTTTTTTGTCTTAAAACTGACCAAAATGCATAAAAAACAAAAACAAAAATTTCTGGATTTTGGTCCAAAATTTTCGAAGTCCCACCCGGACCCCAAATTTTCGGTGTAAAAAAAAAAAAAATTTTTTGTCTTAAAATTGACAGAAATGCATAAAAAACAAACAAAAAAAATTCCGGATTTTGGTCCCAAATTTTCTAAGTCCCATCCGGACCCCAAATTTTCAGGTTAAAAAATAAATTTTTTGTTTTGTTTTAAAAGTGACCAAAACACATAAAACTAGAGGGGGGTATCAGTACCCCGTGGCTCACCAACAGGTGGCCAGAGTAAAGGGGTGGCGTGGCTGGAGTTAAAAAAAAAAAGTTAAAAACTTGCACACAAAAGTCCAAAAGTAAAGAAAATAAGTAGCTAAAGGGCCAAATAATATAATAATAACCCCTAAGAAGCATGCTAACATAAAATAGGAACCATGGCAATATGCTACAAGGTAAGTCTCCACTTTGAAAAAAAGAAAGACAAACCTCAAAACCTGCACATAAAAGTAAAAAAAGTATCACATTTGTTTCAAAGGGTTAAAATTTAGAAAAATACCCTGAAAATATTACAATAACCAGCGTGGCAATATGCCAGTGAGATAAAACTCCACTTTAAAAAAATATCAAAACCTGCACACAAAAGTACAAAACCTGCACACAAAAGTCCAAAATTAAAGTAAATAGGCAGCTAAAGGGTTAAATAATATAAAAATAGCCCAAGAAGCATCCTAATATAAAATACGAACCATGGCAATATGCTACAAGGTAAGTCACCACTTGGAAGAAAAGAAAGACAAACCTCAAAACCTGCACATGAAAGTTAAAAAACATCAAAACCTGCACACAAACGTCAAAATAAGTCCAAAATTTGATTCAAAGGGTTAAAATTAAGACGAAATACCCTGGAAAAGAGTTAAATGTTATTGTAAACCCCCACAGCAATATGCAAAGAAGAAAAATTTTTTTTTAAAAGCACAAAAATCCAAACCTGTAAACAAAAAAAGTCCAAAATTGAAGTAATTAAGCAGGAAAAGGGTTAAAGAATACAACATAGCCCTAAGATGCATGTTCACATACAATAGAAAGCATGGACATATGCTACAAGGTAAATCTACACTTGGAAGAAAGGAAAAAAAACAACATGAAAACCTGCACGCAAACGTCAAAATAAGTCTAAAAATCTATTCAAAGGGTTAAATTTTTTTTAAAAATGCACTGGAAAGATATCAATGTTATAATAACCACCACTGCAATATGCAGTGAGGTCAACCTCACTTGAAATTGTTTTGTTTTTTTCACAACCTGTACATAAAAGTAAGAAACTGTAAGCCAAAGTCCAAAAGCTGTACATAAAAGTCCAAAAATGAAGTAATTCAGCAGGAAAAGGGTTAAATAATACAAACATAGCCCTAAGATGCATGTTTACATACAATTGAAAGCATGGACATATGCTGCAAGGTAAATCTCCACTTGGAAGAAAGAAAAAAAAACCATCAAAACCTGCACGCAAACATCAAAATAAGTCTAAAATTTGATTCAAACAGTTAAAATTAAGACAAAATAGAAAAGAGTTAAATGTTATAGTGAACCACCCTAGCAATATGCAGAACTAAACAAAAATTTAAAAAGCCCAAAAATCAAAACCTGTACACAAAAGTTCAAAATATTTGAGAGCAGACGGCGACGCCGACATGAGAGCTATGCCATAGGCTCACACAACTAATGTTGGTGAGCCAAAAACCAAAAAAAAATTCCGGATTTTGGTCCAACATTTTCTAAGTCCCACCCAGACCCCAAATTTTCAGGGGAAAAAAATTTTTTTTTGTCTTAAAACTGACAGAAATGCATAAAAAACAAACAAAAAATGAAAGTGTCAATGCCACTGTAGCTCAACTTGTCAAGACATGTGCATGTATAGTATGTGACACAGCAATGACAAACATCTAGGTAATGACCTGATAACAAAGGTACATATAAAGTATTGTAACGGTCTGTACATAAATACTGACTGTAGCCTGTAACAAATGTATTGTAAAGGTGGGTGACAGTCAGATGCTAAATAGAAAAGAAATCTTTGAGTCTCAGAGTGGGTCTGACTGAACCCCAAAATATTTGTTCTCATAGCACAGTGATAAGAAAGGCACCCTAAAACACACTCATTCCTGTCCCAAGGTGAAAACAAAGGTATCCAAGAAGTTTCGTGAAGATCAGTTCATAAATACGAGCTGTATAGAAGTTGTGACAAAAAACTGATTGTACCTAATTTTGGTACAAAATGGCCACTGGCAGCCATCTTGAATTTTGGACCGCTCTCAGAAACACTCGTTCTCGTCCCACGGTGATACCAAAGGTACCCAAGAAGTTTCATGAAGATCGGTTGATAAATACAGCCTCTAGCCTGAGCCGTATTGACATGTGCACTTAAAGTGTATAAGTAGCACTAAATAAATCAAAATCCATCTAATTTGCATAATTTCTGCACGAGAAAAAACCCCGTACTATATGTGATGTATTCCATTTTACTAAACATTCATTCAAAAATTTATTCAAATCAGAACTTTCATACAGAAGTTCTGTACAAAAGACTGATTGCACTAATTTTTGTACACAATGGTTGCTGGTGGCCATCTTGAATTTTGGACCACACCCAAAAACACTCGTTCTCATCCCACAGTGATAACAATGGTACCCAAGACGTTTCGTAAAGATCGGTTCATAAATACGGCCTCTAGCCTGAGTCGGATAGAAGTTGTGTAGAAAAAAACTGATTAGACCTAATTTCGGTACGAAATGGCCATTGGCAGCCATCTTGAATTTTGGACCGCACTCAGAAACACTCGTTCTCATCCCAAGGTGATAACAGAGGTACCGAAGAAGTTTCGTGAAGATCGGTTGATAAATACAGCCTCTAGCCCGAGCCATATTGACATGTGCACTTACTGTGTGTAAGTAGTGCTGAAAAAAAATCAAAGTTCATCTAATTTGCATAATTTCTGCAAGAGAGAAAAACCCGTATTATAAGTGATGTATCCCATGGTACTAAACATTCACACACAAAATTATTCAAGTCAGCACTTTCATATGGAAGTTCTGTGCAAAAATCTGATTGCACCTAATTGTGTACAAAATCGCTGCCATCGGCCATCTTGAATTTTGGACCGCACCCCAAAACACTCGTTCTCGTCCCACGGTGATACCAAAGGTACCCAAGAAGTTTCGTAAAGATCGGTTTATAAATACGGCCTCTAGCCCGAGCCGTATTGGCATTTGCACTTACAGTGCTGAAAGTAACACTAAATACATCAAAGTTAGTCTAATTTGCATAATTTACGTACGAGAAAAAAACCTGTATTATATGTGATGTATCCCATGGTACTAAACATTCATACAAAAAATTATGCAAATCAGCGCTTTCATATGGAAGTTCTGTACAAAAAACAGATTTCTGTATCGTCGGTACAAAATGGCGGCTGGCGGCCAACTTGAATTTCGGATCGGACCCAAAACACTCGTTCTCGTCCCACAGTCATAACAAAGGTACCCAAGAAGTTTCGTAAAGATCGGTTCATAAATACGGCCTCTAGCCTGAGTCGGATAGAAGTTGTGTAGAAAAAAACTGATTAGACCTAATTTCGGTACGAAATGGCCATTGGCAGCCATCTTGAATTTTGGACCGCACTCAGAAACACTCGTTCTCATCCCAAGGTGATAACAGAGGTACCGAAGAAGTTTCGTGAAGATCGGTTGATAAATACAGCCTCTAGCCCGAGCCATATTGACATGTGCACTTACTGTGTGTAAGTAGCGCTGAAAAAAAATCAAAGTTCATCTAATTTGCATAATTTCTGCAAGAGAGAAAAACCCGTATTATAAGTGATGTATCCCATGGTACTAAACATTCACACACAAAATTATTCAAGTCAGCACTTTCATATGGAAGTTCTGTGCAAAAATCTGATTGCACCTAATTGTGTACAAAATCGCTGCCATCGGCCATCTTGAATTTTGGACCGCACCCCAAAACACTCGTTCTCGTCCCACGGTGATACCAAAGGTACCCAAGAAGTTTCGTAAAGATCGGTTTATAAATACGGCCTCTAGCCCGAGCCGTATTGGCATTTGCACTTACAGTGCTGAAAGTAACACTAAATACATCAAAGTTAGTCTAATTTGCATAATTTACGTACGAGAAAAAAACCTGTATTATATGTGATGTATCCCATGGTACTAAACATTCATACAAAAAATTATGCAAATCAGCGCTTTCATATGGAAGTTCTGTACAAAAAACAGATTTCTGCATCGTCGGTACAAAATGGCGGCTGGCGGCCAACTTGAATTTCGGATCGGACCCAAAACACTCGTTCTCGTCCCACAGTCATAACAAAGGTACCCAAGAAGTTTCGTAAAGATCGGTTCATAAATATGGCCTCTAGCCCAAGCCGTATTGAATTGTTGACAGACAGACGGACAACTGGCCATGGCATAAGCTCAAATTTGGCTTTGCCAAAGTTGAGCTAAAAATGTCCGGATTTTGGTCCCAACCGGACCCCAAATTTTCAGGGGGAAAAAAAAAAAATTTTTTTGTCTTAAAACTGACAGAAATGCATAAAAAACAAACAAAAAAAAATGTCTGGATTTTGGTCCCAAATTTTCTAAATCCCACCCGGACCCCAAATTTTCAGGGTAAAAAAAAAATTTGTTTGTCTTAAAATTGACAGAAACGCATAAAAACCAAAAAAAAAAAATTTCCGGATTTTGATCCCAAATTTTTTGAGTCCCACCTGGACCCCAAATTTTCAGGGTAAAAAAAAAAAAATTTTTTTTGTCTTGAAATTGACCGAAACGCATAAAAAAAAAACAAAAAAAAATTTCCAGATTTTGGTCCAAAATTTCTAAGTCCGCAACGGGACCCCAAATTTTCAGCCTAAATATGAACCCAGGAACTTGGCTTCAACAAACTTGAATCTCACCCCCCTAAGGATGTTGCATACCAAATATCAAAAGATTCTTATTGCTAGATCTGAAGAAGAAGATTTTTTAAAAATACTCCTCATACTGCACTAATTTAAACATTTGGGCTCCAAATATGGACCCAGGCAATTGATTTCAATAAACACGTGAAACAATCTTCCAAAGATGTTATATGTGAAATCTGAAAGCTTTTGGAGCAGTGGTTTGGGAGAAAAGTAGCCTTATGTTTTTCTCATTACCCACAGTGGCTAGGAAAAAAAAATTCTGCATAAATTAGGTACTTATGACCCAATAAGCACTCACATAAAATTTGGTTCAAATTGGCCTCACGGTTTGGAAAATATAAATTTGGGGCAGGGCCAAAATTTTTGCCCCTCCTTTAACATCGTCAAATATAGCCCCTCGAACTTCTCTTGAACAAACTTTAGTCTACACCTCAAAAGGAAGCTGCATACCAAATATCAAGTCTCTGCTATTGCTGGTTCTTGAGAAGAAGATTTTTTAAGAATTGGAGCATTTTTGCCCCATCCCTCTGCTCAATATGAGCCGAAACCTAATTTGACAAAAAATCAAAATGCCCTTATATCACCCCTACTCACGTGAAATTTCATTAATATGTGGCCAGTGTTTTGGGAGAAAAAGGCCCAAACACCACCTTCACGACGGACGCCGGACGAAAAGTGATCAGAATAGCTCACCCTGACTTTCAGTCAGGTGAGCTAACAATGTAATTATTCAGATTTAAACAATGAGTAGGATAAGGGTTTTAACCAGGAGGCTCTGCCGAGTGGTTAAAACCCTCATTTGACAAGTCCTCTAAATTTGATCACCGGCCCCAGTACCTATTTATTTTATTCATACCAAACTCTTAATATATAATCAACTTTGTCACTTAAAATGGAGAAAAAACTACACTTTCTATCACAAACACACAGGTTGGTTTTCTTCACATCTGCGCCAGTGGGCAGTACTACCGGCTGCACCTGAATGCTTGATTGACATATAGTTAAAGTTGATCGAATTTACCTTGCTCTTTCAGTCAAATTATTATTAACATTCTTAAATTTTATTTTAAATATTTAATTGTTGGTATTTTAAACTGAATAAGCCATTGCACGAAATAGATAGTACTGCAAAACGTCATATGTTTGAATGAAACATTGCGAAGTGTGAATGTACTGAAATCGGCAAATTTGCATCATGTCAAAGATCAAGTTGGATGAACTTCCTACTATAGGTATAAAAAAGATTTTAACCGCAGTAGAACCTTTACACCGGTAGTGGAGTTAAAAGCTAAAATTTAACATACAGGCTTTTCACAGGTCGTAACATAGGCGAGCATGGTGTAAAGAGTTTTTCACCAATAGTTCTTGGAGATAAATTTAGATAAATTTTTTAAATATTTAGAAAATACTCGGCAAGTTAACCCTTTACCCAATGCAGACGATTTCAAAATTTATTATTTTAAATACCATTTTTAAAATTTTTTCAAAATATTTATTTATTTATTTATTTATTGATGTTTAAGGTCACATATTTATGCACAATGGCTAATCATGACCGTGACAGTTTTACGGGTGGAGGAAGCCGGAGTACCTGGAGAGAACCACCGAGCAACGACGAGCAGCTGCCAGCTCCCCAACATCGTAACCCCGCACTGCAGCACAGGCAGGGTTAGATTGGTTGAAGACATGCGTACCATCGACGTGCAGTACGCCTTAGTACATGGCGTCATCGTGCTCCCACGCGGGCAATGGAGATGAAGTGTCTTGCCCAAGGACGCAACGCGGTTGCCGCAGATGGGATTCGAACCGAGGACCGCTCGGCTTGCAGCCTGCACCTCTACCTACTGAGCCACTGCGCTCCCTTTCAAAATATTTCAACAAAACTATATCTTGTGACCCCCTCATTGGAACGAGCTCATTGAGCTCGTTCAAATGAGGGGTCACATGATATGGTTTTGTTGAAATATTTTGAAAAATTTATTTTTTTCAACTGCTGAATTTGCATATTACGTGGAGGATGCAGGCGATTCGTTAGGGAAAGGGTTAAGAGCAAAAAAAAACAAAACAAAAAAAACAACTAGATCACATTTGAAAACTTATCAGTTAGTACAAGAGATGGGCTACAAAAAAAATCTTTAAAATGTTCCAAGTTTCTTGAATAGCAATTGACAATTTCATTCCATGTGATGGATGATCACCCATGTGATTTTTACTGAGGGTGGGGATCTTTTCATTATTTTGAAAGGAATTTCATCCATAGATAAAGTGAAACTGGAATAAAATTAAAAATCCTTTCTGTTTAGCCCAAATGGGATGATTGTCTTTGGGCGGTAAATCCAGTTGATCTCGGCCTCCTTTCTGTGGAGAAATCCATGTAGGACTGGATATCCAGGTTGTGTCAGAGTTCTTTCACTCGCATGTTTAGGGCTGTCACGATTAATCACTTGTCGATCAGTTTCGCCAAAATCGATTAGTATTTTTTGTTGCAGAATCGGTAAATTTTACCTCATTTTAGACGTTTAATAATTAAAAAAAAATTTGTTGAAAAAACTATTGTTTCTAAAGGTCAACGGTCAAGAACGTTGCCGTTGAACCTCAGGAAGCCATTAGAAGCATTTGTCTTTTAGGTACATTCAAAGCTTTGATGTTCTGAACTTTGGAACCGTTAGTGTAATGATCAAGACCAGTTGATGGTTCAAAAGTTCAGAACATCAAAGCTTTGAATGTACCTGAAAGAGGATCGTCTTTGTTGTTTACTTGAAGTAGGTCATCCGACTTCAACTTCATTTTTAACGACTTCAAAAAGAGGGAGGGGGGGGGGGGAGGTCATCTAGGTATGATTAATCGATTATTATCAATTATTTGCAATGATTAATCATCAATTCTTAAATTAAAAAAAATCTTGACAGCCCAACGCATGTTTCTGATTTTCTTACACAGAATAATGTTCTCTGGTCTGATTTTTACAGTTTTTCTGCTGGTAGATGGTCCATGTACATCCATTTGTTATCATTTGGTTGAGCGGCTGTTTTCCACACAATGAAGTAATAAAGTCACTGTTAAGGTTGAGTGAGTGTCCCATTGCGGCTAAATTCTCTGCCATCGTTTTTAAATGAGTTTACCTCATAAGATACCAAAAATTAACAAACATGCATGGTCTCATGTTAATAAAGCATCCATAACTCGAAATGACTTGATGGATATCAAGGGATATCTCTCAGTAGCTTCCTAAATGACGTCACCCTACGCCACATCACATCGCCTTGAAGGAACGATCAGCTGATCTTTGTTATTGTTTTGAAAGTTATGCATTTTGGGTAGAATTGGGCTTACTGCATGCATTGTGTAATAAAATGTCTCGTAGCATATACTCTATTTTAATCAGTACAGTGGAACCCTGTTAATTGTATAACCACTTTGCCAATGAAAATTATTCAATTTACAGGAGTATTCAATTAACAGGGATTGCGTGACTTTCCTGTATTCTAGAGATGAACTTAGCATTTATTCTATTATATCCTGTTTGATAGAGCTCATAGAGCTCTGTCAAACAAGATATAATAGAATGAATGCCTGTATTGGATGTAGTGAGGCCAAAAAGGTTGATAAATAAGGGTAATTTGGTGCGTGTCACAGTAATTTTTCGACATATTACAAAAATCTATATACAATTAACAGGAGTTTACTCTACAACTCATATGCAATTAACAAATCAAATTTGTACTGAAGGTATGGTAAATGGTTTTGTGTTTGAAAATAATATTCAATTAACAGGGATATACAATTAAGAGATATCCAATTAAGTGGGCTCCACTGTATCTGGAATTATCTCAGGCCTGTGGACTTGAAAAGTTTTATTTTCCGGTCCACACGATGAATTTGTTCAGTAGCTTCCTAAATGACGTTACGCTTCAGCACATGATGTCGCCTTGAAGTTACGATCAGCAGATCATTGTTATTGTCTTGAAACTGTTTGCAGTCGAATTGGGCTGAATATTGCGTGGTAAAATGTAACATAGCTTATAACTAGAGGTACTGTGAGCAAGCTCACAAAGTGATACCCCCCGAATGTATAAGTTAGATTATCTCCCCTTGGAAATGTCAGAACGGAATTATATTGCTTCATGCACATCTTCATATGGAGTTCTTCCATTGTGTCAAGTTTCATGAAAATTCTTCAAACGGTTTAGGAAGAGTTGCGCTTATAAGGATGGACAGATGGATGGATGGACAGGGTGATTCCTATATACCCCCCCCCCCCCCCCAACTTTGTTTGCGGGGGGTATAATTAAATGAAAATCTATCCTGTTTTAGTGAATATTGGGAATCATCTTGTTTGTGTGGACCTAAAAGTATTATTTTTCACTCGTACAAACACTCGTGAAAAATAAAAATTTCAGGTCCACACTCATGAGATAATTCCTGATATTCATTAATCCTTTACCCAACGAATTGCCTGCATCCGCCTGCATAATATGCAAATTCAGCAGTTGAAAAAATATTATTTTTCAAAAAATTCCAGCAAAACCGTATCATGTGACCCCTCGTTGGAATGAGCTCGTTCCAACGAGGGGTCACATGATATAGTTTTGTTGAAATTTTTTGAAAAATTTGACAAAATGATATTTAAAATAATAAATTTTGATATCATCTGCGTTGGGTAAAGCGTTAAAACAGTGTATATATCCTCTGTGTATCTAGTTATTGGGGCTAACTCCTTGCTTGCTGCTGGCGGATATTCCAGCCCAAGACAGGAAATCTCTTGCTATTAAAATAAGTCAAATTAGAGTATATTTAGCCAAATTTTCCCCTGTAGGTTGTATAGACTTTTCAACCAATAATTTCCTTTCAGCATCTTTCTCTACATCATAACAGCAACGTAGGTAAGAAGTCAAGTTTAGGCCACACAAAGTAGAGCTTCTGTTTCTCAGGCCATTATTTGTGAAATTGCATGCGGTCGGGCGAGCGTTTTTTTTATCTTATTTTTTATTTCAGTAATTACTTCTTAGCCATCAAAAGTTCATGTTCTTGGTTCAAGTTTTAGGCCTCATAATCTACAGAATAGCATGGGTGGTGGTGTATTTCATCCCTTGAGTGCAAGAATGCTTTGCAATGCTAAAGCATTGCAAAGCCTTCTTGCAGTCAAAGGACAAATTCATCAATTTTTTTAACTTAGGTAAAATATCAGACATAAATCATTTAATTTTTATTTTTTTTAAGTTTAAATTGGTTATAAAAGAGAGCATGCGGCAGCGGGCCTGAGAAACAGATTTTTTTATTTTTTTAGGCCTTAGCCAAGCTAAACCAACTTTAGAGGACTTCCACCCCAGGTGTTAGTTCCAAGTTCTATTTTATCAGTGAAGTAGAACTTGTTTACCACTGTAAACAAGGACTTGCCCACTTCCTTGCATTCCTGTGGGGTATTTTAAAAGAGGTATAAAAATAAAACATCACAATAGTATAACTGAACTCAATTGATTTATTTCACCTTAACAAGAAAAACATTCAAATTTGAAAAAAACTATAATATAAACAGAAAAGTGATTAACACTATTTTAACAAAAATTCTTCCAAATACTTATTTGTATCAAAATTCCTTTCTTTGAAGATACATGCGATAAGGTCCCACAAAGTAGATCTTCTGTTTCTCAGGCCATTTTTTGTAAAATTGCATGTGGGCAGGATTTTAAAATTTTTTTTTCAATTCTTTCTATGCCATGAAAAGTTCATGTTCTTAGTTTGTTTTAGGCCTCATAACCTACACAACAGCATGGGTGGTGGTGTATTTTTGTCCATTGAGTGCAAGAAGGCTTTGCAATGCTAAAGCATTGCAAAGCGTTGTTGCACTCGAGGAACAAACTTATCAATTATATAAACTTGGGTAAAATATCAGACACAAACATTTAATTTTTATTTTTTCAAGTTTGCATTGGTTATAAAAAGAGAGCATGTGGCAGACAAAGAACCTGAGAAACAGATTTTTAATTTTGTTAGGCCTAAACTTGATGAAGTACAGTAAAGAGTTGAAATAAGAGCTGAAATAAACGAAGTGGCAAATTCATTTGGAATTATAATTAAAAACATGCAAACTTCCTAATGAGGGTAGCTTTTGATCATCAAATTACTGATAACTGGAAATAGAGCACCAGATAAGACCTTTATATGTGTGGAAACAGATTTTTTATTTTTTGGTGTTTATGGTTATTTTCAGCATTATTGTTGTGTCATGACAGGGTTTGTACACTTGAAGATGTAATTCCATGACTTATCCAGGATTTCAAGTAATTTTTACAAACTTTAACCCCCTTCACTCTAATGTCAAAATACCAAAATTTCTGGAAGCTGTTTTTTCCCATAATGCATCTAGAAATTTAACCAATTCAATCTCGTTTGACAGAGCTCAATGAGCTCTGTCAAACGAGATTGAATTGGTTAAATTTCTAGTTGCAATTTGGGAAATTTTTTTCTGCCTGAAATTTAGATATTTTGACATCAGGTGCAGAGGGTTAAAAAGATTTTAGGGACAAATGTGGAACAAAGGGAAATTTTTTCTTCACAATGTTTTGTGGTCACGTTTTCAGTAAGTTTGCTATGCGTGTTACATTTCCTGAGAAATTTCTAATACTTTTCCAGACTAAAAGTTTAATTACCCCTATTTTTCCATGACTGCACTAGGCCTGAAAAAATATTTTTCAATTCCCATGACTTTCCAGAACTCTCATGAACCTAGCATGACCACACCGCCAAGTATAAAGATGAACGAAAAGTCCTATTAGCTAATCATTTATACTTATTTTGCCCGCTTTAGAGGACTTCCACCACAGGCATAGTTTTACAAATTAAACAGAATTTGTTTACCAAAGTAAACAAGCACTACTTCACTTCTCAGGGATCCCAAAGGCATGAAAACATATTGAATTTTGGCACAGAGGCATCGGAAATCATTTTGTGCATACAAATATGCTTTAAATTTTCCAAAAAGGAAAACATCAATAATTTATCCCCTGTGTAATAAAACTCTCATCTCCAAACATGAAAACACCTATGTTTATAACCACAGGAAACAGATACAAATCAAACAAGCCCCAATGCTCACCTGTTTAAAGGATTTAATGTCACATTCAGCCTCTATGGGTAGTTAACACCAAACATGAACCCATACATTTGATTTAAACTAGCTTGATTCCCTCCACACCCGTGGATGCCAAATATCAAAAGATTCTGACTGGTAGAAAAAAAGATTTCTCAAAAGATTTTTTTCTCATATTGCATTAAGAACAAGGAGTGCAAATATGAACCCCGGGTCTTGATTTGAACAAACTTGAATAGGACACTCTTAAGAATGGTGTATTCCAAATATCAAAAGATTCGAAGGCCTCACAAAATAGATCTTCTGTTTCTCAGGTAATTTTTAAAAATGACATACAGGCAGGTTCGGGCAGGCGGTGTTTTATTTTTTTTATTTTATTTTTGTAATTATTTCTTTGCCATCAAAAGTTCATATTCTTGGTTTGTTTTATGTTTTAGGCCTCATAATCTACAGAATGGCATGGGTGGTGGTGGATTTCATCCCTTGAGTGCAAGAAGGCTTTGCAATGCTAGAGCATTGCAAAGTGCTAGAGCATTGCAAAGTCCTGTTGTGCTCAAGGGACAAATTTATCAATTTTATTAACTTGAGTAATTTATTATCAGACATAAACCATTTAATTTTTATTTTTCTAAGTTTGCATTATAAAAACAGAGGGTGCAGCAACCAAAAGGACCATATGGGAGGGCCTGAGAAACAAATTTTTAACTTTTTGGGCCTAACTGGTGGATCTTAAGAAGATTTTCAAACATATTTCTT
This sequence comes from Pictodentalium vernedei, assembly GCA_031216915.1. Classification (NCBI taxonomy): domain Eukaryota; kingdom Metazoa; phylum Mollusca; class Scaphopoda; order Dentaliida; family Dentaliidae; genus Pictodentalium; species Pictodentalium vernedei. The sequence continues at coordinate 40,299,976 of CM062296.1, forward strand.
ATATTCTAAGATATTAAAATTTGGGCTCCCATACGCAACCATAATATGTTTCCAGAGACCTGATTTTCAGCAAATCTGAATCTCAGCCCCCCCCCCCCCCCCCCCCCCCCCCCCCTGACATGTTATATTGTTTACCACATGTTAAAGGATTCCAAGAGGGTGATCTGAAGATGATTTTTAAAGAATTCTTTTCATTTTAAAATTCAGGCTCCCATAAGGCGCCCAAATATTAACTGAGGGGTTTTATTTAAAGAAACTTGAATCTGCCTCCCCTAACGATGTTGTATACCAAATATCAAAAGATTCTGACAGGTGGGTCTGGAAAAAAAGATTTATTTCTCGTATTACAACAAGTTGAAATTTGGGCTCCTGTATTGATTTGAATAAACTTCAATCTGCCTCTCCAAAGGATGCTGTGTATCAAATATAAAAAAGATTCTTACTTGTGGAACTGAAGAAGAAAATTTTCGAAGGATATTCCTTATATTGGACTAAGCTACCATTCAGGCTCCCATAAGACCAAATATGGACTCCGGAACTTGAGACTCCGGAACTTGATTTGAACAAAACTGAATTGAATTTGCTTACTTTAAGGATGTTGTATACCAATTTTCAGATGACTCTAATTGGTGGATCTCAAGAAAAAGATTTTCAAAATAGAAGATATTCCTCATATTGTAGTAATTTAAAATTTGGGCCTCCTTCCCCCAGGAGCCTACATATGAACCGTGGGCTTGATTTGAACAAACTTGAATCTGCACTGCATCCCACACCCTCCTGCCCCCAATGGATGTTGATTATCAAATATCAAAAGATTCCAACAGGTGAATTATAAAAAAATATTCCTCATATTGCATGAAGTTAAAATTTGGGCTCTCAAAAGGAGCCCAAATATCAAATCATATCAACGCAGGGGCATTATTTGAACAAACTTTGAATCTACATCCCCACACCCACTCATCCCCAAGGATGCTGAATACCATACATGAAAAGATTCTGGTGGGTGGATCTGAAGAAGACTTTTTTAATTTTTAAAAAAATGTTTTTAAGGGTATTAAAAGAGTGATGCCCCCTGCAGGGATCGCCATGAGCATCACATCTTTATTTGAACAAAGTAAGCTCCCCTTGAGCTTCATTCGATACTCGTTTGCCTGTGTACATGTAGGACTTAAAATTTAACCAACACTATCTTGTTTGGCAGTGCTCATTCAAACAAGATATAGTTGGATGAATTTTTTTCTTATTGGGGTTTTTGGGTCACCGTCAACATTTGCTGCTATAGATGACCGCAACACAAGTATGAAGTCAAGTTTAGCCAATCGTTTTATCCCAGTGCTGCTTGCTTTAGAGAACTTCCACCCTAGGTATTAGTTACAGAGCCCCTATTTTTCCCATAAAGCAAAACTAGTTCACCACAGTAAACAAGCACTGCCTCCACTTCCGAAGATTCACACTTGGGAGGAGGGGCATGACTTTACGCCCAGTGTTTAGTAAGACTGTCATGTTTATCTTATTACCAACACTGTTAAATAGGGGTCCATAAAGGAAGGGACCCTGAAGAAAAAGGATGTTTTTTTTCAGCCCAGTTGATTCTACTATACCTAAGGAAGCATCATACTAAATATTTTTGTCATCAGAAGAAAAATGTTCATTGATTTTCCCATTACCAACACTGTTAAATGGGGATCTCCATCTGGTGCCCTTAAAGCAAATCCTGGGAAAGATTTTATGCATAAACTAAGTATATGCCTCCAACCCCATTAAAACCCAAGAACAGACGTTTCCTCCAATCACTCTGTTTTTCTGTCGTTTAAACCCCTTACCTAACATGAAAAGCAGACGATACTTGCAAAAAAAATTTCTTGAATAATTAATTTTTTGTCTCAAACACATGGGTTATGGCTTGATGAGCTCATTCCAAAAAGGGGTCATAACCTATGTTTTTGAGACAAAAAATGAAAAAATAATGAAAATTAATTGCCGATTTGTGTGAATAGCACTGGCTGGTTTTGGCCGTTACTGAGCTCAGTCAAGTATATTTGGTTAAATATCAAACTGCATTATGGGAAATATTTGCTGCTGAAAAACTTGCCATTTAGAGTGCAGAGGGTTAATACTGCATACCAATTTTGGTTCAAATCAGCAAGCTGATTCCAAACACTGAAATTTTGGGTGTGGCCATAAATTTTGCACTTCCCAGGACAAGCTCAAATACTGCCAGAGAAATTGTTTTGAACAAGCATATAAATTGTAATTCTCAGAGAGAGCTTCTCTGAAAATTTACGTCAGTGTCGAGTTAC